>JAVJAQ010002887.1:37500-567896 GCA_032362365.1 Zygogramma bicolorata
ATCATATATTATATAATATATAGACTACTCATCATTTGAAACACAAAATTCATGATTTGGAGCCCTCTAGCGCCGAATCTGGTCATACGATCAAGTTGGGCCAATGGAGACATTCACTCAGGATGGCTCCAGCTTCAACATATCAAAAATCCAGCCATTTTCACCGAAAGACTTTTTTCCATAAGATGTGTGCGTGGTCCTTTACGTCACATCAGGAGTACCGCAAGGAAGCCACTTAGGCCCCTTCTTGTTCAATATTTTCATCAATGATATAGCAGAAATAATCGAACATTCAAAATTTCTGTTGTTTGCAGATGATTTCAAAATCTTCAGCCACATTCCCAACAAACAACATTGTGACAGGGTTCAGAGGGACCTTACCTCAATTGTCAAATGGTGCTCTAAGAATTACATGAAACTGAATGTGAATAAACGTGATGCTATGTCTTTTTATCGAACACTTGAACATATTGAATTCGATTATAATATTGATGGTGAACTTCTCATAAGGGCAAACACTGTTCGAGACCTCGGTGTTCTTTTTGACACCAAGATGGATTCCCATCACCACTATGAGCAGATTGTCAATAGGGCAACAGAAATGCTGGGCTTTGTGTGTTGGACCACAAGAGAGTTAACTAATGTTAATGCCATAATAGCTCTTCATTATTCTTTGGTTAGATCAACATTGGAGTACTGCTCATGTGTATGGTCACCAACATATGAAATCCACATGAATAAGATAGAAACAACGCGAAACAAATTTCTGAAATATTTAGCTTACAAATTGAATATGCCTTTGACTGAAAATTCACTGAGAGATGTTCGTTCTCAAATAGAAATAGTGAAATTGAGCACTCGCAGAATTTATGCAGACATTAGACTTTTACATAAGATTCTGAACCATTACGTTATGTCCACATCTCTTGTCTTCAATTGGCCTACATGTTCCAGCCAGAATAACTCGAAACACTGAGACGTTTGCGATTGATTTCCACAGATGCAACCACCATTATCCAGAATGATATCGAATGCTAATGAAATCGACGTAGACCTGTTCAATATTTCTGAAAGTAGCTTAAAACGAAGTCTACCATCACTTCTGAAAAACAACAATCCATAGATACGCAATGTATCCACATATTTTTCCTTCTATACTCATTTATAGTTCTAAGTTTAATATAAGTCTTAAGATTTAGTCCTAATTAAATCATGTACACCTTTTTGAAAACAATATTTGTATTTTGGGTGCTACCCGTTGATGAATAAATAAATGATTTTGAAGATCAGCAAGGTCCATTTGCCATAAAACATCTAACCCCTTAATTATAGTTCGGCGTTGTGGAAAGTTATTGCGAGCTAGCCTATGTTACTCATTTACAAACTGAATTTTTTCCTTTGAATGTCTTTCCATTCTGATAGTAGAAACTTTACTGAAATTTTGATGTTGCATCCACTACCACCGTATTCTGCCACTGATTGATTTTCATGATGGTGGCTTTCATCTCAAGTATATCTGAACTAATTTTGGTAATTTCATTTTTAAATTGAAGTAATGCTACTTCAAGTTCTGGATATGTATCATTATGATTTCGTTGAAAACTTTTCAGTTCACCAGTCAAGGTAGTTGTATCTTTTTTCATCGAAATGATATCTTTGTCATGTTCAGCAAATAGAGTCTGAATCAACTTCACGCCTGTATCAAATTTTTTCTCAAAAGTATTCACTTGATTAATCGAGGTGTTTGTCTTCTTTTCCAGCATGCTGATATTATTTGTGTGTCGTCCCACTACAGCTTAAATATTTTGCATGTTCGCAACCAAATCTTGTCAAAGGTGATCTATTCTATCTGTAATTCTCTCATTGTGTTAAACGAGTCGTTCATCGGTATTCTTTACTTTTTTCTCAACAAGCTTCATGGCTCGTCAAAGGTTTCTACCTCTTACGTTGAGGTCATGATCTAGATATTGTTTTCGCCAAGCACAGAGTGATGCGAGGCCGCCGACACGATATAGCCTTCTCTCAAAACAAGTCTTTGGAAGATCGTCATAAGGCTGATTTGGAGTTGGAGAATAGTGCGTGGGAGCAATTCTAGTCGAAAGACGCTAGTTTGGGAGAGAAAGCAGCCTCTTGGTTCGTAACTACTGCTATGAAGACCAAACGCGAACTTGGTATGGGTGTGAAGAAGCCATCATTCAAAAGGAATATTGTGCAGAAAATTTCCTCATCATGTCGAAAACAATTGCAACCTCATCAACTGTCTGATATAAGTGAGAATAATTTGCGAAAAGCTTCAATTTTGGCTATGCGTACAGCACGAAATCACATCAACAGTATCCAGATTTAAGATTCGATTCAATGATCCATTTTGAAGAGCTCAAAAGAGCAATTGGACAAGTCAGTACATATCAAATACAGATATAAAATACAACTATATAACATACACCGTCATAGTTAACAACAGGTATGAAACAATCCAATCGTTGAACGAAACAGCTATGATAAAAAAATTATACAAACCATTTTTTACTCATGTAGGCAGGAAAAAAACTTATCGATTTCATAGGAGCGAATTCCAAAAATTAGTTGTTTCAATTTGTTTGAATACCTGTTCCTTGGTTATAATTTTGAAAGACTCCGGAAGTGCATTATACAATCTCAGCCCCAAAACCTCAAACGAGTTCAGACGTAGAGACAATCGTGTTTTAGGTATGTGAAAATCATTTTTAATGCGGGTGTTATATTAATGATATAATTGGTTCTGTTTGAAAACTTATTAATTTTTATGGATGTACAACTAAACTTCCAGAATGTAGAGACCTGGTGAAGGCAAAATGCAGAACTTTTTAAATAATGTTCTACACGATGTTGTTTGTGATGCGTTTGCTATTGTTCTGATAATTCCTTTTTGCGTTACAAAAACATTGTGTGCAGGTGGATAATTTCCCCAGACAATAATCCCATAGTTGATTCTTGATTGTATCTGCCCTTGGTAATATAGAAGTAGACCAGAGTTGTCCAGAATTCTTTTTAGATTTCTCAACAGATATCACTGCTTATTGAGTATTTTAATGAGATTATCGCAATGCTGACGGAAATTGAGACTGCTGCCTAATAACATCCCCAAAAATTGTATACTGTCTACTCTTTCTATCTCAACAGCGGATATTCCAATATCAATGTCTACCTTATTGATATTTTGAGCAGTATGGAAAGCTACTGCTTTCGTTTTGGAGGCATTTAAAAAAAGTTGATTTCTACTGAACCAATTTTGCAGGGTTCAAGATCAGGATTTTGTTGCAATTCAAGCCAATCTTCCGATTTAAATAGGAGGAAAGAATCATCAGCATACAAACAAGTGAGGGACTTTGTCAAAACAGATGGCAACTCATTGATATAGAGAATAAATAAGATTGGCCCCAAAACTGATCCTTGGGACCACCTATGTCATTGTTCAACTTATCGGACAAAAACTTTCATTATAATTCTTATTCAAATATTGTATTTTGACAGCCTGGGTGCGATTTAACAGACATGATACAATTCATTCATGTTGAATATCTCTAATGCCAATTCTATACAGCTTATCCAGAAGATTTTCGTGTTTCACACAGTTGAAGGCGCAACTAAAGTCACAGAAAATTCCAGTGGGGTTCTCGCCTGATTCAACAGATTGTAGAAGATCGGAATGACAAGACACTATTGCTGTTGTAGTGGAATGATTCGATCGAAATCAGTGTTGGTTCTGGGGTTAATATATCATTTATATCCAGAAAGTTATGTAGAAATTCCAACATTATGTATTCGAATACTTCCGAGAGTGCTGAAGAAACAGCAATAAGACGATAATTTTTCAAATTTTGAGGGGTTTCCTTTCTTCATGATTGGTGAAACTATAGAAAGTTTCAGTCGCGAAGGAAACTGTCCTTGCTGAAAAGATATTTACAATGTGACTTAAGGGTAGATAATCTAGACGATAACCCGTCTAGATTATCTAGTTTTCAATATTTGTGTCATGTATTATTCTTCTATGATTATATAAAAATCTTTCATCAAGTTGATGTTGCTTCGTTAAGAAGAAGACAGTTTGGTGAGAGGATATACAGTTCTCGAGTACTTTCCATCCGTTGTTCTCTGGAAGTTTCGTATATATTTGATCGAGCGTCGTTTGACGAGTCTGACTGACTCTAATAGGATTGGTTATTCTGGGACTGAGACCATATGATATCAATAATCATGTGAAGCGATTTAAATTGGTAATACTCATCGAATATGAGTTGAAATCTCCCTTTGATATTGATGATTTGTTCTTGGAACAAATATTTTGTCAAGAATTATTGAAATTTTTTCATAAAATATTTCAGTTTCCTGATGGAGAGTGGTAACAAGTCAAGATGAGAATATTATTATTACTATTTTTCCATTGGACACCACAAATTTTATTGGTGGACGTCAGAAGGTTCGAGTACCTCGAATAATACCGATTGAAGGGAAAAGTGGTGATATTCTTCCTTTGCTACCAATATTTGCTCCCTTAGTGCCCTAGGTGGTTTGGCTGGTTGGGCTGCAGGGGTTGCCAAGACTGTGATTGATGCCAAGAATGCGAAAAAAATACTTGAAGAAGATCAACCTCACAACAAAGCAATGGAAGGGATCGAAAAACAGGGGTCAGGACTATTTTTGAGAAAAAGTCGTCGCGGATATGGAATTCTCCTTCGAGAACAAAACAACTCCCGTTGAAGCTACCCAATAGAGCCATCATCGATGAGGAGTTGAGACGATACGCGAAACAATTGGAAATTACTCATTTCAAAGGAGTATTCATGCGTAATCAACTCGCACACTCCACACCAGCAGCCAAATAATGTGTCATCGTTAATTTCGATTTGCGAAAGAACAAACATGGCAATAAGGTGGAATATTTCGACAGTGTCGGTCAGTTGAAACCACCTGTGAAATTGGTGCAATATCTGGACAATGTCAAAATCTCATGCAACAATGATCGCTATCAAAATTTCAATGAGACAAATTAACCTAACCTAACCTAATGTATAAGACAGTACTGCATGGATACGGGAACGATATGACCGCCGTTATCGACTGATGAAAAAACGGTTAAAGAACAAGATATAGAAACATAATAACGTTGGTTTCGAGTAAGGTTCTCTTTAGTAGTTTTCGGGTATTATTAAACAAAGGTTCGAAGTAACGATTGGTGTTTGAACCCCAAAGCCCCCTTACATTCGTCGGAAGTGTGGATTTTTTTGGTTTCTTCAATTCTCTGTGGAGTCAACTCATTTGAAATTATGGTCCAGTTTGCCGGGCAAATAAATAAAATTTTCGTGTGTGACCGATTGACTCTTGACAAAGGCAGGAAAATCATCAGGTATAAGAACACCTCCGTCATCCTCCAGCGGAGAAGCCCCAAGTACTGGTGGCACACCCCCTTTTACCTTGGAACAGCAGGTAAAAAATGTTGAAAAATTAATCGGGAGTCATCAAAGGAAAACTTCTGGTAAGCGAAGTCATCTTCGTCATGGGAGAATATTCCTAATATTTCGACCCGATGCAAAAAGACATAACAGTGAACAAATGGATACGTTTAGTCGGCGAAAAAGCGTATTTTTCCCGTTGGGATGACGTATCCACTACACTATGAATAACTTAGATGGGAGCGTACGAGAATGGTTTATAAATACAGAACATATGTGTTCAAATTGGTCGAATTTAAAATCATCGTTACGAAATATTTTTGATGTTGATCTAAAAGCTATTGGGGAGTTATTCAAGGACGCGAAAAATTATGGTTCTTCCACTGAACAGTCTTATGTGAGGTACTTCACCAACAAAATAACTAAACTTGAGAAATTCACGTGGAATATAACGGAATCTGACAAGATTAATATACTTATAGTGAAATAGAAATTTTTTCCGTGAAACAAAGTGCTCAAACAAATAACTTCAGAGACTTGAGTGATTTACCAACATTTTTCAGAAGTTGTGATCAATCGAAAAAAGTTGAGAAGTTACTGAACATTTTCCAATATTTCCGTTGTAACGCCACGAGGCAAAAGAAAATCAACTGTCCTTTAGGGCGAGACAGACGGAGTGATCATATTTCTCGTCATCCTCTTGTGAATAGATGGTGCAATTTTTGCAAAAAACCGGGCCATCTCCAGGAGGTTTGTAGGAAAAAACTTGTTTCCAATACGAAGTCAGTTAATACAGTTGGTACCCATTTCAGAAATCTGTATTTTAAAGATGTTTATGTGAAAAACATAATGTTATCAAGTTTCATTGACACAGGTAGTGAATGTACAATCATGAAAGAGAGTGTAGCTATTAAGCTTGATTTGAAGGGACCCACAGAAGTACGTTTCATCAAAACATTTTCGCAATGCCTCATTGAAGTTAGGAAAATTCCATTCTGCGAGATTGTCATCGACAATATATCAGCAATAATCGAAGTACTAGTCGTTCCTGACTAGTATTGTATCACTGACATTTTGATTGGAAATTCTTTCACTAATCAACCCCATTTCACATTCGCCAAAAATGGTACAGACATAGTATTTTTCCATGCTTTGGATATTCCTTTGAACAACAGAATTGTGAGTCAAGGTGAACTTTCGGTTGAAATGTGCAACTGTGAAGGTGACTTATTTCCATTAATACAACTGTTGAATAAGTACAGTCCCTGTATCTCTTTGAATATTTCGGAAAAAGAAAAAACAAATTGTATCGAAATGGGTATAAAATTGTTAACCTCGCGTCCAATATTTTTCAATCCTTATATACAACAACAACAACAGAAAATGAAACAAATTATTTCAGAACTGTTGGAAAATGTTATTGTGCGCGAAGCAAATTCACCGTATGCGAGCCCAATTATACTAGTACCGAAGCCGAGTAAAGATTACAGATTGTGCGTGGACTATAGAAAATTGAACAACATAACAGTGAAAGAACAATTTTCCATTCCACTATTGACGATCGAATCGATAAGTTGAAAAATTTTCGAGTATTAACCAGTCTTGATCTTTATTCCGGATACTATCAGGCACCAATGGCACCCGATTCTATAGAGAAAACTGCGTTCATAACACCTGATGGCAAATATGAATATTTACGAATGAGTTCCGGATTATGTAATGCACCATTCATTTCTCAACGTATGATGTCAAAAATATTGTCAGAAATTGAAAAGGGAGATATTTTTCCTTATATTGATGATATAATCATACCAACTGTAACAATATCTGAAAATATTGAGCTGTTGGAAGGGGTTCTGAAAGTTTTGAGGAAATATCACCTAACTTTACAACTTTCGAAATGCAAATTTTCTCAAAGTACAATTACATATTTGGGAAAAAAGTTTCAGCTGAGAGCATCAGACCGATTGAAAGTGAAATTGTGGGAGTCTTGAATATTGATACGCCTTGCAATAAAAATCAATTGAGGCAATTTCTTGGCCTCGCTGGGTATTTTCGAAAAATTATAAAAAATTCTGCTATGTAAGCTGAACCATTGACGTCATTACTGAAGAAACATGCCGTTTGAAGTTGGGGTTCAGAACAAGTTGAGGCAATGGAGATTATCAAAGACCGGTTGGTCAACTGTCCTACGCTGAGAATTTTTGACCCTTCGCTGGAAATTGAAATTAATACTGATGCGAGTTCAGTCGCGGTTGGGGCCATATTACTTCAAAAACATAATGATGGGTGGCATCCGGTTGCATATTTCAGTAAACAATGCACATATGAAGAAAGCAAATACCACTCATATGAGTAAGAAACAATGGCAGTCGTTTTTGCTTCAAGACATTTTTGAATATATCTAATGGGTATCTTCTCCACCATTTTTACTGACTGAAGCAATAAGAAGTACTTCCGTGAAAAAAGATTCAGTCCCGCGAATAGCTCCCTGGTGGCTAGAGATACAAGATTATAATTCTGAAGTAGAATATAGAAGGGGCAATAAAATGGCACATGTAGACTTCCTGAGCAGAAACCCAGTCGATGATTTCAATAATTCTCAGTCGATTCAGAATATAATCAATATTGATGAAGGTGAATGGGTGAAAGCAGTTCAAATACAAGATGAGAAAATAATCAAAATCAAAAATGTCCTTGAATCAAAAAAGATACCAGATTATCAAGATAACTATTGTTTGTAAAATAAAATAATTTTACGAAAATTCAATGACAGCATCGAGTGGCTAGTACCTAAAAGTCCACGATGGCTCATTTGTAGACTCAATCATGATGATATCAGTCCTTAAGGAGATGAAAATAAACTTGAGCGTATAAGGCGTAACTATTATTTCCCAAGTTCCCAAGTTCGTGAAAAAATATGTGAACGCATGTTTGAATTGCTTGTACATGAAGAAAATGTCAGGTCCCATACCAATTGAGTTACATCCGATACCCAAGGGCAACCTGCCCTTTCAAACCATACATCTTGATCATGTAGGATCGTTTGTTGAATCCAAGGAACGCAAAAACACGCATATCCTAGTTATTGTAGGTGGGTTTTCGAAATTTTGCTTCATAGAAGCAGTTAGAAATACAAGGGTTGAATATGTTTTGCGAGCACTGGAAAATTTTATGTTTCTATTCGGGGTCCCCAAAAGAATCATCACTGATAGGGGTTCTTGCTCCACCTCTGAATCAATGAAATTATTTTGTAGAGATTATAATATCAAGCACGTACCCAACTCTGTAGCTACCCCTTGGGCTAACGGGCAATGTGAACGATTCAGCCGGACGATTTTGAATTCACTACGATGTCCGAGTATAAACAACAACGAGGATCGTTGGACAGATATATAAAGAAAGTTCAATACTGTCTTAATACAACAGTTAACAAAACTACCAAAGAAACTCCATATAAAATTATAATGGGAATGAACTCCTCACCGGTATCTGACTCAATTATCCTCAATGAGGTTACAGAGGTGATGAAACGCTACTACCTCAACAGCTTACGTCAAAAGGTTGAGGCAACTATCAGTGCAGAACAGTTGAAATCGAAAAACAGGCATGACAAAAAAAGCCCAAAACCTCTAAAGTACCAGAAAAATTATTTGGTGATGGTAAAAATCACGAATCAAAAGCAAACTGGATACAGTCAAAAATTACATCCAGCGTTCAAGGGTCCCTTCAGGATCAAGGAGGTCTTAGTGAATGATAGGTATGTAGTGGAAGATTTGAGAGGTAACAACAAACAGGTTCCCGCGTTCCCGCAGAACATCTCAAGTCATGGGTTGTTTTGAATGACGATTTCTGTCAACCATTGAAATGAAAAAAAAATGATGAAAAAAAAATATCAATGATGAAAAAAAAATATCAATGATGAATACAAGGGTACTGAATGAAATAAAAGGGAAAGAAAAAAAAAGAGACTAATGATAAATACGAGGGTACTGAATGAAATATAAGAAAAAAAAATGGTTTAATACGGGTTATATATTATGATTGACTCACAATTGATACTTGGATGTCTGTGATTTTCACAGATGCCTGTCTTATGTTTTCGAAACGGACGCCTGTTTGAGTTGAGAACCAGAAGCCTGTGGTTTTCACAGATGCCTGTATTATGTTTTCAAGACGGAAGCCTGGTTGAGTTGATAACCAGAAGCCTGTGGTTTTTACAGATGCCTGTGTTATGTAACTAGGATATGCGTGTTTTTGCGTTCCTTGGATTCAACAAACGATTCCACATGATCAAGGTGTATGTTTTGAAAAGGCAGGTTGCCCTTGGGTATCGGATGTAACTCAATTGATATGGGACCTGACTTTTTCTTCGTGTATAAGCAATTCAAACATGCGTCCACATATTTTTTCACGAACTTGGGAACTTACGCGTTATACGCTCGAGTTTATTCTCAGCCCCTTAATGACCGATATCATCATGATTAAGTCTACAAATGAGCCATCGTGGACTTTTAGGTACTAGCCACTCGGTGCTGTCATTGAATTGTCGAAAAATTATTTTATATTTCAAACAATAGTTATCTTGATAATCTGGTATCTTTTTTGATTCAAGGATATTTTTCATTTTGATTATTTTCTCTTCTTGCATTCGGACTGCTCTCACCCATTCACCTTCATCAATATTGATTATATTCTGAATCGACTGAGACTTATTGAAATCATCGACTGGGCTTCTGCTCAGGAAGTCTACATGTGCCATTTTATTGCCCCTTCTATATTCTACTTCTGAATTATAATCTTGTATCTCTAGCCACCAGGGAGCTATTCGCGGAACTGAATCTTTTTTCTTGGAAGTACTTCTTATTGCTTCACAGTCAGTAAAAATGGTGGAGAAGATACCCATTAGATATATTCAAAAATGTCTTGAAGCAAAAACGACTGCCATTGTTTCTAACTCATATGAGTGGTATATGCTTTCTTCATATGTGCATTGTTTTATGAAATATGCAACCGGATGTCACCCATCATCATGTTTTTGGAGTAATATGGCCCCCACCCCGACTGAAGTCGCATCATTATGAATTTCAGTTTTCAGCGAAGGGTCAAAAATTCTCAGCGTAGGACAGTTGACCAACCGGTCTTTGATAATCTCCATTGCCTCAACTCGTTCTTTGCATTTCGAAAGTTGTAAAGTTAGGTGATATTTCCTTGAAACTTTCAGAACCTCTTTCAACAGCTCAATATTTTCAGATATTGTTACAGTTGGTATGATTATATCATCAATATAAGGAAAAATATCTTCCTTTTCAATTTCTGACAATATTTTTGACATCATACGTTGAAAAATGAATGGTGCATTACATAATCCGAAACTCATTCGTAAATATTCATATTTGCCATCAGGTGTTATGAACGCAGTTTTCTCTATAGAATCGGGCGCCATTGGCACCTGATAGTATCCGGAATAGAGATCAAGACTGGTAAATACGAAAATTTTTTCAACTTATCGATTCGGCTTCGGTACTAGTATAATTGGGCTCGCATACGGTGAAATTTGATTCGCGCACAATACCATTTTCCAACAGTTCTGAAATAATTTGTTTCATTTTTTGTTGTTGTATATAAGGATTGAAAGTTATTGGACGCGAGGTTAACAATTTTATACTCATTTTGATACAATTTGTTCTTTCTTTTTCCGAAATATTCAAAGAGATACAGTCCCTATACTTATTCAACAGTTCTATTAATGGAAATGAGTCACCTTCACAGTTGCACATTTCAACCGAAAGTTCACCTTGACTCACAATTCTGTTGTTCAAAGGAATATCCAGAGCATGAAAAAATACTATGTCTGTACCATTTTTGGCAAATGTGATATGGGGTTGATTAGTGAAAGAATTTCCAATCAAAATGCCAGTGATACAATAATAGTCAGGAACGACTAGTACTTCGATTATTGCTGATATATTGTCGATGACAATCTCGCAGAATGGAATTTTCCTAACTTCAATGAGGCTTTGCGAAAATGTTTTGATGAAACGTACTTCTGTGGGTCCCTTCAAATCAAGCTTAACAGCTACATTCTCTTTCATGATTGTACATTCACTACCTGTGTCAATGAAACCTGATAACATTATGTTTTTCACATAAACATCTCTAAAATACAGATTTCTGAAATGGGTACCAACTGTATTAACTGACTTCGTTTTTTCCTACAAACTTCCTGGAGATGGCCCGTTTTTTTTGCAAAAATTGCACCATCTATTCACAAAAGGATGACGTGGAATATGTCTCGCCCTAAAGGACAGTTAATTATCTTTTGCCTCGTGGCGTTACAACGGAAATATTGGGAAATGTTCAGTAACTTCTCAACTTTTTTCGATTGACCACAACTTCTGAAGAATGTTGGTAAATCACTCAAGTCTCTGTATATATATATATATATATGTATGTATATATATATATATATATATATATATATATATATATATAGAGAGAGAGAGAGAAAGTGTTATTTGCTATGAAGCAAGATGAATCAGGAAACTGATAAATAGATCATCTAATTCTCTGGTCTATCACAATTTGCATTCAATTCGAAATGCCCACCACAAGATTTCTGGTTTTGGCCTTCATCAGCTGTGGGTTGGCATGGTCCTCGTATCGAAGACAAACTGTGATAGATATCCAGAGGATTTGAAATGAATCGTGCCTTTACGGCAAGCGACACATAAGTGGAACCACTTAGAGTGTTACACTATAAGGAAATGCTGTCATAGTTTTCCGACAGTGGTGACAGTTCGCCACGTTAACTAACAACTGCGTTTGCAGAAATAATGACAAGCACTCTCAGAGTGTTATCGGAAATCGAATCCACAAATGTATCTGAAATGATACAAAGAGAAAGTGTTATTTGCTATGAAGCAAGATGAATCAGGAAACTGATAAATAGATTATCAAATTCTCTGGTCTATCACAATTTGCATTCAATTCGAAATGCCCACCACAAGATAGCTAGCTATTTCTGGCTTTGGCCTTCATCAGCTGTGGGTTGGCATGGTCCTCGTATCGAAGACAAACTGTGATAGATATCCAGAGGATTTGAAATGAATCGTGCCTTTACGGCAAGCGACACATAAGTGGACCCACCTAGGGTGTAACACTATAAGGAAATGCTGTCATAGTTTTCTGTCAGTGGTGACAGTTCGCCACGTCAACTAAAAACTGCGTTTGCAGAAATAATGACAAGCATATATATATATATATACAAGATGAATTTTTCTGGGTTTTTTATCCGTTAGGTATTTTCTGATTTGTTCGACGTTTCGAATTCCATTTTGAATTCATTTTCAAGAACTGTGAGACGAATATCTGTCCATACCGTCCTGGTCAATCACTCCCCTTACGAAGCAACCAAGCAAGAGCTAGCAAAGACTTCAATTGTCTGTTCTCCACGGAAACTGGTATTTATAATGACTCTCCTCAGTCATTATCCGACTGCGTCCGATATTAAGGCTGCATCCTGCCCATCCAGGTATTATGTAGAAATTGATGTTTTCACGGATCTTCGTTATACAAGATGAATTTTTCTGGGTTTTTTATCCGTTAGGTATTTTCTGATTTGTTCGACGTTTCGAATTCCATTTTGAATTCATTTTCAAGAACTGTGAGACGAATATCTGTCCATACCTTCCTGGTCAATCACTCCCCTTACGAAGCAACCAAGCAAGAGCTAGCAAAGACTTCAATTGTCTGTTCTCCACGGAAACTGGTATTTATAATGACTCTCCTCAGTCATTATCCGACTGCGTCCGATATTAAGGCTGCATCCTGCCCATCCAGGTATTATGTAGAAATTGATGTTTTCACGGATCTTCGTTATACAAGATGAATTTTTCTGGGTTTTTTATCCGTTAGGTATTTTCTGATTTGTTCGACGTTTCGAATTCCATTTTGAATTCATTTTCAAGAACTGTGAGACGAATATCTGTCCATACCGTCCTGGTCAATCACTCCCCTTACGAAGCAACCAAGCAAGAGCTAGCAAAGACTTCAATTGTCTGTTCTCCACGGAAACTGGTATTTATAATGACTCTCCTCAGTCATTATCCGACTGCGTCCGATATTAAGGCTGCATCCTGCCCATCCAGGTATTATGTAGAAATTGATGTTTTCACGGATCTTCGTTATACAAGATGAATTTTTCTGGGTTTTTTATCCGTTAGGTATTTTCTGATTTGTTCGACGTTTCGAATTCCATTTTGAATTCATTTTCAAGAACTGTGAGACGAATATCTGTCCATACCGTCCTGGTCAATCACTCCCCTTACGAAGCAACCAAGCAAGAGCTAGCAAAGACTTCAATTGTCTGTTCTCCACGGAAACTGGTATTCATAATGACTCTCCTCAGTCATTATCCGACTGCGTCCGATATTAAGGCTGCATCCTGCCCATCCAGGTATTATGTAGAAATTGATGTTTTCACGGATCTTCGTTATACAAGATGAATTTTTCTGGGTTTTCTATCCGTTAGGTATTTTCTGATTTGTTCGACGTTTCGAATTCCATTTTGAATTCATTTTCAAGAACTGTGAGACGAATATCTGTCCATACCGTCCTGGTCAATCACTCCCCTTACGAAGCAACCAAGCAAGAGCTAGCAAAGACTTCAATTGTCTGTTCTCCACGGAAACTGGTATTTATAATGACTCTCCTCAGTCATTATCCGACTGCGTCCGATATAAAGGCTGCATCCTGCCCATCCAGGTATTATGTAGAAATTGATGTTTTCACGGATCTTCGTTATACAAGATGAATTTTTCTGGGTTTTTTATCCGTTAGGTATTTTCTGATTTGTTCGACGTTTCGAATTCCATTTTGAATTCATTTTCAAGAACTGTGAGACGAATATCTGTCCATACCGTCCTGGTCAATCACTCCCCTTACGAGGCAACCAAGCAAGAGCTAGCAAAGACTTCAATTGTCTGTTCTCCACGGAAACTGGTATTTATAATGACTCTCCTCAGTCATTATCCGACTGCGTCCGATATTAAGGCTGCATCCTGCCCATCCAGGTATTATGTAGAAATTGATGTTTTCACGGATCTTCGTTATACAAGATGAATTTTTCTGGGTTTTTTATCCGTTAGGTATTTTCTGATTTGTTCGACGTTTCGAATTCCATTTTGAATTCATTTTCAAGAACTGTGAGACGAATATCTGTCCATACCGTCCTGGTCAATCACTCCCCTTACGAAGCAACCAAGCAAGAGCTAGCAAAGACTTCAATTGTCTGTTCTCCACGGAAACTGGTATTTATAATGACTCTCCTCAGTCATTATCCGACTGCGTCCGATATTAAGGCTGCATCCTGCCCATCCAGGTATAATGTAGAAATTGATGTTTTCACGGATCTTCGTTATACAAGATGAATTTTTCTGGGTTTTTTATCCGTTAGGTATTTTCTGATTTGTTCGACGTTTCGAATTCCATTTTGAATTCATTTTCAAGAACTGTGAGACGAATATCTGTCCATACCGTCCTGGTCAATCACTCCCCTTACGAAGCAACCAAGCAAGAGCTAGCAAAGACTTCAATTGTCTGTTCTCCACGGAAACTGGTATTTATAATGACTCTCCTCAGTCATTATCCGACTGCGTCCGATATTAAGGCTGCATCCTCACAGTTCTCGAAAATGAATTCAAAATGGAATTCGAAACGTCGAACAAATCAGAAAATACCTAACGGATAAAAAACCCAGAAAAATTCATCTTGTATAACGAAGATCCGTGAAAACATCAATTTATATATATATATATATATATATATATATATATATATATAAGATTATAATTCTGAAGTAGAAAATAGAAGGGGCAATAAAATGGCACATGTAGACTTCCTGAGCAGAAACCCAGTCGATGATTTCAATAATTCTCAGTCGATTCAGAATATAATCAATATTGATGAAGGTGAATGGATGAGAGCAGTTCAAATGCAAGATGAGAAAATAATCAAAATCAAAAATATCCTTGAATCAAAAAAGATACCAGATTATCAAGATAACTATTGTTTGAAAAATAAAATAATTTTTCGAAAATTCAATGATAGCACCGAGTGGCTAGTACCTAAAAGTCCACGATGGCTCATTTGTAGACTCAATCATGATGATATCGGTCATTAAGGGGATGAAAATAAACTCGAGCGTATAAGGCGTAACTATTATTTCCCAAGTTCCCAAGTTCGTGAAAAAATATATGGACGCATGTTTGAATTGCTTGTACATGAAGAAAAAGTCAGGTCCCATACCAATTGAGTTACATCCGATACCCGAGGGCAACCTGCCTTTTCAAACCATACACCTTGATAATGTAGGATCGTTTGTTGAATCCAAGGAACGCATAAACACGCATATCCTAGTTACTGTAGATGGGTTTTCGGAATTTTGCTTCATAGAAGCAGTTAGAAATACAAGGGTTGAATATGTTTTGCGAGCACTGGAAAATTTTATGTTTCTATTCGGGGTACCCAAAAAAATCATCACTGATAGGGGTGCTTGCTCCACCACTGAATCAATGAAATTATTTTGTAGGGATTATAATATCAAGCACGTACCCAACTCTGTAGCTACCCCCTGGGCTAACGGGCAATGTGAACGATTTAGCCGGACGATTTTGAATTCTCTACGATGTCTGAGTATAAACAACAACGGGGATCGTTGGGACAGACATATGAAGAAAGTTCAATACGGTCTTAATACAACAGTTAACAAAACTACCAAAGAAACTCCATATAAAATTATAATGGGAATGAACTCCTCACCGGTATCTGACTCAATTATCCTCAATGAGGTTACAGAGGTGATGAAACGCTACTACCTCAACAGCTTACGTCAAAAGGTTGAGGCAACTATCAGTGCAGAACAGTTGAAATCGAAAAACAGGCATGACAAAAAAAGCCCGAAACCTCTAAAGTACCAGAAAAATTATTTGGTGATGGTAAAAATCACGAATCAAAAGCAAACTGAATACAATTATCCCATTATATATATATATATATATATATATATATATATATATATATATATATATATATATATATATATATATATAAATGGTTACGTTAACAGGTTGAAGTAAAGGGTTTTTCCTCCCGACTAGCCTGAACAGAGAGAGAGGGGTCGGTTCTTCAAATACCGGGTGTTAAATTGAGCGCCAACAGATTCAAATACCTAACCTAACCTCACCTCAAGAGAAATCGATATTAGAGAAATTTAACCTATAAAATTCACTCTAGCATATGAGTAACCAAATGTTAACAATTGTGTTGGTAGGTCACGAAATAGGAAATCTTGTTGCAAGTTTAAATACTACTATATTGCATATCGACATCAATAAATATAACTGCAAACATTGAAATGAACAAAATACATATAATGGAATGAATTGACAAGGGTTGGTGCACTTCCTAAACACTTTCATGAGAGGAAAGTAGAGGAGTGGATAAAATCTGTACACTGATCTCCACCCAGTCCCCTTTACGCATATCATAAAAAAAAAGGAATTGTAAAATCTATACTTACACATATCAACAATATTGACTTAAACCACGTAAAATATTTAATAATGAACTAGGATATTGGATCGTGGAAGGTTCGGAGATTCAATTTTGAATAGAAAATTCCACTATGCGGTACTTAGCCCTGTTGCTGGATTATACGGGATCCTGCACATCCGGAAACGGGATACCAAATTCTTTATTATATTTGGAGATATATTTGGAGGTCGTGCCCCGTGAATTATGTTCTCTGGCCAGTAAACTTATTTGTTAGGTATGTTTCCACTGTCTGAGGGTAAACGCCTAGAAAATCATATTCGTGATTGTAATAAAATGAAACACATGAACTACAGAAAACCCACTCGAATTTGAAATAGTAAGAACTCACCTCCCGATTATCGATTCCCTAATAACCGTGAGACGTTCCCTTTCTTTTCCAAAAAAAACGACTGATATCTAAAATCCTCTAAAGAGCAGAAATCAACAGTTGTTGATACAATTGAACCCAATATCCAATAAAACATATCTGTTGAAAGGAACACTAGTTAACAAAAGCCGCCTATAGCGTAAAAATATTTTATTATAAAATTCAGTGTTCAAGATATCGAAGCCATTTCTCAAATACCCACGAATCTTTTTGTGCGGACAATTTCTTATCTCCACAAAACAAAAGTTTTCGCATTTCATCGACGAGGGCAGCAGCTCTCGGGTTCGATATGAATGAAAGTTTGAATATGATGTATTCTTGGTTGCATACACTCTCGGAATTTTCCAAAATTTCACGGATAACGTAACACTCCCCTTACTTCCCAAAAAAAATTGTGAATATCTTCAATCACACAATTTTTTTCAATTCAACTTTATATCTTTGATGTGCCACGAACCTAACGAACGACCGGTTTCGAAATCAGCGAGTTCATAAACATTTGTTGATATTTTTTTCAACACTCGACATTTGACAAATTTACAAGCCAACTTGCCCTGAAAATGATCGGCAGCATCGGACAGCTTCTTGTTTCTTTTCCAAACTACTTGCCCATCCACCAAGGAAAGTTTAGTCTCGACTTTGGAACATAAATCTTGAATTTCTTGCAAATGGCTGGCCAAGGTATCTCTCGGAGCAAAATTCAAAGGTTGATCCAGCGTCTCATTATGTTGTCCGAATATCTTACCAGACATATGAACTTCCCTCCCAAAATTCAAAAAGCACGGACTATATCCGGTGATTTCATGTACAGCTGTTCGTAATGCAAAACCTAGCTGGGGAAGTTTTTTATCACAGTCGCGTTGAGATTTGTTTATATAGCTACGGATCATGGTTTTCAGAGTCCTATTTTCTCTTTCTGTCGGATTCACGTGCGGACTGTATTGTGCATTGAAACAGATTCGACAATTGTATGACTCACACATTCTCTTGAAGTTCTTTGAAACATACTGCCTACCATTGTCACAGAGTAATCTTTCTGGAACACCAAAGACCATGAATACATTCTCTTCAATAAATCTAGTACAGGCTTCACTTGTGGCAGTTTTCAATGGGCAAAGCAGAGTGAACTTAGTGAAGAGGTCAGTTACAACTAGAACAAATCGATGTCGTTTATAAGAGAGAGGCATAGGACCAATCAAATCAGTTGCGACTACTTCCCATGGCCTCGAAACCGTGCGACTTGTCATAACACCATAGGGAGGCTTCTGCTCTGATTTCTGAGACTTACAAATTTCACAGTTCCGAACATACCTCAAAATATCACTATTCATGCCTGGCCAATAATATAAATTGGATATTCGTTTTCTAGTTTTATAATAACCAAGATGACCTGCACAAGCTTCGTCGTGATTTTCCTGAAAAACAGCCAAACGAAGCTTCTTTGGAACCACTTGCTTCCAGTCTGTACTCTCGTCGAGCGATGGTACATCAGAATTGACAAATTCATATACCTTATTATCCAAAACTTTCCACTTGGGATATTTTCCTGGGTGGGATAAAATATTGGACCTCAGTCGATGATACCATGTACCAACATCATTTGGATCAACTTCTCCGAAAGCAACCTCTGGAGTTCCTGGAACAGCCCTCGATAAAGCGTCAGGAACAGAATGTGATTTTCCACTGCTATGTATAACGTCAAAATCGTAACCTTGTAAACGAAGTGACCATCGAGCTAGTCTTCCGGAAGGATTCTGTAATTTGTGAAGATATCGAAGAGATGAATGATCTGTTATAACTGAGAATCTAGTTCCTTCGATATAAGGTCTAAATTTATCTATGCCAAAGAGAACAGCAAGACATTCTAATTCCGTTAGACTCAGGAGCCGTTAAGGTCCTACTAGCGTACGATATAACTCGTTCTCCTTCCTCGGAATTTTGAGATAACACACAGCCCAGTCCAAACTGTGAAGCATCACATTGGAGAATGAACTTACGAGAGTAATCTGGCGAAGTCAATATGGGAGCTGAAATCAACAACTGTTTAATATTCTGGAAGGCAGCTCCACAATCCGATGACCAAGCGAACTTGCAGTTTTTGGGTGTGAGCTTAGTTAATGGAGCGATGCAACATGAAAAATTCGGGACGAATCGACGGTACCACGATATCATACCTACAAAACGTCGAACCTCCTTCATCCCTTTCGGAGTGGGATAATTAACCATCGACTCAATTTTTGCTGGATCTGTATGAAGCTCATCTTTCGTAACGAGGTACCCTAAGTATTTCAGCTCAGATTTCAAGAAATCACACTTCTTCTGGTTCACAGTCAACCCGGCATCAAGAAGTTTCTGGAAAACAGTTCTCAACGTGTTCAAATGTTGATCGAAATCAGGCGTAGCGATGATAATGTCATCTAAATATGCAAAAACAAACTCTTCCAGTTCTGGTCCCAGAACAGTGTCAATGAGCCTCTGCCACGTCGCTGGACTGTTATGTAACCCAAAAGGCATACGAGTGAACTGATACAATCCTCGAGTCGGAACAGTGAACGCAGTTTTCTCTTTACTTGAGTCTTCCAGCTGGATTTGGTGGAATGCACTTTTGATATCGATAGAAGAAAAAAATCTGGCCTTATTCAATCGAGTAAGGATATGGTTAACATAAGGTAGCGGATAAGCGTCTTTGCGAGAAACTTCATTCACTTTTCGGAAATCGATGCAAAACCTGTAATCTCCATTACATTTTCTAACCATCACCACCGGACTCGACCACGCTGATTTTGAAGGTTCAATGATCCCTAGAGATAACATTTCATCGATTTCCTTGTTGATAATTTCTTGAATATAAGGTGAGCATGGATAATACCTTTGTTTTATCGTAGGCTATCACATGTTTCACGCCCTTAGCACACCCTAAACTTACACCCATTTTACCAAAAAATTATTGAACCAAATCGTGTACCAAAGCTTTCTGATCCATAGATAAATATTCACAATTATTTTCGATAGTACATATGGAATTATTAGGTTTTCCTGAAGTGAACGTATTATCACAGCTTACTTACTATACAGCTGAAACACTCTCGGCGGCACCTTTGAAGTCGCAGTCTACGAGTAAGCGAGACAGAAGTATTGCTTTCTCTGTCGCACAGAGGGGAAAAGTCAGGGCCTGATTAAAACGATTATTTATTTAAGTAAAATTTTTAATTTCTGCCTGACAGGATCGGATTATGATTTTTTGAATCTTAATTTTAATATTACGATAAAACTAGGTTTGTATTTGGAGTTAATAAGGATTATTAAAAAATACATTACTTAAACTGATTTGGAAAATAATAAAATTTCGTTGTTATAGATTAAAAGATCTGGTGTGGGCCGACAAGGAGCGATTTATAAAATTATGGTCAGAATAATTACGATATTAGAGTTGTTATCTGTAACTTAACGAAAAGAATAGTGATTTATGAAAGTCGTTGATTGTGCAATAATGTTGTTCCTAAGGATTTAGCCTTAGCTATTCTTCTTGAATGCTAGGTCATTATTAAGGTCCTTTCTCAGCTAGCAAAATAATTAAGATTTTCGCGTCTGAATTTTAATGTTCGACAGAGTACTTACAATTTTGCATTTATTGCTTGTGACAGGCGCACAGTGATGCAGTCAATATAATCTCAGTTTTTTAGGGAGAAGGTCAAAATAATAATAAAATAAAGTTGTGTAGGTTAAGTTTTTAATAAGTTGTATTGCCCAATAATTGAAAACTAACAGGTGGAAAAGGAAGTAAATAAAAAATGCTTACCTATTAATAATACTAATCATTTATTAACAGTAATAAAGAATACAACATTCATTAATACATACAAAAAAACTCAATAGACAAAAAATAAAATCAAAAATTTAATTACAACTTACGACAACAAATTATAATACATTTTGTAGCAGTAAAAGTACCTACAGATATGTTACAAATTTCTCCATATTATTAGTTTATTTTTGTTGATATTTCTAAAATTACCATTTATTGTTTTTAAAGTGTAATATATTCTAACTCGTAAATATAATCTTACTACAAATTCTTTGGGGAAATATTTACAGGGATGGTTAAAAGACAAATGGTTACTTATATCTAAAAGAGTATTGCAAATAATACTTTCAGTTGCGAATTTTTCAAAGTTTTCTTGAAATATTTGCTCTATTTTACAAATTAGTTCCAGAAACTCGTCATTAGGCATTTGCAAATTTCCGAAGGTGTCCTTATTCGCATTTTCATATGCCTTAAGAAAACAGTAAAAAGATGAATCATCTAGTTCATCATGGTCTTTACTATAAGTATTGCAAATATCACAAGAGTGGATTTTTAACGCTTTATTTAAAAGGTACCCACACACGTACCGTATAAATTTTTTTTGCAACTTTTCATTATTTGAATAATGCATGCTATTTATTACGTCTGTTTGTTCGGGTACTTTATCCGTTTCCTGAGATACAAAATCGTGTTTGCAGTCAGAAAGCCTTAAAAGCATCTGATCAGAATCTGCCTCACAGTTTTCTGTACCTGAATTAAGCAAGTTGACGCATTGCAACTTTCTAAATGTTCTGTGGAACTGTATTGCTGTTGGGTTAATGCAGTTCCCATTTTCACTTCTGATTTTACCGAAATGGTTCTCCAGACAGTCTTGGTTTAATCTTCGTGTAAGTATTTAATCAAATCCTGCATTTTCCCGAAGATAGTAAAATAACTGAATAATACTGTTGATTGAAATTATAAAGCTTTTGATGAATTTAATTTTTTTTGGTAATGCTCATATTATTTTTGTCTCGAATTTCAAGACTTTTAAAGAACGACAAACAATCCATTAGAAACTCTAATTGAAATGAGTTTGCTTTAAAAGCAGCATTATATTTTTTTGGGTTAAAGATTTGTGAGGAATTTAAAATATCAAATAGTTGATCTACTCTATTAACAAATTGAACAGTTTCAGTCGCTTCTGCGGGAAGGGAACCAAATCTAATATAAAAACTCATACCTACATGAACTGAGTAACTAAATACTTGGGTGGCAAGTTTTAACTTCATTTTTTGGAAACTAGTGGGATAAATATGAGAATCGGTTAATTTAGGTGCTGCTTTAACAGGTAATTTTTTATCTAACTCATAGAAGTCTTTAATATATTGCCACGAAATTTTTTTACCATTAACATAGAAGTCATATGCCATCAACATATTTCTCATAGCTTTTATAATATGTGGCACATCAAAGATGAAAAAGAGATACTGGTTTTCTAAATAAAAACCAGTATTTTCTGGAGATATTTTTAAAATATTTGACAATTTGATATTGTTGGACCCCATATCACAAGTAACTGCACAAACATTTAATCCCACATTTTTTAATTTTTGCACAGCTTCATTTAATAGGTTATGTAATAGGTTAGCAGGACAAGAAGTATGACATAAAAAATATGCTATTGGCTGTTTCCATTTGGAATAAATTCCTCTGACCATAAATACACTGGCAGTTAAAGTTGGTTTGAAAATTTTCTCCCCTGTATCACCCATTGCTAGCCCAATGATATAATCTTGATTACGCTCATAAAATAAATTGGCTTTTATGGACATTTCATCGAAGCACAATAAGCAACATTTGCTTTGGGGCTGAAAACTGTCAATTTTTTTTTTTTTTTTTAATAAAATGAAGAACTCGGGATTATCTAACCCTGGTCCTATCCTAACTGCTCTGATTTCTTTTAGCAAAGTGTTCGGCGAGGGAAGGCTATATTTAGCCATCAAGTATTTTTTATACACTCGGGGACCAGCAAAATATATTGACAGACATTCAATTTTTAACTCTTTGCTATAACGTCTACCCTTTGGATGTTTATTCGCCTGTGATACTCGCATATTAACACATTTTGCAGTGTCTGGATTGCAAAATTTGAATGTTAGGGACATATATTCCTCCAAAGATATGTTGTCTAAGTCATTAATTTTTTGACTCTCAAGTACCTGAACTCTTTCTCGTAAATATTTGTTTTCGGCAGTTATGGACTTGATGTGCTGTCTGTATTTAACCTTCCTTGGGGTATCGAAGGATAAATTGGCTGACGTTTGGCTAGAATTTGGAGATGTCAAAGGAGGAGTAACTGTGATTGGACTCACGGCGATTTCATGTTGAACCTCGGTTTTTAGTTCGGTTTCAACTACATTTGTCTGGTTAGCTGCAAAAATACATTTTATTTAACAAATAAAAAACAACTTAGGGGAATATGTACTCTTAAGCAAGGAACAATTTATTTCGTAGATTTTTTTATACAGGGCGGAACAAAAACTTTAACAAAACTTGACATGTACAGATATCATGCGATTTTTAGCTCATTTTAAAAGGTTAAAAAATCAAAAGGTTTAAGTCTTTTAATAGTGGGACAATTAAAATAAAAGCACTGTACAGTTATTTCTGGTTCACCCTTCGTTTCGCCCTGTATACAAAACATTAACCGAAAATTCCAATTTCATTATTATCTTTTTCTGATAATTTAAAACAATAAAACAAAATAAATTTCACGTTTCATAGCCACTTTTTAACCCAACGTTTTCTTCCTCCGCAGTCGTCATCAAATATTCGGTTTTTCCCAAAATAGTTTCGGAAGTATTCGAAATCATACTGCAGGGTTTAGTGGGGCCCAACTTTTTCCTAACTTAAACAACTTTGTAGCCCCAATGGTTTACGAGATCCCTGTAGAGTTCATTCTTGTCAGGGACAACCTGTATTCCTATTTGCTTCATTACAATTAATAGTCGTTGATATATATAAAAATAGTAATGTAGGAAAAAAAAGGAAAAACACCATAGAAAAAATATCATACAAAAACCCCCCGAAAAAAAAAACAAAAAAAAATACCCCATTAAAAGAACACTACGCTTTTGCATACTGTAAATTCCCCAGAAAAAATATACATACTGCATAATGTGTCCCCGCATAAGAAATGCATACCACTTTTTCTTGGATATAAGGGCATCTTTCGACCACTTGAACGTGGATCTATTTTAAGAAGAGGCAGGTACTTATTTCGAGAGCTGGGTGATATTTAAGGTTTTGGAAGTTGACGCTTTGACCAGCTTTGACGGTAATTTATCTTATATATTCCCAAACAATTTTACGACAACACGGTATGATCAAAAGTTTACTTTTTATATACTTAAATATGCAAAAAAATATGATGTAAGAACTTACCGATTCGCATCCTTAGGAAAACGATAGAATTTCTTCTTCGAGTTATAACCTTTAATATAACAGTTTCGCACTGCACAAACATGATGATGTCCTGATGGTTTTTGTCACTCATTTTACTACAGTTAAAAATTCAAAAATAAAACACTATGTTCAAAAGAATCACAAACAAAATGCACAAAATTATACACCCGCCTATGACGGCTAAACGTATAAGTTAATACTGATCTCCCGACTGCACGCCATAGACGTCTTCTCCCCTAAGAGGCGGGGCAAAAGCCTGCGCGAGGGGATCGACGCAAACCGTTCCCGCTAAGAGAGTGTTTTAGCTGTATAGTAGTTAAGCTGTGGTATTATCCCGAAATGAAGAAATAATGTCCATTTCCCTCCAAAAATCCATTCCAAAAATTATTTCCTCACTCAAATCTAAAACTACCAAACACTTGACCAAACTAATTTTTTGTTCTAACTGAATTGGAATATTGATTATACCCAAAACTGTACATTCATCACCATTGGATAGAGTGACAGTTTCAATATTTTTTTCCAGTAATAAATTGAATTTTGCTAATTTATGCCACCCGGTACGTCCAATACAAGTTTGCGATGCTCCTGAGTCTAGAAGTCCTTGAAAAGGAATATCATAAATAGATACATTCAAATAAGGCCTAGGATCCCTTTCCCTAGAAGTGAAAAGTGCCGATATTTTGTCTTTTTTGCATTCACCCTGTACAAAAATTTTCCCAAGAACTATCTACTGGCTTCCGAGGCAGCGTTAAATTTGAGATCCCCGTCGATTTTTGTAGCGGCGGTGATCTCCGAAACCGTTTTTTGAATTGCAAGAACACGAATACTTAGTGACATTTGGTCTACCACTCTCGAAAACAAAACTGTCTAGTCCTAGGTAATGTACAATTAGAGAAACGATGTTCAGTGGAATTACAATTCCAACACTTTATTCCAGCTTAAACTGTCTGAGTGGGATAGACTTCATTAACCGGAGCTGAGTTCATACTAGAAGGATGCTCATATGCTAAATCTGGTTCGAGCAGGCAGACTGTATTCGGTATTTTAGACTTAGAGGCCAGTTCACCAGAGATTTCAATCTTTTTACATTTTTCTAGAAGTTCATCTACATTTTTAGTTGTAACTAAAGATAATCTATCGATGAAGTAAGAGTCGATATTACGCCGCAAAGTATTTAATTTTTCTTGTTCACTTGGCTGCTCAGGTAATCTATTGAACATGTTAATCATACAAGCGAAATATTCACCTACCCTATCCAAAGGCTTTTGCTTCCTTTTACGAATTTCATCCCAGAATTCAATTTGGTAGTCGTGACCTAAATATTCTGCTCTCAACTCTCGCACGAAAATATCCCATGTACTTATTTTTGGTCTCACTGACCTATACCATATCAAGGCTTTATCGGTTAGTAAATCTTCTAAAGACGCGAGTGAATCTTGTTCGCACACGTGACGTGACTTTCTGTACTCTTGAACCCTTTCTAGAAACGCATTAACACTCAGAGTGTTAGGTTACCCGAAAACGAAATATTCCACTTATAAACAGGAGTGGGAGATGGTGTATAGCTATTATTAGCTTGAACAGAAGGAACGAGATTACTGCTAGATGCTGCATTCGTGCCCACATCGGTCACCAATGCAGTATCAAATTGTTCCTCTAGAGTTGAAAATTGATTGAACACATTGGATTTTGCATTAGGTAGCTCCTTATCAGTTGGTGGCACTTTTACTCTTTCCAACCGGGCAAATAAATGTTTAAACTTAGCTTCTAAATATCTAGCATCACTACTTTTCTGCTCTATTTTGGGGTGGGAGTTCAGAAAGTCAGTCAAAGCGATAATTTTTCCATTGCAAACATCAATTTCATCTGTTGGATTAGGACTGAAAGAAGTGTGATATTCTACTGATCCGAATTGCTCATCAGCCGATAATTCTTTCAATTCATTGCGAGTTAATCGGACCGTTTGACTTGCTGTATTCAAACAACCTCTAACATTGAGTTCATAAATCAATTCCTCGCCTTGAGAAATCCATGCCTAAATAATGAGTTGAAATACACAATATCAAAATACTTATTCACGCTTTGATTGAAAATTTAATTTTATTTCTCGGGCTATCGAAATCCTTCCCATAAAACAATGACAAATCGAACAGCAATTCAACGAGCCAGTATCTTCCGAACAACCTACAAACTATTTTCAGCTGTATACAAAGCTAATCAAACGACCTGAAGCATTCCCATAAAACAAAAGGCACCTATAATAAAAAAACAATTTTTTTTTTCGTTTCCTATTTACCTACCGCTTGACACAATTACTTTGATAATTTTTTATTATGACTACGAATTGATCAAAATACTACAAAAATTGAGCTTTACTCAGCCCCACGATTAGGGTGCCAATTAACCCTGTTACGTGATGAAATTAAAAACGTTAGACACTCAAACAAAATATATCAAATGGTTACGTTAACAGGTTGAAGTAAAGGGTTTTTCCTCCCGACTAGCCTGAACAGAGAGAGAGGGGTCGGTTCTTCAAATACCGGGTGTTAAATTGAGCGCCAACAGATTCAAATACCTAACCTTACCTCAAGAGAAATCGATATTAGAGAAATTGAACCTATAAAATTTACTCTAGCATATGAGTAACCAAATGTTAACAATTGTGTTGGTAGGTCACGAAATAGGAAATCTTGTTGCAAGTTTAAATACTACTATATTGCTTATCGAGATTAATAAATATAACTGCAAACATTGAAATGAACAAACTACATATAATGGAATGAATTGACTGAAGGGTTGGTGCACTTCCTAAAAACTCTCATGAGAGGAAAGTAGAGGAATGGATAAAATCTGTACACTGATCTTCACCCAGTCCCCTTTACGCATATCATAAAAAAAAAGGAATTGTAAAATCTATACTGATAGGTAACACATATCAACAATATCGACTTAAACCACGTAAAATATTCAATAATGAACTAGGATATCGGCTCGTGGAAGGTTCGGAGATTCAATTTTGAATAGAAAATTCCGCTATGCGGTACTGATCATCCGAGACCCGGCCGAGCGTTCACCCGTCCTCCAGTGATGATAGCCAGCTAGTAAGACAACTCAGACCTAGACGCAAGGTCACTCAGTCTTGAAAATGGCTCCGAAATGGGAGTCGAAACGTAGACAAGTAAATCTTTCTAGACGCGGATCAACCGGAAGTTCCAGCCAGCATATATATATATATATATATATATATATATATATATATATATATATATATATATATATATATATATATATATATATATACAGTGTGCCCAAGATAAGGATGAACAGCATGGGGATCTCGGTAACCGTAAGAGTTACACGGTAGGTCAAATGGACAAAAAGTTGCGCAATTAAGGAGTCAATAAATAGATGTTGAGAAATCCCAAAAATGTTGTTTACTTCCGGAGATATTCGGGAAAAACCGAAATTTGGCGATTTGGTTTTTATTTTTTTCCGAAGTTATTTGAAAAGTTTCGAAAAAACCAAAGGCACTTTCTCATTGCCACTTTTTTACCTCTACAAAATGGCGCTCACAAAATCTCCGTACAACGTTTCGTTTGGAAGAAATCATCATCAACTTTGTTTTTTTATATGGCACGTCCCCATGCTGTTCATCCCTATCTTGGGCACACTATATATATATATATATATATATATATATATATATATATATATATATATATATATATATATATATATATATATATATATATATGTTGTTGTTGAGTTCGGGTTGAACCGCGTCTGGAGTTTTGTTCTCGACGTTTCGGCTCCGACTACTCCTTAGTTCGATCTAAGGAGTAGGCAGATTGAGGCCCCGGCGTCAAGTCACAAACCCTTGCCCCCTGTGACAACACCTGAGGAGTAGGCAGATTGAGACCTCAGCGTGAAGTCACATTTACCTCTTGAAAATGGCTCCAAAATCGGAGCCGAAACGTCGAAGCAAAACTCCAGACGGTTCAACCCGAACTCAACAACAACACACAACTGACCGCGGAAACCTATCCGAACACATATATATATATATATATATATATATATATATATATATATATATATATATATATATATATATATATATATATATATATATCTATTTATATATACAGTGTGTCCCTAGACCAGTGGGACAGTTGAATATCTCTTGAACCAATGAGATTTTTCAAAATATTATAAGTTCACGTTATATTGCATTATTAGAGCTATCTTCAGGAATTACTATTTTTTATACGAGGGGCGCAAGAAAGGCTCACGAAATCGAACATCAATTTTTTCAAATGGAACACCCCATATATTTCAATATATCTGAACTCTCATTCCTTTAGGCTGATTATTGGTTTTTTATTTTTGAAAATCCGACAACGCGTTCCCAAGTTATACCAGTGGTTCAAGAAATGCAGACATTTTTTTAGACAAACCCATTATTCATTCTACGAAGAATTTCTGGAATCATTCAAGACTGTTGGTAGTCGGAAGCATATTCTATAATATGGGATACTCATCTTCTTCGAGAGTTATACAGGGTGGTCAGAAATATTATATGATTTTCACGAAATTCAAACTTTCTTCGCATCAATTTTTCAAATAGTCCACCCTACAATATGAATTATTTTATAGCCCATTATTTTATTTGCATTTGCTGATGATGAAATTCATATGTCTCTTTCACAACCATTGGCCATTAGCAATCAAAACACCAATGGGCTATAAAATAATTCATATTGTAGGGTGCACTATTTGAAAAATTGATGTGAAGAAAGTGAATTTCGTGAAAATCATATAATATTTCTGACCACCCTGTATAACTCTCGAAGAAGATGAGTATCCCATATTATAGAATATGCTACCGACTACCAACAGTCTTGAATGATTCCAGAAATTCTTCGTAGGATGAATAATGGGTTTGTCTAAAACAATGTCTGCATTTCATGAACCACTGGTATAACTTGGCAACGCCTCGTCGGATTTTCAAAAATAAAAAACCAATAACTAGCCTAAAGGAATGAGAGTTCAGATATATTGAAATATATGGGATGTTCCATTTGAAAAAATTGATGTTCGATTTCGTGAGCCTTTCTTGCGCCCCTCGTATAAAAAATAGTAATTCCTGAAGTTAGCTCTCATAATGCGATATAATGTGAACTTAAAATATTTTGAAAATTCCTATTGGTTCAAGAGATATTCAACTGTCCCACTGGTCTAGGGACACACTGTATATATATATATATATATATATATATATATATATATATATATATATATATATATATATATATATATATACGCAGCTTGGGATAGTGTTAAATCGCAGGACGCAAATATTGGGGAAAGAGCAGCCGCCCTACTGGCCACCAATATTATGAATGCAAGAAGACATTCAGGTATTGGCTGTAATAGTTCCAACAAGAAAAATTAAAATAAAATCAAGGAAAATGAAATTACAAAAGTTCCATTCGGTGCTGGAGTTGTTAATGAAGTCGAAATGTATTGAAAAAAGCTGGTGAGGATGACTTTTCGACGACTGATAGAAAAAAAGCGATCACTGTGGCATTGCAAGCAGCATGTGATCATCTTAAAGTTGACGGTGGAAAGAAAATAAATCGCACACCTCGAAAAATTACAATTCCAAGAATCAGTTGGATTTTGCCATTGATAGCGATTTTTGCTGGACTCTCAGGAATATCCGAGGCTGTGAGTTCAACAGAAGCAAAGCAGCTTTCACTGAGGCCAATCGCCACAATGAAAGAATGGAAAATATCGCATTAGGTAGACATGGCAGTGGAATATATCAAAAACCTCATCTTAAAGGATTGGGATTATATTTGAAACCATACAAACCTTTGCAAACATACGAATCGAAAAAATAGTTGATTTCCTACCTCTGAGGCCTCTCAGCGATATCGATGCCTAAGGAAGTGATTCTTGCATGTGCTGCACAAGATGATGAATATATCTGGGAAAAGTTACCAATACAACTACAAGATCATATCGATGTTATGAAGTATAAATTTCGTCAGTTTCAGAATCAGTGATGACACCTCACCACACTCCAGGAAAACACTATCAAAACCGCTTGTGGTGCTTATGAAATAGAAGAAATCAATGTTGTTGGACAAAAACATTTTATGTTCAGATTATTTCACGACAGAAAACCAAACGATATCAATGCAGAAGACATTTCCTACCTACATGCCGAATTCAATACATTCAATTGTAAGATGAGACCAAAATATGAAATTGATTTGACTCATTCAAATTCTGTAGCAAACATAATGGGATTTGGTCATGATGTATTTCTACCGAATAAAATACGTGAATGATCACAGCCAATAATTATAACAATACTGGGACTAATCCGTTTGGACTGCAATTAAATATATGGTTCGTATATGAACAATAAAAAATCCCACATTTTTTTTTCATTCGATATTGATAGAAGATGAGATTGGAACCTTTGGTGTTTTTCATAGAGATCAATTACCCTAACACCAAACTGATGGCTCGACGCGCGTTTCTGTAAGAAGGTTAGCATCTTCAGGAAAAGAAAATTGTCTTTACATTTTGCTATTCCTAGACTCTCACATGCATCGAGTAGTTTTGTGTCATGCACATGCTTGGTCAGTTTACGATTGCTTTCTCTTATTTTGTGGTCATTGTCTAGAGCGAGTTGGTCGACACTGGATTTTTCTGCCCTTCTGTATTTCATGTGTGGAAATGCTCCTTGAAAAGGGTTTCAATAGCTCGTCAGCTCTGGCCGTTGCAATATTGATAACTGATTTTGTAAATTCCCGACTTCCCTGAGTTCTCTAATTTATCTTGTGGGTTACCAAGAAGCTGTTGTAATCTGTAATAAGTTTCATATGCAACTTACATATTCACTTTGTCGAATATCAGTTGAAGTCCTCTAATGTATTGAGGTTCATATGGGAATACTATAAACCAGGAACTAGGGAGGAACTCAGTTACATCCCTAGGTACTGAATCAGATATGTTGACAACATACTCGCTGTGGTTGATACAAGGATCACCGAAATCGGAAATGTCTTTTCAGCACTAAACACTAGGTGTAAGAGTATATAATTCACGTACGAAGTAGAAAAAAAAATTGCCATTTTCATATGTATTGGCTATAAGGAATGAACAGAATGAAATGGAATTTTTCATTGATATGAAAGACACGAACACATTCAGATACATTCCAAATGACTCGAATCATTGTCTACAACATAAAATGGCGGCACTACAATTCCTTGTCCATACGTTAATGAATGTTCATTAAAAAAAAAAGTGGACAGTTTTAACCCAGAGATAGTTGATAAGATAATTAGGAAACGTGAATGTAGGGAAACACTACGTGAATCTTCGACTTTTCGAAAAGATGAGAGAAATGAAAAATTTATAGTAATCCCATTTGAACCTCAATACACTGAAGGACTTCAACAGAACAACTTCTTGGTAACCCGAAAGATAAATTAGAAAACTCGAATAAGTCGAAAATTTACGAAATCAGTTGCCAAGATTGCAACAACAAATACATCCACCAGAGCCAACGAGCCATAAAAACCCGTTCCAAGGAGCAATTTGCACACATGAAATACGGAAGGGTAGAAAAATCCAGTATCGCCCAACACGCTCTAAACAATATCCACTAAATTGGTGAAAGCAATCTCAAACTGATCAAGCATGTGCATGACACAAGAATACTCGATGCATGTGAGAGTTCAGAAATAGCATGCATGAATGGTGACGAGGCACCTATTCCTTTCAACCCGCTTCCCAACTTATTGTTGAGAAAGTAATAAGAATAATCAATAAAAATGGATGTCGGACCAACACATTCTGCAGGTAGTGACTACAAGTTCATCATCAAGAAATTAATTAGAATGATTAGCAGTAACAAACAAAGTCCATATCGGACCAGAGAACTTCAGGTATATAAACAAATAACCCTAGCTTTGGATTTAGTATATATTGTCTTCTCCTGAAAACACTAACATCGTTAGCGAAACGCGCGTCGGGTGCAAAAAATATAAGATTGCTGTTGGGGTAATTGATCTCTAGGAAAAGTTTTTGATATTGATGTTGGTTCTGCATACAATCTCAATAGGGAACCACGAAATATTATAGATATGCCTGTTAAGGTGTGAATCAAAACAACGATGGTTGGAAACTGTTTTATTTTGTGTCGAAAAGGAATACGCACATTCATACATAAAAAGTCATGTGGGTGAGACATACAAAGAAAGAGATAGATACCAGTATGCGAATATATGGATAGTATGTGGGCTTGAACTTATTTTGTTCATATCATTACATCCCCTTCCTTTTCTAGATAAAATAAAACATTAATTTGAAACTTATCCTAACTAAATTATCAACCTAATACGTTAACCTATTGGGCTGAACTACAGTTCTACCAAACCTTGTTCTATACGGAGAATTTCCTGAAGAAATTTGGTTTATTTTCATTCATTTTCATTCATTCATTTTTATTCGGGAGAGAATTGTCATCATCATCACTTGAGCAATGTATATATGTGTAGATTTTATTTTCTGGATCAACTTCATATGACATTTCAGGAAACAAGTCCTTCCTATTTCTGGAAATCACTCTACCAGTACCAAACATTTTAACATCATACGATCTTGGTCTTTTGTTTTTATTTATTATTTTGCCAGGAAGGTTTCTGTATTTCACTTTCACATATACAATATCATTTTTGTGCAATTCGGACAATTTTCTAGAATGTTTGTCGTAGTAAAAATTTTGGTTTTGTTGTTTCTTCTGTAAAAAATGTCTATATTTGTTATTGTTAACATGAACAGGTTTCAATAATTTTTCTGATACTGGTAGGATGCTCTTCATTGACCTGTTATCCAATGACTGAGCTGAAGAATATACATTTCCATATAAGGGTGTGTTTCTTAACTCCAATAATGCTATAAATGGATCGGATTTTGCTAATTTACACCTTTTGAAAATATTTTGAACTGTTTGTATTGTACGTTCTACTAAACCATTCGATCTGGAATGCTTAGGACTTGAGGTGACATGTGAAAAATCCCATTCATTTACAAAACATTTGAAATTGTCAAGAGGTCAATTGAGGGCCATTATCGGAAATTAAAACTTCAGGAATACCCTGTCGTGAAAATATATTTTTCGAATGTAAAATCAACTCATTTGATGACAACGTATTCAGATGAACAACTTCAGGAAACTTTGAATAATAATCAACAAGAACCATATAATTCTTTTTATCTGTTTCAAATATGTCTAGTCCTACCTTTTGCCACGCTCTCAGTGGAATTTCGTGTTGCTTCAGCGGTTCCTTAGCATTTGCTTTAGAAAAAGTTGCACATGCATGACAATTAGCAATGAAATTATCAATTTCTCTAGACATACCAGGCCAATACATGATCTCACGTGCTCGGTTTTTTGTTTTTTCTTTTCCTAAATGACTTGAATGCAATTTTGTCAAAATGTCTTTTCTCATACGTGTAGGAATTATGATTCTGAAGTTTTTCACTAAAATACCACCACTATAGGAAATTTCGTCGTTGAAAGAAAAGTAATCTTCGACAAAATCTTTCAGTTCGCTTTTTTCATTAGGCCAGCCTTCTTTTGTTAATTTTACTAACTCATGCGTTTCTTCATCAGTTTTTATTTCTTTTTTGAGTTCTTCCATTTTTTTATCAGTTATTTTTGAGTTTTCTGTTACAAGACAAATTTGTGCATTTAATTGTTTATCTAAATCTTCGAAATTTATTTCATCATATTCATTTTTTATTGTATCATCGTGTCCTCTTGAAAATGCATCAGGCAGTTTCATTTGTGAACCCGGCTTATAACCCAAATGTATATCATACTTCTGTACTTGGATGAGCATTCGTTGGAAACGTGGAGGAACAGAATTGAGAGGTTTTTTGAAAATCCTTGAAAGAGGTTTATGATCACTTTCTACCACATCGTTTTTTCTTCCGTGAATGAATTGATGCAATCGCTCGAGTCCAAACACAACTGCAAGCGTTTCACGTTCTATCGGGGCCCAATTTTTCTGTGTATTCGTGAGAGCTTTGGAGGCATGGTGAACCGGTAATTCATTTTGAAGAAGTACAGCCCCAACAGCTGACTGAGAAAAGTCAACAGATACTTTTACAGGTTTATTCATGTCATAATTTTGTAAAACAGTTTCGAAACATAATATTTTTTTTAAATTTTCGAAAGTTGTCTCATGTTGTTCATCCCAGTGCCATGTTACCTCATTTTTCAAAAGGGTTCGCAAGTTTTCGGTTTTATCAGAGAGATTTCGAATGAATTTAGGAACATAGGTGATCATTCCTAAGAATCTTTCAACGTCTTTTTTGTTGGAGGGCCTTTTGAATGATTTTATAGCGATTATTTTATCATGATCAGGTTGAATACCGTCGCCTGATGTTTTATGCCCCAAAAATATCAAACTATTAATTCCAAACTTGCATTTCGAGAAGTTTACTTCAAGATAACATCTATTCAATAAATTGATCAGTTTGCGATCGTGTTCCTCTCTGGTTTTTTCCCATACTAAAAAATCATCAATATATGATTCAACACCCTCTTTTTTCTCGAATAAAAATCTTATTTTTTTATGAAAAATTTCTGATGATAAAGTTATTCCATAAGAAAGTCTCAGAAATCTGTACCTACCATATGGAGTATTGAAGGTACAGAGAAGGGAACTTTTTTTGTTCAATTTGATTTGGTGGAATGGCTCGGAGGCATCCAATAAAGAAAAATACTTCGACCCATTCAGTTTTCTTAATATATCGTCTACCGTCGGTAGAGGAAAATGTTCCCTTTTTATGACTTTATTTAAATCTTTAGAATCCATGCATATTCGCGAGTCACCATTCGGTTTATTGACAATTACAAGAGAGTTTACCCATTTCGTTGGCTGATCAACTTTTGCTATTATTCCATTTCTTTCTAGTTTATTTGATTTATTCCTCACTTTATTTTCGATTGCTACAGGTATTTTTCGGGGTGCATGTATTACCGGGCGTGCATTTGCATCAATTTCTATGTTGAATTCGCCTTTCAGGCAAACAATTCCATTGAAAACTTCTTTGAAATCAACTGTAAGTTGTATTCGTATTCTAATTTAATATGGCTATTTTTCTCTAACATGTCTACTAATTTAATTATGTTCAACTTGTCACAATCTCTCTTACCCAAAATAGGTTGGGTATTGATTTCATTCACTATGTAGAAAGTTAAAAGACTAGTTTTATTTTTATATTTGCAGTTCAGATTGTATTTGCCCAAAACATTAATTTTGTTTCCAGTATATGTTCTTAAATTCGTGTTATCATAAATGGAGTTATTTTTTGAAAGTCCTAAATTATTCAAAAGTTTGGGAGTAATTATGTTCACCTGGGCTCCCGTATCTTATTTGAAAATAATTTCTGTTCCATTGTGGACCTCAATTGACGCTCTCCAGTCGTCTGTTTTCATAGAATCAATACAATAAATATAAAGATCATCATCTAACTCATTTTGATCATGAATGATTTCGTTATCAGATTTGCACATCTTTGAATAATGGTTCAACTTTTTACACTTCATACACTGTTTACCAAACGCGGGACATTGATTTCTGGGACGATTCATTCCGCACTTGAAACACTTGAACTCTCGGATTTTGGCACTGGCACTACCGGCGCGCGCACTCTGGTTTCCCATTGGCTGTCGATTGAATGAAGTACTTGTTGTATTCCTGAAGTGAGATGGAGAATGGGTTCGAAAACTTTGTTTCCTTGGAGTGAATGTGCCTCTTTGTTGTTTTTTTATTCTATGTATATCTTTTTCTTCTGCATTTTTTGATGAATCCATACCTATTTTTTGTAGTTGTCTCTTTGTTCTTTCCGCTATTCTGCACGTTTCGACTGCTTCATTCGATGACAGATTTTTCGTTCTGATAAGAATATTTTGGAAATCGGGGTCCGATTTCAATCCTAATATTAGTTTGCTTGTAATTAAACTATCTGTCAACTGTCAAAATTCACAAGATGTACTCAGATCTCGTAGGTCGTTGATATAACTATCCATACTTTCATTATCTTTCTTGTCCCGAATTAAAAAAATGTGACACTCATATGTTACATTTTTTTCTGGATTGAAATAATCTTCATACTTCTGCATAATGATATCATAATCCGTTTTGTTTTCATTACTTTCATAGGTGAAAGTATTATAAATTTTGAGAGCTCCATCTCCAATGCATGAAAGTAGGAGAGATGATCAATACTCAGTTGACTCACTTTCTCACCTTGTTGCTTAAATGTATGAAGAGAATTTCTGTTTGAAAAATCTCCAATCATCTGCGAGGGATCCTTCCCAGGACATGGAATCAGGCTGCTGTAGAGTTGTTGTGAAATGTTGATGCACAACAGGTTGAACAGATTGCTGTCCTGTATTTGGCATTTTTTCACACACTTTATGTCATTTCACTATTGGTAGGACTGTTAGTCACTTTGATATTTTGTATTCTTCAAAAATCACTGATGGGTACTTTCTATTACTGATTATATATTACATTTTGTTAAAAATCACGACTGGGCCATGTCAAGGTGTGAATCAAAACAACGATGGTTGGAAACTGTTTTATTCTGTGTCGAAAAGGAATACGCACATCCATACATAAAAAGTCATGTGAGTGAGACATACAAAGAAAGAGATAGATACCAGTATGCGAATATATGAATAGTATGTGGACTTGAACTTATTTTGTTCATATCATTACAATGCCCATCATTCAAGAAGGTCATCAGTTGTTTCGCAGTGCGTATTTTATATAAAAATGGAAGTCTTGTCAATTTCGAAAGTGATAGAGAGATTTCCATTATTTCAAAACTGAAGATAGTCGAATAACTTTTACTGATGGGATTTCGTTATAATAGACAAAATCATCGAAAACTAAATAATCGGAACTATTACACTACTATAAAGGAATGCTCGTATAAAAATAATCTCATTCCACAATTGAATGTTCAAGAACAACGCTCTGTTTGTGAAAGATTTTGAATTCTAAGAGTCGATTGGACTGAAAGTGAGAAAATAATAATGATTCTCGAAACGAACAATGAAAAGTTCAATATATTTGTTGAAGCAGTGTTTGATCATTTCCTCATAAGTTTAGATGAGCACACATATAAATGTTTTACTTGATATTGCTGAGAGTTTGATTAACATAGAAAGAGAATTCACCCTTTAAGTTGTAATACAATCATGCCATCTCTCGAATAATGCGATTGCTTTCCTTATGAATTTATTATGAAATGGTTGGTGAACAAGCAGTAGTTGTTGTTAGAAAACCGAGTATAACATCAACAATGAAAACTATGATCTCGTTTGGGCCATCGCATGAATACACCTTGTAAACAATTAGATGATGGCTTCCCGAATCAAAACAGGATGTCTTGGATGTAACCAATCACATCATATAATGAAAAATGATACATATAGTACCAGATAAAAACATGAACTCAAACTGCTGAATGGAATCAAAAATGCGGTTTCAATGCAAAATCAAGCTAGCTTGTCGTATGTGGGACCTCTATGAACTTCCATCATTACTTGGAACACCTTCAGACATATGGGCCCATAAAATAATCAACGCTTCATAAACACCTCGGTCTGTCATCATTGGATTCCAAGGCACTACCACATCTGAATATGAAACAAAGGATATCACAGAATTCATAACTGCTGATATAAATAATATTCGCGTACACTTGAATTCTGAAGTATATCCATTTGAGCGTTGGAATTTGGATTTTGATAAGAAACTCGATTCTTTAGCCTATTATGCTTATGAGAGCTTTTATAGAAGTAACTATTTTGACATGACATGGATATTGGGCGATATCGTGAGAAACCACTATTTATCATCTATTGTTCACATCAAGCAAATGCCACAAAATCATCAGCTATCGACATAAAGGTTGAATTGCTAACCAGGAAAACCAAGTTTCTATCCCTAGTTTTAGAAAATTTCTAATGTGATATTTTGATAATGATTGTTGAGAAAAGAAATGTTTCGAATAATTCGAAAATATTATTTCTCCATAAATTTCACTCATTCCAGGTATTTTATCAGTTCAGCTGGCTACCGTCATTATAAAAACCCATCCTCCGACGAGCACTTCGATTCACCTCATGTTGGAAAACATTTGGAATTGGCCAAATCGTCCTCATTCATCTACGAAATTCTCAGTGTTTTTCTTGCCATCTGCGTTCCACTAATTTCAGATTTTCAGCGAGTATAAATATAGGTCATTGAGGAATAGGAAAGGATTCATTATTCATATTTCAGTGTTGAATATAGCTCGATTCCGCTTCAGTGTTTGCTCCGCTAATTCTCTAATCAAGATATTCAATTATGATTGTATTTTCGCTAGTTCGGCCTTTTGCCGTTATCTAGGCTTCAGTTGGAACCGAGTTGGTTTCATAATTTGTGGGTTCTCGCTTGTTCGACCAGTAGAGGAGCAATGCCGATTTCACGATATAAGAGGTAGTTCTTGATGGCAGTTGTCCATGGGGGTCTATTTCTTAGCGAAACAGGTAGGGGGAGAGAAGAAGCTGCTGGCCGTTGTCCATGGGGGTGTTTGTCTTAGAAAAAGGGGTGGGGGAAGGGGTTCAATGTGGGTATTGAGCGTTCGAGAGGTGTGGTTTGAAGGTCTAACGTCTCTGATGGAGCTCTGTGACTGGTTGTGCAAAAAGGGGTGGTTCTGCTGGAGCTTTGTGATAAGTTGTTCGAAGAAGGGCGGCTCTGCTGGAGCTCCATGATTGGTATTTGATGAAACAGAGGCGGCTGTAGCTCTGTGATTGGTATTACTCTGAAAAATAAGTATGGCGTCTCTACTGGAGCTCTGCGATTGGCCATTCGTCGGAACGATTGTCCATTTTCTGAAAAATAAGTATGACGTCTCTGCTGGAGCTCTACGATTGGTTGTTTGGGGAAACAAGGCATCTGGTGAGACGACTGCAGTCATAAGTTATCACTCAAGTTTTAAAACAATTCGAAATAATTTTGCGATATGAAGAATTAATGGTAATCTGCACCTGATAAGAATGAAGCCACATGATTATTTGGGTTTCTACACTGACGTGAATGTTGATGTTAGTCACAACTATTAGGAATGTGAAAATTGATAGTGATATCTATTAACCTCTGTAACCGCTATGACAGAAAATTCGAAAATTGGTAATGATATCAGTTGACCACTGTGACAGGAAATTTGAGAATTGATAAGATCTCTGTGGCCACTATGACGATATCAACTTGCTAAATTTTTCAGTCTGCGGTTTCGAGACTTTGCGATAATATTTGTGGCCTCATGTATCGATTTAGGGCCTCAAAAAAATGGCCGAATTTTGAAAGACAAACTGAGGGTCCTTAGATATTGAGTCTAGCACTCTAGCCACTGATCTATTTCGGCTGTAACAATTTTGTTAGTTGAAAGGGACATTTTATATCGAAGATATATTCCAGAAAAATAATCACTTCCGGTCTTCTGAAATTCGTCGTAGAGCAAAACGAGATATATTCGTGTACCTCAAGTCAAGGAGAGTCCGAATCTGGCAACTTCCGGTTCCAACTTCCGGATGATCAATTTCGATGGAACCGCTATCAGGGGATTTGACCCAATGTCAAGAAACATAATTGAGCCATTTCCGATGCCTAAGAGGCCTTACAGGCTATCTCTGTTATTTAAAGTCCTACAGACGGCTGAGGTTACTCATTTTAAAAACCTTGTCTATGCTTAAAGATTATCATATGACCAGAAGACATTACTTTCATGGTCGACGCTCTTCCGAATTGTTATCAATCGTTCCCTCCTTGGCAATATCTACACGAATAACTCAACGAGTACAGAATTCCCACTCCTTTGTTGTGAATTTGAAAACCTGTCGAACCTCTCTTGCTCAGGAATATTTTATTCAATAGAACAGCTGAGCTTTGGAACTCTTCGCCAAAAGTGGTTTTTCCAGAGGATCACAAATTTCAGAAATTCAAAATAAATATCAATTCGTATCTCCTGTCGCTTGATTCACGCGGTGTTCTTTGAACATCAAAGGGCTTCCTTTTCGTGTGAATCTGCATATAAAAAAAACTTGCCAAAAATCCAGAAAATATTGGGAAACATGCGCATTTTTCGATAAAACAAAATTTCTTTTGATGTCACAAAAGGTATCAGACGAAAATATTAAGTCATCCTCACTCTTATACAAATTTGAAACAATTTGACTCTCCAGTTCAGTTGTGCTCAGGACATGATAATTTACAGATCATGTGTTATGATTTTTTCTTCCCGAAAATCAATTTCATTTCCTTCCAGGAACCATTTTGAAGGAACAAACTCATATATAGGGCCGTAAATCATATATAGATTCACACATTTTTGCACAAATATTGTGACATTGTTAGATATTGTTCTAGATGATCATTCAATACATCTCTTGGGATTTGTTGATTTGATTCCAAACTATCGAAGACCTCATCTTCATCATCTTCTTCTACAGCATCCGCAGCAGCAACTTCTTCCAGCTGTAAAGATTTAGTGGGTTCTAATCGCGGCTGCGGTATTTATTTCACTATTCACAGAATTGTTTTATCAATTTTGGCATATTTCGACTTGAATAATGGTCTCAGTGAGGGTGGTTTCAACTTTCTTTCGGAAGGTGAGTATGCAGCGATTTGTTTCAGCTGTTCAGTTATGGGTTTGAGTATTTTTCGAATAGCTCCATCTTCTTGAGACTTTCCCAATTCCAGTGCCAGGTATTTCCTCCGCACTCCTCTCTCCAACTGATTTATTTTCGATTTGCGTTCAGCATCAGCAATTCCATCATCTGTACTCGTCGATGGCATGATGCCTACTGAGGTACTACTCAACCATCACACTCTCATGAATTTGTCAAATTCCTTGCGATATATTCCATTGTTCTTATCGAAATCCTTGACGATGACCAAAGTGCCAAATTTCTCGTTTCAACATTTCGAGCACATTGTCTTGAATTCGTCGTAGGTGAAATCAGGTGAGACATGTTCATCGAACACATGGTTCAAATTCAAGTCATCCTGCTTGAATAATACAATAATATTGAAGTTGTCTCCAATCAATTGTTTTGGTATTTTTGAATAGGTCTGACAAAGGTAGGCGGAATCGATTGACTTGTATCGGCACATTGCATAATATTCTCTGAGTTCATTTTGTTTATCGCAGGCCACATCGTCGAGAATGGAGATGGAATTTTCTCGTGCTTCAGCTGGGTCGATTAATTCAACATTGTCTTCGAATGGAAAGTGACCCATAACTTTGATTTTTTCCATGACCTCTTGCAGCAAATGATATTTTAGTTGGAACAATGATTTCGAGGACACGTAGACATTTTTGAATTAAGCGCCATTAGGGTTGACTGCAGAATATAGCTCGAAAAGAATCGGGTAACAAAACACCGTGTTTGCTCTTTTTCGACACTTCAACAACATCCAAATTTTCTAGGCAACATCCCACATTCAAAGCATCTAACGTTTCGTTAAATGCGTCTAACGCTTCAGTTAAATGCGTCTAACGGTTTGTTGAATGCGTCTAACGATTCGTAAAATATGTCTAACGCTTCATTAAATGCGCCTAATGCTTCGAAAAATACATCTAACGCTTCGTTGAATGCGTCTAACGCTTTCGTATTCACCTCAACAAAACCTCCTCTGGCGCTGAATCCCTTTATAAATCGTTACTCTTAGCATATTTGTCAGTATCATGCTAATATTCGGAGACAAGGTGGTGGTATTGTGAACACTCTAATCAATAAACTTCCCTTTGAATTACATCTGCCTGGATACCATTGCTGTGGGCCTGGAACTCGGCTGCAGGAAAGGTCAGATCTCGGTCAAAGTAAATTAACTGTCTAGATTCCGCCTGTCGCCGATACTCATTCACAAAATTGGTCTTTGGGGGATTGTCATGAGGCCGATTCCGATTTGGAGAACAGTGCGTCGCTCAAGTCGAAGGACGCAAGTTTGGGAAAGAAAGCAGCCTCTTGGTTCGTAACAACTGCCATAAAAACCAAATGCAAACTCGGTATGGGTTTAAAAAACCCACCATCCAAAAGGAATATCGTGCAGGAAATCTCTATTATTGCAGAAACAAATGGAACCTCATCTACTGTCTGATATGAGTGTGATATATTGAGTGCTTCAATTTTGCCTATGCGTACAGCTCGAAATCACAACAACATTATTGGTGGACGTCAAAAGGTTCGAGTACCTCGAAGAGAAAAGGAGTGGTATTCTACCTTTGATACCAATATTTGCTGCACTAAAAGCTCTAGATGGTTTGGCTCGTGGTGCTACAGGAGTAGCCAAAACAGTTATCGATGCCAAGAATGCAAAGAAAAAACTTGAAGTAGATCATCGACACAACAAGGCATTGCAAGAGATCGGAACACAGGAGTTAGGATTATTTTTGAGAAAAAATCGTCGTGGATGTATGATTTCTTTTCGAAAACAAAAAAACTCTCGTTGACGCTACCCATTAGAGCCCTTTTTGATGTGGAAATGAAACGATATGCAGAACAATTGAAAATTCCCCATTTCAAGGGAGTCTCCATGCGTGATAAACTCGCACACTCCACACCAGCAGTCGATGTATGTGTCATTGGGTAGCTTACCGCAAATATGGTGATAAGGTGAAATATTTCGAGAGTTTCGGACATTTGAAACCACCTGTGGAGTTGGTGAAATACCTGGGAAAAAATTCAAAATTTATTACAACGATAATCGCTATCAGAATTTCAGTGAAATAAATTGTGGACACTTGCGATTCCTCTATAAAACTATTGTGTAGCAATCGATGAGGTTCAGTCATGTCTCTGATTGTCACACTGACAAGTCATACTTCCACAGCGAGCAGTGACTTCACCAACCCGATTTCCTTGGACCCCGTCTTTGAATACGGTTCGGCATTGATTAGTTTTCACTCGTACAACAGGATTCCAATCATAGAAGAGGGTGATAAGAAGTTCTACTATTCCAAGAACGCTGATAAGACCAAGAAAAGAATCATTGGTATTCCCATTGTTTCCTGCGGAAAAACTAACATTGCCAAATCAATTAATGAATTCATACAAAAACCCATAAATGTTGAGAAGAGGAAAAAAACACGAAAGTGAAGGAAAGGAGGATTCAACTGATAAAGTGTTTTTTTCTCTGGGAGCTCACCTCAATACTCTACAGTGTGAAATATACAGCAAAGTAAACGCTATTGATTTTCGTCATGAAGACTGCATTGGAAAATGACTAGGATTTTTGGAGAGATTGCTAGAACCTGGCCAAGTTCATAAGTCTGGTTTGCCGGTGGAAATTGTCAAGAGTTCGATCAATTCATCTGGACTGTAATAAAACTGCAGGTGCATATTTCAACGGACGACCTCCACACACAATATACGAGTTTGCACCTAGGGACAATCCCAGTTTTTCCATCGATGGACTCCCTTTGAATTTTATTTACCTTCCTGTGACAAGCAAAAGAGAGATTGGTAACATTACTGTGAACATACTCGATCAGGATTTCACCCTGTGGATTTCATAGGTGAACAGAACATTATCAGATTGGTTCTGAATAAAATTGTGAAATGAGGTTGGTATTTAATAATATATTCAATGCATACAACTCTGCCAGACAAGTAGTGGAGAAGCTGCCGAGCAGATCAGTCAATTCCAAGCTGACTACTTCAAATCAAAAATTTTCAATCATTGTGTAACAATTTTATCCAAATAAGTGTTCGACGTCTACAGAGAGCCAAAGTTTGATGAATACATTCAACGTTTGGAAACGAGGACCCATTACCCATATGTGAAATCCATCGAGAATAAAGATATTATCGAACTTTTGATTCAGCAAAGTGAAATGTGGCTGCTAATGTACGATGTTGTCATCAGTGTTAAAGGGCTTTTGAAAAAAAACGAAGGAAATGGCAAAGTTAGTTTTGTGAATACGAACTCAATGGTAACGAATTGGATACCTTTCGAAATCATGGGATAGTAAGTACACTCAGAGGATACTTGTATTATACTGCAGACGATCCCAGTCACATATGTGTATCTGGATGGAATTTTCCCAGTGGATCGATACGAAATGAATCTGAGGGATTTTTCAACTTTCACATTTCTCTCAAACATCTTTCGGGAATATTTACCGATTACACGCTGGCTATAAGAGGAAAACAAACTAAACGATTGGTCAGAGCTCGCAATGACAACAACTGTATACAGATTGAAGATGTTGCGAATGAACCTGGAAAGACTGAAGCTAAACTGAAGATCGAAAGAATCGATTTGAAGGTGAAACATATTTTCCCAAATGATGGAATTCGAACCCTGCCAAACCTATAATCTTATCTTTCCATGATGATCTCCAATCGCAAATGGGAACTCCGAGAACTACCGGCATTGACAGGAGGCTCAAAGAAAGAAATTTGGGCTGTCAAAACTTGTTCTGCTGTGGAGAGTCCTCGATATATCATCACAATATTCCAAACAGATCGCGTGGACAACCTGTACAAAGATCCCTCCCACTTTGGCAATATCGATTTGATAGATATCAGATCGAATTTGAACAGTGACATCTTCTCTCATGAACGTATGCGATTGGATTTCAAAAAGAAAGATTTTGTTGAGGCTCATAGGGCCTATAGCGATTTCTACTCCAGCTACATGGGAACAATGAGAAGCAACGTCTGCTCGATTATATATCATTCAATCTACGAGCCATTTTCGTTATAGACGTCTCGGAGAGAGCCGGATTTGTGAAATCGAGTATAGTGGATGTGAAACTTGAACAGTGACATCTACCCTCATGAACGTATGCGATTGGAATTCAAAAAGAATGATTTTGTTGAGGCTCATAGGGCCTACACAGATTTCCACTTCAGCTACTTGAGAACAATGAGAAAGCAACGTCTGCTCGATTATATATCTTTCAATCTGCGAGCCATTTCCGTTATAGACGTCTCGGAGAAAGCCGGATTTGTAGAATCGAGTATGATGGATGTGAAACTTCACATTGAAGCTAAAAATGGGTTTTCGGCCAACATAAAACATGACTGTTTTATGGAACACCTGCCTTTGAGTAAGATAGTTCGACATTTATCTTGAAGATATTTCGAGTGACATGCTCAGTTGAATGAGAGACTCTGAAGATGAACCTTGTAGCAGTAGATATTCAAGATTTTGATTTGAGTAGTGATTTCTACCCTAAAGGAATTGCCATAACGAATGGGAAGCAAACGAATTATTTTTTGCTGAAGCCTCCAAAGCCACATAGTTCACTTCCTGCTGCAGAGAAACGACAAGTGAGATATGTCGAGCAGAACGTGCACGGCTTACGATATTCCGATGGTTTCGTGGACTACTCTGATATGAATATTATTTGGCAGACGTTGGAAGATGCTGATGTTATATGTGAAGGGCAATAAAAAATTCGTTATTTTTCAACATAACTTTGTAGAATACACATCACAACCGCTACCATACATTGTAAATTTGGAAACATTTCATACTGAGGACGACACGACTAATATGCCTCCAGTTTTTTCGTTCGAGAATCCTCTGTGTATGAATCATAGAGGTAAAAAAGTACGTTGTAGTCTGATACACTGTTCCGAAATATGGAAGATACCTGAAACACTAAAAGACAATTTAGGAGAAACATGTAATATTAACTCCTTAATATCGTTTATAAATGCTATTGGTATATCATACCGTTTATAAGACTGTACTCAGCTATTATTATAATGTATTTAACACATAATGTTCCATAGCTAATAACCCTAGAGGTTGAAGCGAATTGAATAAAAAAAAATATGGAAGTGGATGGTGCAGCAAATGGTATGGTAGACAACTCTGAGCAGTTCGAGGAACTGGGATGTTCATCAGCATTGGCAGCAGCGTGGAACGACGTATTTTTCAATTTTAATAGATGCAAATCCATTAGAAAACCCACACGTAGAATAACACCTGTACCGATTACCAAAATATAAATACATTATATGAATTATAGAGTTTTTTGGTATAAATGAATGTGTGAGTTGATATGGTCCTCAGTTTTTTGTCTGCAACGGCCAGAGATCGAATTATATAATACCGTCTGCAGATCTTTTCAATATTACATCAATCCTCCATCCTCCAGATAAACTGACTGAAGTGTTTGTTACCTTTGAAAAGGCAAATTGTTCGTTGTTCGTTATCGTTAACCAGCTGACGAACGTCAACCCTCAGAAGTCGAAACTTGTGCGAGCAATGGATCAACGAGGCCTTACCTTTTAACGTGCGATTACCCAGCACGGTGGCCCGGCGAGGATTCGAACCCCGGCCTTCCGCTTGATAGGCAGATATGCTAACCACTACACTACCGAGACCACAAAATGAATATAGAAACAAAACATGGCCCTCAAATTGGATGACAATGGTTCCGACTGCACTTAATGAAGGTCATCTGCATGTACTGGGTGCTAAAATACCTGCTCGTTCCAATTCGTACAAGGTGAGGGTTGTTTTCGATGACCGCAGTTTTGGAAACTTACCTAATTGAAGGGAAATTGAGCAGCAGCAACCACAACTAGCCAAGATCTGTCTCAAGCCTGATATAAAAACAATTATGGGGCTGACTTACTTCATTACAATTGTATCGAATATGCGAATTTCCAATTTTTTGCTCGAATATCTATCAAAGTGCCGCAATATGAAGAAGGTGAGATTCAGCGAGGACAATAATCAAGCGCAACACTTGTGTTTGTCGCAATTTGCATACAGCAAATTTTGGGAGTATTTTCCGATTGACCGATTATGTTTCCAGAGTCGCATCGCAGAATCATCCCGATCGATTAAACCAATTTTAGATCAATCACATCGAAAAACTATATATGCTGCAAGATTTGCACGTTCGATAGCACTCTTATGAATGTCTTTTCATGAAATATTTTAATCCATGCACTTGTTTCATTAACAACTTCTTGACTTGTACTAGCACCTTTTCATTCACCAAAATTGTTATAGCCGAATTATCTCAGTGGTTAGAGCGCTAGACCCAATATCTAGAGACCCTAGGTTCGACTCCAGGTTTCGGCAAGTTTTCATCAAAGGTCCTCTTTGCGAATTTTTAAACTGAAAATTCCATTAGTCATATCCACATTCTAGATGAGCAATTTCATTAAGAGAGAACGTTCAAGAATGTATGAGAACCCAACGTATGCCTGGAATGTACTTAGCACTATAATGGTATGCACATCCGCAATTCGAAGGTAAAGATGCTGATATAGAATAGAATAGAATATATGATTATTTGGGTAATAAAACATAGAAGTAATCACGGAAGTATGTTGCAGGCTTGTGCAACACACTTGTGTGTGATATAACAACTATTTTAACTGAATATAAAATGTTTTTTTTTTTTTAGTAATGTGTAGTAAATATTAAATAGTTTAACCTATGTAAAATTCCTATGTCTAGTATGAAAAATATAAAAAAAATCACAAATATACACAAACATACTCATTGATTCAATTGAGGGAATTTACAAAATCGTGAATTCTTACTCGTGAATTGGTCATTATCCATTTTTTAATTTTTTGTGTGAAAACTTTTATGTTTCTACACATTTTGACATTGTCTGGCAAAATGTTGTATAACCTTGGCATCAAGTAGGTATATGTCCTTTGGCCAATTGTTTTTTTAGCTTTAGGATTTTGACATTTATTATTTCTATTTCTAGTAAAATACGTATGATCAATATTTTTGTTGTATTTCATCTTTTTGAATAACATTTTTGATATCGATAATAGAAAGATTTGGCTAATATCCATAACTTTATTATGATCATAGAGAATATCACAGGAGAATGTCCGATTTTTGCCGTTTATAATTCTGAGAGACTTCTGAAGTGTACTCAGATTTTTTAGATGAACATCATATGCCCCTCCCCAACCTATGATTCCATAGCTTAGTTGACTATGTACCAGTGCATAATATATAGCAATTAATTGTTTTTGTTCTAAATATTTTTTTAAATGTTTGAAACGTGGCAGCAGTCCTTCAATTTTATTAATGAGCTTTTGTATATGTACATCCCACCTGAGGTGTCTGTCAATCATTATCCCTAAGTATTTAACAGATCTTGCTTCGGGGATTTCTACTGCTCCCATTTCAATGGTCCAAAATTTGGCAAATGGTTACCATAGGAAGTGAATAGGAGATGAAATGTTTTTGTGAGGTTGACTGTTAAGAGGTTATAATCAAACCACTGTTTAACTTTAGAAAAGTCATTTTCTGCGATTAGTTTCAGATTTTTCCAAGAGTCAGCTTCAAAAAAGATTGCTGTGTCATCTGCATAGCTTAGTATATATCCAGATATTTGAATATCAAGTAAATCATTGATATAAATGAGAAATAAAATGGGACCCAATACCGTACCTTGTGGAACACCATACTTTATTGTTCTGATGGAACTGGTAATATCTCCAATTTTTGTTAATTGTTCCCGATTTGATAGGTAACTTTCGATAAGATCACAGCAATTTCCTCTTATACCATAATTCTTGATTTTTTTCAACAACTTCTCGTGACACACGGTATCAAAGGCTTTTGCCAGTTCGACGAAAATGCAGAGAGACGGTTTGTTTTTATCCATTAAGCCATATATTTTACTTGTCAGATCAGCGATAGTATCTTCCGTGGAATTTCTCTGTAAGAATCCATATTGACTACTAGAGAAAAAGTTATATCTGTTGAAAAATTTTAGAATTCTACTCTTGATTACTTTCTCGAAAATTTTGGCAATGTTGGATAGTATCGACAAAGGTCTGTAATTTGAAAAAAATTCCTATCAACACTCTTAAACAGCGGCTTAATTACACCTATCGTCAGTACATTTGGGAATTCACCTTTTGCGAAACTCAAGTTCAATAGATAGGTGAGTGGGGTAGCAATTCTTTTTAAGTTCACGATCCCACCCCTTGGGCAAATATATCCCAACTATCTCATCTTCGTTGGTGAGGAACAGGTATAAAGTGTTTTCAATATCTTTTTTTGGGGCTTGGTTAAAATTTTCAGGAAGTTCAATATTTTTTGCCAGATGTTCACCTATATCACTGTAATGGTTATTGAACGAATTTGCAATGATTTGTTCATCTTTTATCATTGCATTTCCCATTTGCATTTCACTAATAGTTTCCGAATTGTGTCCCTTTTTTCCACAGAGTTGGTTGACCACTTGCCACATGCTTTTCGAAGAGTTACAATTCTTTTCTATACTGGATTTATAAAAATCCTTTTTAGTTTTCAATATTATTTTTTGTAGAATTTTTTCATATTCTTTGTATGTTCTCTCTGGATTTATGTTTTGACGATTATTTCTCCACTCGATATACATATAATTTTTTTTGTTGATTGATGTTTCCTTATTTGTTCGTTTGGTTTTATTCTAATTGATTTAGTGTTATTTTGGATATGTTTCAATAGTCTTTCTATAAATAATCCGGTGGAATAGTTGATATCGTTGAAACGAATAATTTCATCCCATTTTTCACCTCTTAGTGCATTTCTCAAATGGTCATAATTAGTGAAATTCTTTGTTTTAACAGTGTTACTATTTTGTTCGGTAGTAGTTTTTGTATTGATGCTCAAAATAATAGGATAGTGATCAGTAAGTTTGAAGTTATGTATAAATGGATGGAACACTTCTGAATCGATATTTGTTTTCACAAAATAGTGATCTAAACAGGATTTTTGATCTCCTCCAACTCGGGTGAATTCATTGATAAAAGAAATGTACTCGAAGGTACCCAAGACGTTAAGGTATTCTTGAGTTATATCATTATCGGCCAATATATCAATATTAAAATCTCCTGCTAGTATGTGAATGTCGCTATATTTTTTTCTCTCTAGATATTTCAGTAGTTTCCTATTGAACTGACCAGGACATGTACTGTGTGGTCTATAGATCCCAGTGATATCGATTTTCAAATTATTTATAAGTGTTATAGAAACTTCCAGAGATTTTATTTCTCCGATATACACAATTTTACTAGTTGACTGATCGAAATGATCTCTCAGAAAAACAAGAACACCATCATTTCTGTCAATGCATCCTTGGTTATACAACATTTTATATCCTTCAATTTGAAACAAGTGAACATCATGTACTTTGAATGTCTCTGTAAGTATTGAAACGTCGAATCGCTTTTTGTATTGTTGGAGATATACCTCAAGTTCATCGAAATTCTTTGAGATACTCCTAATATTAACATGGAAAACATTGAAAAATTCTGAATTCCCTGAATCTATACATTCATTCATTACTTTTGTTTCTATCGGTTCCAAATCATAAGATTTTATGAAGGGATCCATTTTCTTCTTCTTCAAGCAGATATCATAAACAAAAATGTAGTTGAGTTAAGAATTGGAATTAACAAGAGATGAGAAGTATATCAAAAAAAGTAAGAATGGAATTAACAAGAGATGAGAAGTAAAAAAAAAAAAAAAAAAAAAAAAAAAAAAAAAAAAAAAAAAAAAAAAAAAAAAAAAAAAAAAAAAAAAAAAAAAAAAAAAAAAAAAAAAAAAAAAAAAAAAAAAAAAAAAAAAAAAAAAAAAAAAAAAAAAAAAAAAAAAAAACAAAAAAAACAAAAAAAAAAAAAAAAAAAAAACAAAAACAAAAAAACACCCTAGTGGAGTTTAAACGGGAACCTATCGTGCTATCCCGTGGGCACTTTGTTGCTAAAATGTAAAACCCATTTTTTATCGTTCTAAAGACCTTTGCAATGCAAAATCACTTGGTCGTCCAAAAATCATGGTTGGAGGGGAGTGGGGGGAGCATTTTTGAAAAAAAAATGCAATTTTTTTTTCATCGGTTTTCAGATCTAAGATTTGAGATAATTCATTCCTCAAATTTTCATACCCATCCGGACATCAGAAATATTGTTTTTCAATTTATTAAAATACTTTGCACCATTATTGTATATGGAGCACCTTCACACAAAAACGCTTGCCCTGAAAATCCATATTTTTGAAATCTTTTAACTCGCTCTACCTCGAAAAGTATTGGGTCTATCAAAAAAAGGCTCTCTATAAACGTTATAGACTAAACACCAAAGAACATGTTGGTTTTTTTAGAATTCCGATTGGATCATTAGTTCAAGAGGAAATTGAATAATTAGAATGGTATGTCGCGGCGGACAGCGGCGAGCGCAGAGATGCGAGGAAGGGCGAGATTCCTCTGCTATAGTCAACGGAACATCAACTCTACTGATAGCGATGTTGTTACGGACGATTTTTCTTTGTAAGGGAATTTTATAGGTTTTTGACTGAATACGCATTGGGCGCGAATATATCAGGATGATGTAATAGTTCAAAGCCTTTTTTGCCTCATGTTTTGTTGACAGAATATCAACACATACATTCTATAAGAATACTGTATGTGTTTATTATGTATTTGTTTAGTAATGATACTAATAATAAGTATTGTTTCAAAAGAATTTCATCTATCTTTGAGAGTGATTTATCATCATTTTTTATTCTTTTCCTATCCGATCATCCTTACTCTACTCAAAATAATAATAATAATAAATAAGCTTTATTGTCCGAAGAATGAATCTTATGGACAAAGCGTGTGTGAATAATAAAAAATGTATACAAGCATATATACTGAGTCCATAAAATTCAAATCCTCTGAAATTATACACAAGTTCATATACACACATATACTTATGATATGATAAAAACAGATGTTTAGCACATTAAAGAAAATGTCCACATGTATAAAGTGTGGTAACAAACAGAAATATAAAAATCAAGAAGAGAACTTCACAAAACAAAAAGGATGCGAAATGGAACTAAGTTTAGTTTGACACTAACATTAGCTCAGTGTACGATGTATTTCAGAGTATTAGTGGAAGTTATCATCATAAAATTCGTCCAAACTGTAATAGGGTCTATCCGAAAGTCAAACTTTAATTGCTTTCCTAAATTCTGAGGGGCTTTCAGTCTGTGTCGAGGTGGGTAAAGGCAGTCTAAAATCGTGAGTCTGACGAGTGGAATAGTTAGATGATACCAGAGGAAATTCATATCTATGTTTGTTTATCAAACAAGCCGTTTCTAATATAAAAATGGCATAAACTGTCAATATATTGTATGTATGTAATGAATATAGGCTTACAAAAGTCTTGTTTCAATTTGAAGAGATAACGTATTGCTCTTTTTTGAAGTACAAACACAGAATTCATGAGATTTCCAGAACGGAATTCCATATCTCAAGTGTGAGTCTACCAGTAAATAGTAAACAGATTTAGCTGCAGATGTTCCCAGCTCTCTGGAAGTTATTCTTACCGCGTAACGACCCGAAGAGAGTTTTTTTGTGAGAGCTCTGATGTGGTCTTCAAATCTCAAGTCGTTATCTATGACAATACCGAGGAATTTGGTGCTTAATTTATTCTCTATAACACTTTCATTGAGAGTAATTGCTATGTTATCAATAGAACCCCGAAATGATATCACGTTAGTTTTGTTGATATTCAGAGACAAGAGATTAGCACTGCACCAGTCCTTGATAATACCGATATCTGAAGATATAACCTTGTGGAGATCTGAGGTATTTTTACTGTGCCTTAGTATTGTGGTATCATCTGCGAATAACGTGAACTTTCCCTTTATATTTAACGATGTCAGATCATTAGGTACAAAAGAAAGATAATGGGACCAAGAATGGACCCCTGAGGAACTCCACTGTTTATATTGGCTGCAGTTGATGTTGAAGTAGGCATTTTAACAATTTGACTTCTACCTGTGAGATATGATTCAAACCACCTATGAGTTATTTCCTCTATGCCATAGTGATACAATTTTCTGAGCAGTATGTCATGATTGAAACAATAAAATGCTTTGGATAGACCACAAAACACCGCTGCAGCTACATCACGATTGTTAATATTGTTATAAACTTCGTTCAGAAGGGACAATATGGCGTCATTAGTGCACTTTTTCGGTTGGAATTCGAATTGTTTACAATTTATTATATTATGTGACATTAAGAAATCAGTCAAACGATTTTTCACTATTTTCTCTATTAGTTTGGCTAAAGAGGGGATAAGACAAATTGGATGAAAATCTTAGACTTCGTCATGATTGCCTCCCTTGTATAACGGAATAACCACAGATGTTTTGAGGGGGGTAGGAAAATAGCCAGCTTCGAAGGAGTTATTTATAATTATTGCTAAAACAGCCAAAGTGTCAATGGGAAGATTATCAATTATATTCATTGATATTTCGTCAATTCCAGAAGATTTTTTGTTCTTGATGGATTTCTCATTGTTATGAAGCTTTTTAAGGACGGGGTATCGTCAAAACCTTGGGATATACATATCTAAAATGGCTTGATTTCCCTTCTCAGTGAATATCGCATTGAAGAACGAAAGATAGTAATAAAAATAATTAATATACCTATACGTCAGTATTAACCTGATCTTATATATAAGTACATTATTTATTCTAAATCAGACTCTTCATCATTGTCCTCTATGAAAACTTCTTCGAAACAATTGTTGGCTCGTTTTGTCTAAGAGACCTTACTGACTCAACATCATCCCCAAAATGGCGTTTCATTTTTTTCACAATTTGTTTCTCACTCATGTCGTCAATGCCACTAATTTCGCGATAGCTGCAATCGATTTGCACATTTCCAAACCCCCCATTTCCTCAAAAAGTTTACATAATGCTTCATTGTCTTTTTTTCAATATTAGTATTTTCAACCGATTTTTTATTGAGGTTGCGTAATTCCGTTGAAACGCAAGCGGCATGATATATATATATATATATATATATATATATATATATATAAAAAAAAAAAAATATATTATTATATTATTTTGTGTGATAATGAATTATGTTTATTATTGAATTTTGTAATTTTATATAATACACATCATAATATAATATTCTCAGGGTTTTTTCAAAAAAAATTTTGTATATGAATATCGATCTCAGGGTTTTAAAATTATGAATTAAATTTCTTTTCAAGTTTAGACTCTTCTAAAAGTTTCTGCTTCACCTACCTTGGTCATAGCATTTCTTCTTACCTCAGGTGGATTCAAATCAAGAAGGAAATCCAAGACTCAAAGTACTTCATGAGAAGTTAGGAACCTTTCAGTTTTTTTAAGAAACAAGAATTGAATTTCATGCTTTTTAATTATGAATAGAAATTTTGAAATGAAATGTGACAACACAGAATTAATAACAACAATAACCTATCATATATGGATTGAAATAACCTTAATCTTAAATTCATATTCTAATATACATGTCTGGTAATTTGAACGCTTTTCGTATCGCCGGTAAGTCTGCAATATGACATATTAGTGCATTTCCGAACGTTCTAAATGGTAACTCGCGTCAATGTCAATTGTCATTCTAACTTATGTTTACTTTCACTATAATGGGGATAAAAAGAGTTCATTGAGCTCAGGGAAATAGTTTATGTGCACAAGAAAATAGATATATGCGTTGCAACGATATATGGAAAGTGTTTACCATGCTGGTTTCCCTCGATGTGGTGATTGGCGACTCCAACAAGCAATTTCCAGCCTGCTGAGTGATTTTCGTTGCTGTGTTGATGTTGATGGAAACGGCCTTGGTTCGGGCTCTGGAGTGAAGATTTCTTCTGGGGAAAGTTTGGATGGGACGAATGTCTTGGATTCATTGGTGATGAACCATATCACAATCACAAACACTTTGGATAAGTTTTGAACATAATTAGGTACATATTTCCTTCTATTTTAATTTAATAAAAATTTTGTCATGCTCATGCTTTGAAATGCATTTTCGAAGTCGTTGTTCACAAATAAACAACTGAATGAGTTGTTTCCCTAGCAACTTGTTGCTTCGATAACTATTCTAAATATTTACAATTTAATCCTAAATCTATTCTATAATCTACAAACTTCTAATTAATATCATTTTAAAGCTTGATTCTTCAGTATATCCCAATATGTGTTATTTTTCCATTAAATTTCTAATTCCTTGCTTAATTTCAGTAAGCATCATTCAATATCAGAAAAAGTTGAATTCTCCTTCTCATATTTAAATTTGCTGAATGTTCTCAATTCAAAATTTAATTCTATTTTATTTATTGAAATTGATTTGGAAGTTTCTTTATGACTTTATGCATTGTTTGGGACTAATTTCATTCATTTAACTGTTATCAATTTCTTGTATTTGATTGCTAAAGTTGGGTAATTATCACGTGACAGATGTCATGTCATTTGGTGAATAACATTTCTACTCATGATATACGAGGTGTCCAAAAGATTCCTCTTGTTTGACTACATCTGAGATAGAAGGATTTTTGCTTTTTAAAGTGCGTAGGTTGGATTTCATAACAATACCTCAAGTATTAGATATGATTTTTCCTTGCAATGGGAGAAAATCATATCTCATACTTCTTCAACTTTTAATTAGTGTCACTTGTTTTATATAAGTAAATGTCATTAATATTAAATATTCCCCTTATTCTATCTTCATTAAGGTACTTTAATTTATAACTATTTACATTATTCTGGCTTTCAATCACATAAGGTCCTTCAAATATTGGCAATAATTTTGCACATATACCTTCTTTTAAATTTGTCACTCTATTTGATCTAATCAAAACTAATTGACCTTTCTCAAATACTATTTTATATCTTTGTTTCTTCTGTAAACGTTTCAAATATCTTTTTCCACTCTTTTCTATTTTATTTTTAACTTGGTTTAGTATGTCTTGTAATTGTTCGTTTTGTTCTTGTAGCCAATGTCGCAGTGGATGTCGTCCTGTCATCAGTGAGTATGGAGTCTTTTCTGTAACGGTGTTTGGCAGTTGATTAAGGAAGTTCTCGACTTGTGGTAAATGATTGTCCCACTCACTGTGATTGTTCGTAGTCAGTATTCGTAAGAATTTCACAACTTCTTGGATGTATCGTTCAGTAGGGTTTGCTTCTGGATGTCTTATACTTGTGAAGGTGAGTGTAATATCTTTTCTTGGACAGTAGTTTTTAAATGTATCGTTATTAAAGTATGTTGCATTGTCAAGTATACATCTGTCTGGTTTTCCTATGTCATTTATGTAATTCTGTAAATGTTTTTGTATAGTCTTTACGTTAGTCCTTGTACATGGATACAGTTTTATATATTTTGTAAACGAATCATCTATTACCAAAATATTTCTGTTGTTTCTCTCTGTTACTATCAACTCACTAATAAAATCTATCGCAATACATTCGAGTTTTCTACCAATTATTATATTCTTAGGTATATTTGAGTTGGTGTAATTTTTACTTTTATACAATTGACAAATTTCACAAGAGTTATTTATTTGTTTAATTTTTTTGATATCTTCTCTACTATAATAATTTTCCCTGAAAAGTAACCATATTTTTCTCATACCTGGATGTCCATTATTTTCATGCAAATCTTTTAAAATATTTTTGGCTAAGTCATTTGTAATAACATATAGCTCTTGATTATTAATCACTTTCATCCATACATTATCTACCTTTTTACACCTTTTCAACCTCATCACTCCCTAAATTTTGTTGGTCAGCTATTATTTTTGACAATGAATACATTCCTTCCCTTTCCTTTAATATATTTATACCTATCTGTATGCTTCTATCCTTTTTAATAATTCCATCTGATCTTGTTAATGCATCTGCTATGATATTATCTTTTCCCTTGATATATTTTATTTCAAAATCATATTCCTGTAGTAACAGTGCTCCTCTATGAATTCTATTATTCAATAACCTATTATTCATAACATTCACTAATGACATATGGTCTGTTTCTATTTGAAATCTTGCTCCTAATAAAAAAAATCTCAATTTTGAAACACAGAAAATTATACTAGCAAATTCCAATTCTGTTATGCTATAATGTTGTTCATAGGACTTTGTTACTCTGGATACAAAACATATGGGTACTTCATTACCTTCTTGAATTTGTAAAAGTATTCCTGCTAATTTATTTATAGTTGCATCAGTTCTAAGTATAAATGGTAATGAATAATTTGGATGATAGACTTTCAAATTGTTAGCAAATTCTTCTTTGATTAAATTAAATGACTTTTCTTGTTCTATACCCCATTTCCATCTTTTTTTGTTTCTTCAAAAGAGATATTAATGGCAATGTTTTCTCTGAAATATCTGGCATTAGTTTCTTAAAATAATTAATTATTCCTAAAAATCCCCTTAATGTTTTTAAATTTGTTGGTCTCTTATACTCTTTAATAACTTGTACTCTTTCTTCATCCATACTTATTCCTTTTGAATCTATTTTATATCCCAAAAATGTCACTTCATCTTGGCAAAATTTTGATTTATCCAAATTTATTTTTAATCCTGCTAAGTCTAATTCTTCTAGTAATATTTTTATATGTTTCAGATGGTCTTCTTGATTTTTGGAATATATGAGAATGTCATCAATGTCATGAAGAATGAAGTCATTATACTTGTCCGGAATGGCATGGTTTGTTCGTACGAGTGCTGAACATGAACTTTGTAAACCATAGGGTACGACTTTGAATCTATACAAGACTCCGTCGATAGAAAAAGCTGTATAGTCTCGACTATTTGGATGCAGTGGAATTAGCCAAAAACTATGTTTTAAGTCTATTTTTGTGAACATTTTAGAGCCGGTAATACTTCCAAATATTGCTTCTATGTTTAGTGGTGCCTCATATTGTGGAGTTGTGTACTTATTAATATTCCTAGCGTCTAGGCATAGTCTTAATTCATTATTACTTTTTGGAACGACCACTATAGGATTTATATATTTGGAATTGCATTTTTCTATGATATTTTGCTCTAACATTTTCTTTATTTCTTTATTAACCTCATTTCTATATTTATATGGGATAGGATATGTTTTTGACTTAAAATTTTGAATACCTGTAACCTCAATTTGGTGAATATAATTTTCTGTTACTCTATTTACCTCATTTATTAGATTTACATGTTCTTTGAGTAAATTTTGTACCTCTCTTTTCATATTATTTCCACAATTTATATCATACTCAGTTATATCTCTTAGTTTTTGTTCACATCTTACATCATTTATTGTATTTACCATTGTTTCCTCATTTTGCTCTATCATACTTATAAATTTGATTGTTTCCTCTTGTATTTGAATTTGACCTTGTTCGTAATCTATGATAACTCCATGTCTATCTAACTCATCTGTTCCTATAATTGCATCATGAAGCAAATTTTCTATCAAAACAAATTGTATCATATATTCAGTATCGTTAAATTTAATTTTTCCACTTATTCTTTTGTTAACCTCATATAATTTCTTATTATTTGCACCTACCAAAACTACTTTTGGCATTCCATAACAATATTTTTCCAAATTTAGTTCTGTTATAATTTTATGATTAATTAATGATATTTCTGAACCAGTATCTATTAATATTTCCAGTTGTTTATTGTAAAATATCCCAGGAATTTTTATCAAACCTTTATTTAATTCTAATTTAAAACTTTTTTCTATATCAATAAATTCTCTAGGATGTTGATAAGTAACTGTATATAATTGAGAACTATTTTGTTCTGTATATCTTGGTAGGCTATTTATTGAAAATTTTGTTCTTGTGGAACGATAACAGGGCTTTGTACTGTACTCAATTGTTCATTTTGTTGTCTATTTTGTATATGATTTATTTGTCTATTTTCCCTTCCATCTACACTTCTACTTCTTTCTTGTCTATAATTATTATTATTTGTTTGGTATGGTCTTTCTTCACTTCTACGTCTCTGTCTGTCTCTATTGTTTGAATTTCTATTATATCTGTCATTATTTTCATATATATTCCTATTGTTGTAATTTCCATTGCTATATGTATTGTTTCTGTTTGTATATTGCCTATTGTTCTGTGTATTATATCTGTTATTGTCTGTTCTTTGTCTTTCATTATTATTATTTGGATTATACCTCATACCACCATTATTTCTATTTCCATAATAATTATTATTTTGTTCATTATTATTATAATATCTTCTATTTTCATTTCTATTTCCATAACTATTAGAATTATATCTCACATTATTATTATTTCGATTACTATAATTTCCATATCTATTTTCATTTTCCCTTCTAAAATTTCCATTAGTATTATTATTTACTCTATTTATCATTGTACTATAATTATTCCTTCTCCTTTCCTGTATTATTAAAAATTGACAAAGACTATCCATATCTTTAAAATTGTACAGCATCATTATTTCCTCCAAATTATTATCAAAGTGTTGGATAATTAAACTTACAATATATTCTTCTGAAAAATTACAATCCAAATATTGTGAAGTACTATATATTTGCATTGCATATTTATGAAATGAAGTTCCCCTGTTTGGATTATATTTTCCTCCTAATAATTCATCTTTTACTATTTTTTGTTGGGATGGTCCCCAAAAATATGCTAGAAATTTATTTGAAAAGTCTGAAAAAGTTAATAATTCTGTTTCCTTATTGTTAAACCATAATAAAGCTTCCTCTTGCAATTGGTTCCTAATAATAGTTTTAAAACTAGTAAATGTAATATTGTCAGATAACTTATTTTTTAAATGTTTTATGAAAGGTACAGGATGCTGTTTCTTTATATTTCCTGTAAATATAATCTTATTTTCATTGGCATTTGCAAGGAGTGTTTTTATTATTATTTCCTCATTACTACTTTGTCTTATTCTATTTTCAGTTTGTATAATCCTTTCGTTTATCTCCCCTACTTGTCCATTGATAAGTTGTTCTTGATTATTTATTTTCTCGTGTATCCTTTTTGTTTCCTTTTCTATTTTCTTTTCCAGTTTTTCTTTATCCTTCTTGTTTTCATCTTGGTGTTTTATTATGCTGGTACTTATATCTTGGATTTTCTCATTTACTTGCTCTATTTTCTTTTCTGTTTCCTTGTTCTTCTGTGACATTTCACTCATACACTTTTCTACTGTTGCATTCATTTGTCGTTGTACATTCATGATTTCTTGATGTATCTTCTTTTCTTGGCTTTTTATTTCTTCTTGTATTACTATTTTTAAGTTTTTCATTTCTTCACTTCTCTTTTCTTCAAGTTGTTCTTCTCTTTCTCTTCTTCTCTCTTCCATTGTTCGCATCTCTTCCCTTCTATTTTCTTCTTTTTCATTCAAAAACCTCATCAAATCCTGCATATTGAATTCTGGAGTGGTCCTTGTTTGTGATGTCGTGGCATCTCCAGTTTCCTGTCCAGTTGATTGTGCGTTGTCTTCCTTGTTCTCCATGTCTGTTTCTTGTTTTTTTTCTGTTTTCTTTGATCTATTCCTAGTCTCCATTTAGTTTCAAGTTTAATTTTATTTATTTTAATATTTTCCTTTCCTGAACACGCCCCACGTTGGGCGCCATTTATTATATTATTTTGTGTGATAATGAATTATGTTTATTATTGAATTTTGTAATTTTATATAATACACATCATAATATAATATTCTCAGGGTTTTTTCAAAAAAAATTTTGTATATGAATATCGATCTCAGGGTTTTAAAATTATAAATGAAATTTCTTTTCAAGTTTAGACTCTTCTAAAAGTTTCTGCTTTACCTACCTTGGTCATAGCATTTCTTTTTACCTCAGGTGGATTCAAATCAGGAAGGAAATCCAAGACTCAAAGTACTTCATGAGAAGTTAGGAACCTTTCAGCTTTTTTAAGAAACAAGAATTGAATTTCATGCTTTTTAATTATGAATAGAAATTTTGAAATGAAATGTGACAACACAGAATTAATAACAACAATAACCTATCATATATGGATTAAAATAACCTTAATCTTAAATTCATATTCTAATATACATGTCTGGTAATTTGAACGCTTTTCGTATCTACGAACGTGGTTCTGTATCAAGTTCATTGGTTATACTTCGCCGGTAAGTCTGCAATATGACATATTAGTGCATTTCCGAACGTTCTAAATGGTAACTCGCGTCAATGTCAATTGTCATTCTAACTTATGTTTACTTTCACTATTTACATTCAAAAAAAAAATGTTAAATGTTCTTCAGAAAAATGGGGATAAAAAGAGTTCATTGAGCTCAGGGAAATAGTTTATGTGCACAAGAAAATAGATATATGCGTTGCAACGATATATGGAAAGTGTTTACCATGCTGGTTTCCCTCGATGTGGTGATTGGCGACTCCAACAAGCAATTTCTAGCCTGCTGAGTGATTTTCGTTGCTGTGTTGATGTTGATGGAAACGGCCTTGGTTCGGGCTCTGGAGTGAAGATTTCTTCTGGGGAAAGTTTGGATGGGACGAATGTCTTGGATTCATTGGTGATGAACCATATCACAATCACAAACACTTTGGATAAGTTTTGAACATAATTAGGTACATATTTCCTTCTATTTTAATTTAATAAAAATTTTGTCATGCTCATGCTTTGAAATGCATTTTCGAAGTCGTTGTTTACAAATAAACAACTGAATGAGTTGTTTCCCTAGCAACTTGTTGCTTCGATAACTATTCTAAATATTTACAAATTAATTCTAAATCTATTCTATAATCTACAAATTTCTAATTAATATCATTTTAAAGCTTGATTCTTCAAGTATATCCCAATATGTGTTATTTTTCCATTAAATTTCTAATTCCTTGCTTAATTTCAGTAAGCATCATTCAATATCAGAAAAAGTTGAATTCTCCTTCTCATATTTAAATTTGCTGAATGTTCTCAATTCAAAATTTAATTCTATTTTATCTATTGAAATTGATTTGGAAGTTTCTTTATGACTTTATGCATTGTTTGGGACTAATTTCATTCATTTAACTGTTATCAATTTCTTGTATTTCATTGCTAAAGTTGGTTAATTATCACGTGACAGATGTCATGTCATTTGGTGAATAACATTTCTACTCATGATATACGAGGTGTCCAAAAGATTCCTCTTGTTTGACTTCATCTGAGATAGAAAGATTTTTGCTTTTTAAAGTGAGTAGGTTGGATTTCATAACAATATATATATATATATATATATATATATATATATATATATATATATATAAAGGTGAGTTATATCGGGTATTCAGTCGTTCAACTGGAGAAAAACTCTTCTTTACTCTACCAAGCTTTCGATAATTTTTATTATCTTTATCAAGGCTGAAATGTACAATTAATGGTCAAATAACTAATGTATAAATAAAAATGGTATAAACTTACTGGTAAAACGAGTTAAATAGATGAACTCAACATAATATATAAAATAGAAAATATTCTTTACTGAATGCTGACAGACACTGACAGATAGAATTTCTAAGAGAGCATGATTTCTTGATTGGAGAGTATGATTTCTTGATTGGAATTTATACATTAAAATTTTAGAAATGTTACAAAGATAAGAGATAAGAATATATTTTACTTAATTGTTCTATGTCAGTTTTCTTATTCAATGTATAATTTTGTTATTGATAATGATCATAACATGAACTTTGAAGATACTAAAATTTTACACACGGAAGAAAACTTAACAAAAAGATTATTTTTAGAAATGATTGAAATCAAACGAGAAAACTATACATTGAATAAGAAAACTGACATAGAACAATTAAGTAAAATATATTCTTATCTCTTATCTTTGTAACATTTCTAAAATTTTCATGTATAAATTCCAATCAAGAAATCATACTCTCCAATCAAGAAATCATGCTCTCTTAGAAATTCTATCTGTCAGTGTCCGTCAGCATTCAGTAAAGAATATTTTCTATTTTATATATTATGTTGAGTTCATCTATTTAACTCGTTTTACCAGTAAGTTTATACCATTTTTATTTATACATTAGTTATTTGACCATTAATTGTACATTTCAGCCTTGATAAAGATAATAAAAATTATCGAAAGCTTGGTAGAGTAAAGAAGAGTTTTTCTCCAGTTAAACGACTGAATACCCGATATAACTCAACTTCATATCTATTGACAGTCGAGAACTTTCTACACTATATATCTTAATATATATAAAACTCGGGTCACAATGTTTGTCCTCAATGGACTCCTAAACCACTTAACCGATTATAATAAAATTCGCACACCATGTGCAGTTCGATCCAACTTGAGAGATAGGATAGTTTAAATCTCAAATTATAGTCGCAATTTTAATTTATTGCTAATTATTTGTCTGTTATTATTTGACAGTCACAATTATCTGTTAACTCCAAATGATTCTAACAGATGTCGATACCTTTCGACTGGGTTGAGTAAGTAATCAATAGATGGCGCTGCTGAGCCCATCAGTTGGCAGAACAAATTGAATCAAGAAATCCAGCTCAAAGAATCAGGACAGCAGAAGGTCATGCACAAGAATCTCAAGAACAGTGTAACGAACGGGTTATAGTAGTAGAAAGTCAAATAAGGAGATCACCATATTTTTTTTACAAATACTATCTGTGTGAAAAAGCATAGTGGACTCCGTGACTGATGTTCTCTTATTGTTCCTCTTAGATTGTTTACTATAATGTAATATAACAAAAACTTTAGCCACAGCAACGCGTGGCCGGGTCAGCTAGTATATATATATATATATATATATATATATATATATATATATATATATATATATATATAGATGCCTGTTAAGTTGTCACCTCCGTTAAGTTGGGTAGGCGACCTGACCTCCGGGTCAAGGGGCTGTCTGACTGATATAAAATTTGTGAATATATGATGAGGGGAAAGTCCAGAATCCATTAATCAAAAGAGGGGTAAAGATTTATTATTTTGAATTTTGGTAGGAACCGAGAAGGCGTTGTTTCCTCATCATATATAGGCATATACTTGAGATATTTTCTCCGTTGTCACCTGCTACATTGTTGCCACGTTTCGGAGGACACAACGTAGAGTAGGTCTCTAGATCATACAATATTATATAACATTTCGAGCGAACTCACATAATCCAGTCTATGACCATTTTCGTGTGCATTTATTCCATACAGCTGCGATTTGCATGAAAATTTGGATTTAGTTTCTTCTCACCCTCTATTTCAAAATCTACCCTGTGCCGAGGGTTGCTTTTTCCCTGGGGGTGGATGCCACCCCTCCTGGGAAGGGGGTGGTTTGACCAACAGGTCAAACAGGACGGTATCTGGACAGCTTCCACAATTCAATTTGTACATTATGTTGGATTGTATGTCTTGTGGTGTTTAATTTTTTTATTTTGAGAAAAAGTTCTTTCCAACTGTATTTTCATTTGAGGAAGCCACTTTCATTTGTTCCTTACTGAGTAGCATTCCAATTTTTTCAGATGAATTTTCTATGAATGAATAACTCAGCGTTATCGGATGAATGAAGCCATTAATTTGTTTTATGTCGTTTATGTTGGTTGTTTGTCTCTAAAAAAAATTGTTGTTGAGGTTTTTTTTTCAATAATGTATATGAGTGATATGTCCGTTTGTTTTTGAAATGTTTATGAGGTTAAAACGAAAAAAAAAACTTTTTCGGTGAGTATTTTGATTGAGAATTCATCATTTCTTCGTTAAATTGAAACTTTAATTTTGGGAGGTATATTTATAGAAATTCATTGTTACAGAGCCTAGATAAAACTTATTGGATTCGAAACGTCAGCAAGGAAACAATTGCTTTTTTTTTTAAAGTGATCTTATTACCCAACCAACCTTTGTCGAAAATGATTATTAGATCACTAAACCAGTAAAATGTTTACGGAATGTGTTCGACAGATTTTGAGGATTTTTGAAGTACTCCGAGCCATTTTCATCAAGATGGCAGATCCAAGATGGCGAACGACTTATGGTTCGATTCGATTCAAAATTGGAATGAAACGGAAAGGCATGCGTTGCAATGAATATGAAGAAAAGAAAATCATTAATATAATCACCGGCTTTGGAAACCGAAATAAAATCGGACCCTCATCATATAGCTTGGCAGAAAACATTCATGATACAATTCATGAAACTTCTTTCAAAATGAATGATAAATATTTTTCATACTTTCACCATTTCAAAAACGGACTGAAGAAAATAAAATATTTTTCCTAGCCCCATAAAGATTTATATCTGTATAAAGATTCCTTGAATGAAAAACGTGAGGGTGCATGCGCTTGTTGTATTATACATTGCAGGCACCCCACGATTTTGTTGAAGGAATCTGTATGGGAATTGAAAAAAGTCATTAATACTTTTCAGTCCGTCTTAAAAACATGGTATATTGAAAAATATCTAGTGAATGATAATTATTTTCTGCTGTTCAGTCTTGTGTCGGGTCTACGGAATCTTGCAATGATTAGAGCTTACCCCAAAAACTCCCACATACCAATTTTGAATGGAATCGAACAATAATCACAAAATTCGTCAGCCGTCTTGAATTCATGAATTAAAACGAAACATTCGTAGTCCCCGATCCCGAAAGCCCCCACACACAAATTTGAATAGAATTGAACCATATTCACGAAAATCGGTCGCTATCATAGGGTAACAATTTCTTTTTACCCAGATACAAATTTCGTTATGCATTGTCAGCCACTTCTGAGCTATTGGGCAAATTTCTAGTATCTAGCTCATCGGGAAGTTTAAAATCGATCACAAAATTCCACTCGAATAATTATATGTAATAAAAACATGGTGATTAAATATCAGAGGTTACTTTTGGAGAAATATGGCGTAATGAATTGACACCAGAATTATGAACACTTGACAAATTTCAAGTCAATATGAAAACTAAAAGTGGGTCAAATATTACTTGCAATATTTCCCAGGTAACAGGTAGGTAGAGAGAGAAACCGATGAACCGAGAAATACGTCAAAATAAATCAAGTCAAGAAAGCATTATGGTCGTGGAATTTACTCTTCCGTATTTTGGTGCTGTCATCTCTATTTATGGTGAAACGGTGTTGATTTTTCCTGCATTGAAAATATTCTCGCGAGAGAACTTTCGACCTGGAACCAAGAAAATGCAATGTTGCCATTTTCGAAGGTGACAGCATACCCGCTGATTGATAGAGGTGACAACGTCAAATATGTAACCTTTAATGTATGCGACGCTAGCGCCAGTGATATACGGTTGAACTAAAAGCTTTTTGAGTGGGTAAAAAGGGGTCCTTGTGACCTCCGGACAAATTTTTGATATGATGATCCTTGGAACCTGTAGAACCTATCTGGCCAAAAAACAAGCAGAAACGTTGTCACCTCCGAAATCGGAGGTGACAACGTTATATATGAGGTGACAACGCTGTTTGAGTTGCCGTTTTTGAGGTGACAAGGTACCCTTTATCAATATATATTATATAAGATTTATATTCGTTTAGTCAAATATATATATATATATATATATATATATATATATATATATATATATATATATATATATATATATATATATATATATATATATATATATATATATATATATATATATATATATATATATATATATATATTGCCACTAACAACGAGGGAATTATTATTATTATTTATTTGTTTGTTTTTTGTCACACAGATGTTGAATAGATATAGAAATCACTTATTTTTTCTTTCATTTGGTTGTTCATTTCCGATTTGTTCTTCTCTAGTTCGTTTGGATTTTTGGCGGGTTCTTATTCTCTCTTCGGTTTCTTTCTCCTCAAATTTTCTCAATCCCAGTGGATCTGTCTTCATCTCTGTCGCCCCGTAGATTGTTTTGTCGATCATCAACTCTCCTTGTATAACTTTAACATCTATTTTATTTTGAACAGCTAATTTTTTATGCTCCCATACAATTTTTCTCTCTTCTAAATCTTCTGTTGTTAAATCATCACTGACGTAAACTCCAGTATCTTTCAATTCAAAGCAGTTTTTTAGGATTTCACTCTTCACTCTATTATGCAGCAGTTCCAATAGAATTTTTTCTATTGGTGATTTGTCCAATACGGTTAATATTCTTAACAGATATATCTTCAATTGTCACGTTCAACTGTTGACGGAAAAAATCTGATAGAACTTCTAACGTGTTCTCATTTTCATTTTCCTCTAATCCATGTATAATGATGTTATTTTTTTTGTAACGTCTCTCAATTTGAATTACTCTGTTTTTGAGTTGATGATTTTCTTCCTTGAGTTCCAAAATTGATGATTCGAGTTGTTCTATCTCGTTTTCATGATCTCGCTTGATACTCAAAATCTCAGCCTTTATGTCATCGTTTTGTTTTTTTATCTTCTCATTTTGAGATGTAAATCTTCGTATTTCAATTAAAAGATCACCCAAAGATATCTCGTTCTCGTTATTCATAACTTTGTGTGGATAGCTTATTTCGATTGCCACAAAACCTCCTCGATATTTTAATTTTCATGCGCGACAAAGAAAATGTGATTGTGATCTGACTGATAATTTTTTGTGGGTATTCCCTTCACGGGTGTTGATAGATATTGTGGATTCAATTTATATATATGATGATTTCTCTTACGTGTCAGTATATTTCATGTTGATCTGTAATCAGGAACATCACTAACTGTTTTAGCCACTCATTGGAGTAAATTTCACTTTCACAGGAACAATTTTAACCACAAATTTGACGGTTTTTCGTGGAGCATCAGATTTCACGACTATCTTAGACATGAATGATTGAATTTCCTATCATAGTGGTTAGAGAGGTCAATAGATGTCACTATCAATTTTCAAATTTCTTGTAGTTGTGGTCGACTAACATTAACATTTGCGTCAGTGTGAATACTCAATTATTTATGTGGCTTCACTCTTATCAGTTGCAGTGATTCATTCCTCATATCTTAAATTCATTTGTTTTTAAAGTTCAGTTATAACTTATGAGTGCAGACGTCCCACCAGATACCTTGTTTTCTCAAATAAGCAATCGCAGAGCTCCAGCAGAGACCTTATACTCATTTTTCAGAAAAGTACCAATCACAGAGTTCCATATGCCCTCGTCTCTTCGAATGGCCAATCGCAAAGCTCCAGCAGAGAAGCAATACCTTTTTTCTGAGACTCATACCAATCACAGAGTTCCAGCCGCCTCTGTTTCCTCAAATATCAATCACAGAGCTCCAGCAGAGCCACCCTTCTTCGAACAACCAATCACAGAGCTCCAGCAGAGACGTCAGACATTCAAACCACACCCCCCGAACGCTCAATACCCACATTGAAGCTTCATCCCTCCCCACAGCTGTTTTTTAAGAAATAGGATTATTTCAAAATATGAAATATTCAAGTGTGTAAACCGTCTGTACTGTCGAAATCGGTCGGTTTCAAGCAGGTTTTATACATAATTCCTATCCACCTATTATCGCATTCACCGTATTGAAACATTTTACCTGCTAACAGTTTTAGTTACAGTTTCATCGCACCGTTCATTACTGACATGTTCCGATTTCAGTAACTTCAAGAGAGTCATAGTTATGACCTCACCGGAGGGGTCTGGGGGCCGGTTAGCCCCCCCTCAGAAGTAGCTGAATCCTGGGTTGGACAGGACCACGACCGTTCCCCAGACCCTTGTTATCAACCCCCGAGTGTCGGCAGTGTAGTCCAGACTCATCTTATCTTGGGTGTTAAACGTGGAAACCGGGGTTTTTCCTCCAACGGCAGCGTTGGAGAAAGCTCCACTTACATACCGCCGGACCATCCCACGTCTCTTCGACCGGAGCTCACTGGGCCCGACTATGATTGGCAATACACCTAGATGTTTCGTAGGTGGTACGGCCCTCTGCCACCCGCCAACGTTCCCACGATACGCTATATGGCTTAGTGGATGACAGAGGGTGGATTGATTAGCCGTCTTAAGGATATGCTTACCGCCTGAATGGTAGAAACCAGATCCTGCCGTCCCTTCTACGAGACCGCTTGCCCCTGAGTGGCCAACACCAGATGGAAGAGGGGTGGCCAGACCCGAGCTTCCTTCCACCCTCAGTACCATTTCCTCACAAGCTTCTGTCTGTGACCCAGAATGGTCGCGGTTCGGCCCAGCTTTCGCTCGACAGCCTACCACACATCAGCTGAAGCCGTGGCAGCTCGTTGCCTAGAGTCTACTAGGATGGAGAACGACATTTTCGATGGGTAAACGGCGCGTGGTCAACCGTTTACCCGTCACAGATTCAAGTAGGTTTTTATAGGTTATAATTTCTATCCATCTATTAGCGTATTCACCGCATTAAAAGATTCTACCTGCTTACAATTTTAGATTTCCGTTATAGTATTACCGCACCGTTTATTACTGACATGTTCCGATTTCAGTAACAATCTGTCCGATACTGCACCCTGTGCAGTTCAACCGCCAAGTTCGTATGGCGTTTACGAATGACGCATTTTGAAATCTACGATAATTGTTGCCAACACCGTTTCGATAACGTTTTGATTCTTGCATTGTCTATTCATTTATTCATTTCGTAAATTCATTTCATCTCTGGAAATTTCGTTTATTGGTGCTAATAAACTGGTAAATCTGAACTTCGTTGGTCTTTATTGTCTTCAATCTGTTTTCAGAAAACGAATCAGTGAAATGAGTTTGTTGAGAAGTAGAAACGAAATATCTCTCAAGTGTGAAAAAAAGTGTCTCGAGGAAGAAAAAACGGAATACTGATTGCTATTTTGGACTCTGGAGCATACTAGGCCGAGGCATTGATTTACTGAATGATTTGTAATTTATAAAAAGATTTGTAAATCTAACCGTATGCGTCACATCTGAACCGAAATTTCTGTTTTCAGCTACTCTGACCCTCGAAATTGTTACATACCGAATATATATTGATTTCGTAAATAAGCCCTGTTGCCGATAATTTTATCAACAACTTATTGAAATTTTCCCAAAAGCCGTATCGCGCTTTATTCTCCAAGTGCAGTGAGCCGCCCTCATATCCTTGTTCTCTGTCACTGTTTTTGGTTTTGAAGGTTAGGTGTGATTCGACTTGAAATAAAATACCTGTTTTCATATATTTCAAAGGAATACCTGTGAACAGTAGTGGAAAGCGCGAGGATTTCTCAACCAAAAGAATAGGATAATAAACGAAGGTTTATTGAAAATTCCTCCGGCTTCCGTGTTGTTTTGGCTTGAAACTTGCCGAAAAGTTGTTTTGAATTGTATTGTTCACTCCTACTTTCGTTTTGAGCTTTCAGATTACAGTTGATCACTTCATATCCTGATAATTCGATTTGAGTAAAATGCATGAAAATAACAGAAATCAACGGCAAGGTGAAACTCCTGATATAAGGCACAAGGTGCGGCAGGTGATGAAAATAGGTCGAATGACCCGTTGCATGAAATAAAATGCATGAAAATAACAGAAATCAACGGCAAGGTGAAACTCCTGATATAAGGCACAAGGTGCGGCAGGTGATGAAAATAGGTCGAATGACTCGTTCTCAGTGAATTTAGAAAAGGAGGATATGAACGAAGAATTTATGGTTCCTGCCGGAATTGAAGAACTGAAAGAATTAACTGCAAATATTCAGTTAGACACTGAAGGAACTATTACCGAGTTGAGGAGACGACTTATTTGGTCTTTGGTCGAAATTTCTAAGTTCAGATCATCTGGTAGTCCATTACCAGTTGTCACTATTTCGTCTCATGGCTTCTTCCGTCCGCGTGCTCAAAATGTAATCACTGCAACGGGAACCATAACGAAAGTGAAAAAAAACTCTATTACCGCTCCCATTGACAACAAGAACCGATTTTATGCCTTTTCAACCCTGCAGCAAACTTCCTACCATGGCTGGGTTTAGTCTGGGAGTTGCTACTGTCGCCCTTACAGTATCAACATATACAATTACCGTAACTTCTTTTTCTAGTGCATCACGTCCTCCAGTTATGTCCAGTTTACCGATTCATATGGCACAGGGAGTACCATATGTCCCATATAATACCCAAGGGCACAGTTCACCGTTCAGTTTACCGTATACAGCTATGTCTAGTATCCTTTTACAATACCGTCTAGTCTACTTATACAGTACCGTTTGGTATACCGTATTCCGTACCAACACCAATTGGAACTTCACCCGTGATAGGCATTCTATCCTATCAAACTGTTTTGAATACACATAAGTGGAATATGAAGTTTTATGCTACACAAGATCCGGTGGCGTTCCTGGAACGTCTAGAGGAATTATGCGTTACGGAAAATATTTTTCTAGATAGAATGTTGTTGACTTTGCCAAATATACTTGTAGATAGGGCTCTCTTGCGGTACCGAAATAATGAAATATTTCGAAACTCTTGGGAGTCATTCAAGGATATTTTTATGGTGGCTTTTCTGTTCACAACAGGAAAGATTCGGAAATGGAAATAAACCGCCGTTTGCAAACTTCATATGAGGCTGCTATCGATTACATAATCGATATGGAAACCCTGATTCGTAGACATGGGTGTCTAACGTCAGAACAAGAAGCAGCCCGCATATACAGAAATTTAGTGCCGGATTACCGTCACTATATGAAGCGAGGTGATTTCTATGATACACCATCTTTGGTTGAATAAAATAATGGATTTTGCTATCTTGAAGAGGGAAATGTGTACTTTACCTTCCAGTTCTCACCTCGTAATCATCTTCAGGTACCACCACGGGTCGTCCATCGCCGTACCCCACTGACACATGTATCGTCGGTATTCCTACCCCCATTACGTCCTCCACCACCTCGACCGAATCCGCATGGGAACAGGAAACAATACCAACATAATCCCTATTATGTTGGAGATGCGGAAAACGAGGTCACTTGGGTAGTAACTGACCTCGAACATTCTGTTTGCGCTGTGGCCGCGAAGGAGTATTTTCCAGAGACTCTAATTGTTCTCAACATGGAAAGGGACAAGAAGCTCATCAGTGTCGGGGAGCGTCAAGCTCTAGTCGTTGAATTATCCAGAAATCATGTTCCGACCTTGTGCTACTGATAATAGACCGTTTATTCAGTTGAAAATTTTGAATACTAAATTTTTTACACTACTCGATACAGGAGCAACAAAATCATTTGCCAGTCCGGATGTAATCCAATGCCCCTCGTGGGATTAGCCAGGGGAGTAGTTGTTTTCTAATAGGTGTTAGTTCATCAACCTACAGTGTAGGTGGCCTGAACAAATTGTTCATTTTTAGACTATTCGATTTGAAGCCATTCTTCAAGCTTCCCATGAATATATTTTTTTTTAGTACATGAGTGTTGCGTGAGGATTAATTTTAAACCGATTGAACATTTCCTAACACATCAAACTCGACAAACTCATGGGTAATGTGTGTTGTCCTTTGGTCTATCACACCAATCATGACCATTGGCAATGAAAGTTTTGCAAGTATACCGTTGATTATTCTGTCTCCAGCCGTTGATATTGTGCTGGGTATGGATGTTCTCGGCACCAAGGATTTTCATATCAACCTCACTAACAATGAATGAATTCCTGAATGGTTCGAAGTTGTCGTTCGATATAATAAGCAGTGTGATTATGTCGATAGAGTCTTCCACGAGTCCTGAATCCGATTCTCCGACTGAACATCAAGATTCAACCGATTTTGAAGAAGAAAGACTGTACATCTGTCTGGAGAAGTGGCCTCTTTTCAATTATTATTAGGGTCCCACTCATTATGTACAACATCACATCCATTTGAAGAATCTCTAACAGACAGAACAAGGATACCGTCCGCAGAACCCGAAAACTCAGGAAATAATCAATGGGGTAGTGGATGAGATGCTGAAGGATGGGGTAATAGAACCGTCGAGAAGCCCGTGGAGTTCAACTGTATTAATTTTCAGGAAGAAGGATGGAAAACCGCACTTTTGCATTAATTTTTCAAATGTCAATGCTGTAACTGAAAAGGATGCATATATCCTTGCCGTTTATAAATGCTTTCCTGGATGAATGTCGAGAAGCACGATATATGTCCAGCTCAGATCTCCGTCAAGGTTATTGGCAAGACCCATTGATTCCCGAAAGTAAACCAATCACTGCGTTTACTGTTCCAGGGCGTGGATCATTCCAATTTATCGTTATGTCATCTGGATTACACTCGGCTCCAGCTACTTTCCAGAGATTGATAGATATCGTTATAGTTCCAGAAATGGAACCTTTCGCGTTTGCGTGCTCGGATGATACTATAGTCGTGGGAGAAACTTTCGAAGGAAATCTGGAAAATTTGCAATAAGTATTCCGTGCGTGGCAAGATAGTAATCTCTCAAATGATTGGATTCTATATTCTTTTGGGTAGGTCAATCAAAATTAGTCTACAGTTAACCTACACGAGTTCTTCTTGGCGTTACCAGGGCAGAAATAAGCCCTTGAAGACTTCCGTCCTCTCCAAATTGAAATTCAGATTGAAAAAAAATAATTTCCGTTTCATTTCACGGTTACCAACTCGAACACGCTTCATTCGATTCAATCCCATAAAACAGTTATCTGCACCGAAAACACAATATGATATAAAAGCAGAATCACATAACGCACAAACTATTCACATTTGAGGTGTCGCTTCTGAAAACCCTATACTGTGGTCAATTACTCTAAATTGAAAGAGAAGAATTGTAAATTTGCGGTGCGAATTAAATATATATCGAAATGAAAATTGTTGAGAACCACCAACTTTTGATCCAGGACACAATGATACCGAAAACGGTTTCCGGAAACTTCGTGCAATATTGGAAAACACTTGGTTTTGAACACTTGTAGATTTTTGGAAAACAATAAGTTTTTCGAAAACGAACGCGAGCGGTCTCTCGTCTCTCTATGTTCTGCTTGACCGCTCCCTCTCCACTCTCTTCGGTGCGCATGCTTGACATGCGCATGTATGCGTGTATCCTCAACAAGTAGGTAACAAATAAATAATAATAATAATCGCGATTCGCGAACCTTATATCCCAACATTCCTTAAACTGAGTACAAAGAAATTATAACCCAATTATATACATACTGCCCCCCGAAAAAATATAAAGAAAATATATTTTCTTTATTCAATATCAAGACTTGGTAAGGGACAAAGTTTTACCAGAGACCTTTTATAAATACCAGCTGCAGTGCGAAATGTTGCAATTCTTGCAACACCATCCGCGCCTGGATGTTGATCAGTAATTCTACCTGAATGCCATTTTGAAGGTGGGATTTGATCATTTTTAATAACAACGATGGTGCCTTCCTCGGGGGAAGAGTTCGATTTCAACCACTTTTGTCGCGCTTGTAGAGTGTGAAGATATTCGCGGTGCCATCTAGCCCAAAAATCTCGTTGCAATTTTTGTAAGAGTTGCAAACCCTTCAAAACGTTGGTTTTCAAATGTGTCGTGTCCTGATCAGGCAAAGCTGAAAGCGGTTCTATTGTTAAGAAATGACCTGGGATCAGGACCGATAAGTCATTAGCATCACTGCTCATGGCGCACAATGGCCGAGAGTTGAGCAACGATTCAATTTGTACGAGTACTGTATTTAATTCCTCAAAAGTTAATATTTGTTCACCGATGACTCGTTTCAAGTGTGTATTTACAGATTTGACACCAGCCTCAGCTAGCCCAGAGAAATGGGGTGCAGAAGGGGGGTTGATATGCCATTCTATCGCTTCCGTTTCCACTGAATTCTTCATTAAGTTAATGATTTGTTTATTTGCTTCTATGAAATTTGTACCGTAATCGGTATTCATCTTTGTACAGCGACCTCTTCGGCTTATGAATCATCTGAAAGCAGCTAGAAAGGTTCCGCTAGACAAATCGGAAGTAAGTTCTAAATGTATAGCTTTCGTTGAAAAGCACACAAACACACATATATATGATTTAAGAGTTTTGGCGCCGCGAATTCTACGCATAGTCCTAGTGAAAGGTCCTGCGAAATCAATACCTACGCAAGAAAACGGCTTGATTTGAGATATACGTAATTGAGGAAGGTTTCCCATAAAAGGTTCAGAAGGTTTCGGATTCTGGTGCCATCATTTTGTACGAGTATTAATGACATGTCAAATAGCTCGTTTCGGGGGAAAATCCAAAAATTTTGAGCTAGTAAAAAATAGAGTGTCTGAGCACCAGGATGTAAGTATATTTTATGAAAGTGTTCGATAATCAAATAGGTTAAAGGATGTTTACCAGGAAGGACCACTGGGTGTTTACGATCATAAGCAATATCGGAGTGAAGCAATCGTCCACCCACTCTCATTAACCCTTGATCATCCAAAAAGGGATTCAGTTTTTTGAATGATTTTGGTAAAAAATTATTCTTACTGGCATTTTCGATATTTTCGATCTCCTCTGAATGAACAGAATCCTGAACGCTTTCAAAGAGTGTAAGTGTTGACTGATATAGATCACAGAGCGTAAAAACCCCGGATTTTTGTCTAGGGGATATTTTAAGTTATGCAGAAAACGTAAAACGTAAGAAGTGATTCGTTGTATTTCAGCAAAGGAAGAAAAATTAGTCAAAAGTTTATCAATGAAATTTTCTGAAACAAATGCAGCAAAAGTGTGCTTCCTCTCTTCTATGGATACTTGTGAATTATCTCTAATTGGAGTTTTAAAAGTCTTTGACGACCAGTAATTATTTGGTTTGGATAACCATGGTGGACCTTTCCACCACGAAGAATATTTCAAAAGTTCTGCTGGCAAAGAACATCTTGAAGCTAGGATTGTTGCGTGAATCAACATGATACCAACACTCTGATGCAACCCTCTCTTGTATTTTAGTCACCCGGTTACTCACAAACGTTTTCCACTTATACGAAGGTGATTTTATCCATGTGAGAGCAATAGTTGAATCTGACCTAGCATATACTTTAGAAAATTTAATTCTATTTTGAAAAGCTTTCAGTACGAAAGAAATGAAATTTGCTAATAAGAGTGCTGCTGTAAATTCTATTCGCGGAATAAAAATTTGTTTTAGAGGCGCTACCCTTGATTTTCAAATGACAATACGTTTCATAAGAAAGTTCAGAGCAAACGCGAAAATATATAACAGAAGCATAAGCCTTCAAAGAACCATCACAAAAACCATGAAGGTCGTAGTTACCCTTGGCGTCCAATGGTATCAAGCGTGGGATCTTAAGCGATGAGAGTAAGTGGAATTCGCATTTAAGCTGATTCCAAAAATGTTGGAATTCTTCAGAAGGTTGCTCGTCCCAATCGAGTCCCGAACACCACAATTTTTGGATCAAGATTTTTGTATAAACAGTAACAGGTGTGAGTAACCCTAACGGATCATAGATTCGCGCAATATCAGATAAAATAGAGCAAGGTAAATATCTGCCAGTGGCGTCGCGTGATGTATTTTCACTAGAAGTAATTGAATGATTAAAGTGCAACAAAGAGTGATGTCTGCCTTTACAATGGCGACGAAAAGAACGAGATCTACAATCGTTATATTACTTATATAGTTGATGATTAGATTTCCAAAGAATGCAATGGATATCAGCTGTAGCTTCCAAAATACTTATGCTGCTGAGTGATTTCAAAACATTTTGAGATTTTTCAACATTTGTTTGCGATTTAAAAGTTTTATTTTTATGAGATGCAGAATATTCAACGGTTTCAAGAGCGTCACAGTGTTTAAGAACAAACTGTTTGATTTGCTCAAGCGAGGGAAATTTACATTGAACTTCTTCTTCGAATTCTGTTTGAGTTTCATTATCTGAATGTTTACAGAACATGTAATGAAGGATAAAGTCCCAGTCATCTGTATTAAATCCCATATTCTTGGGAGCAGCAAGATTTTCTGTGAAAGTATCAACAAGTGTTAGTAAGGAATTCAAATCACTAGGATTTGTAACCGAAGGAATATTCTCCATTTCGTGTAAGTGAGCAATTGCTACCAACCTTGGTTTATCATATTCATTGATCAGAGAATCGAGAGCAGACTGATAATTATCTTCACTTAGTGGCGTACGGCGTACCAATGATAAGGGCGGACCTTCTAAGAATGATAAAAGGTAATTACATTTTTCGATGTTAGAAAGGGAGGAGTTTTCATGAATTGTGGTGCGGAATGAGTCAATGAAGGACTTGAAAGTTTTTATGTTACCTGAGAATTTGGGTATCTCAATTTTAGGTAATTTGCAATTAGGTCTAGAACTGGAAGTGGCGAAGGCTGTTGATGTAGATGGCGTAATTTCTATCAAAAAGACATATGCACAATTAACACGCAATGCATTGAAATCGAACTCCTTCCTTACGGCTTCTTCGGCATCAATATCTCCATCTTCCTGAGTAGCAATATTGGATAGTATAGTTTGATGCTGCGTTTTGAAAGATGTTTGAATATCATTGACTTGAGAGTACATTATTTTGAGCTGTATCTGTGCTTCAGTAGTCTTATCTTTGAGAGCTATGTCTGCAATTTCCCTCAATTCTACCATTTGATTGAGGTACATTTGACGTAAAGCTTTAGTTCATTAGCGGCACTTGTCATTGTCACGAAAATAAATTACTGTCAAGTGGTCTGCTGGATTTGATATATTAATATTTCCATAACCAAATTTGCTAATTAAATAAAACACTGAAATGATGAATGATTATTCCTTTGGAAGTAGACAAGTAGAGACCTTCGTGAGCTGTGAAAATAAACATTAATACGTATTTCATCAGATGGTATGCCTTTAGGAAGTGTTTGAGTGACCAGTGTTTGTATTTATTTCCCTGCTTTTCTGAAGAAAATAACGATTACACAAATGTGAGCGTTACAGATCATCAAATAAGCCTGAGTCTGAGCCATTTTCTCAGGCCACAATGCGCGCGCCTCCTTGGCCATCTTCGAAGGGATTGTCATAGAGATAACGCGCGAAATGATATTTACAAATAATCAGTCCAATCAAGTAATACCATACAAAAAAAAGATAAATTCAATTATGAACTAGAACTGCAAGGCGAAACACCATGATATGTTCAAAAATCCAGGTCCACTACCTTGGGAATGCTCAAAATGAAGTAATGTATCGATTATTCATACAAATTTCGATTAATTCAAGTCGATTCAGAATGATTTTTGAAATGTAAGAAAATCCAACGAGGATAATTTTCCAAAACATCCATCAACTATCTTTGGAATATATTATTATAATTCATATCCCTTGCACTTATTCTAAAGAATGATATGAGCAGCAAAATAAATCAATAAAATCCTCCTCATGAACGAATGACAAAATGTGGTCTGATAAATGGTTCAGGATCAATAATTGAAGCTGATAGTGTCTATTACGTAACTATTCACCTACCTGGTGAAAGAATACGTCTGAATAAATTGGAGAATTGCTAAGATTGACAAATATCTATTGATATAAAATGAATACAACTCTCTGAGTTAATTATTTGAACAGCAAAACTGAATTTTCGAGATCGCTCAAATATGACATCTCATGACAAGAAGAACACTTTTTTTCCCAATACTGGGTCACCATAAATGTTCAACACGCTCCCACCTTGAGTGCCTCTACTTGAGAGAGGGACTCAACAAACATCTCTGGAAATGTTCACAACATCAATCTTGAAGGACGCTTCACTTTTCTGCCACATCTGGTAGTGGTATCTACAGGAACATCTTGTACAATGGGCTCAGTGAGTGGATCAATTTTCGGATCATTGGCAATTATTCTATCAGAGAATCTTTTCTTCAATGAACTCCCTTCTACCGAAGAGTCGATTTCCAATGGATACAGTTTTTGTACTGGTCGTAATTATTTTCCTAAAGATGTCTTCAGACGAACCAAACGCACTTCACCATCCTTGCCGGGGAAAATTTCTTCCACTCTACCCAAAGGCCAATCGAGTCATTTGAGATTTTCATCCTCACTCATGAATACATCTCCAATATTTATTTTTCGTGTTCGACACTTTTTTGCGTACAATATGAGTTTGCCTAAATATTCACTTCTGAATCTTTTCCTGAGGTTATCTCTTAACTTTTGTCTAAATCTTAGGTGTTTCGTAAGATATTCTTTTTCAATAATATCTCAATCGGAAACTTCACTTTCTTTGATCTCCTGAAGAAACATAGCCGGAGTAAGAGGAGTCAGATCTTGATTGTCTTCAGAAATGTAGGATAACGGTCTCGAATTTATTATGGGTTCACAATCGCACAGAACGGAATAAAGGGTCTCATATGATGAGGATGCTCTACCTGATACCCTACGTAAAAGCTGTTTCACAATTCCTATCAACCGCTCCCACTAACCTCCCCACCATGCTGCTGTGGGAGGATTGAATTTTCAATCGATTCGTTGGACAACAGTGTACTCGGAAATTGTATCGCAGTCAAGATTTGACATCATATTGTCTGAGCCCACAAAGTTTCTGCCATTGTCACTATAAATAACGGACAAGCGACCTCTCCTAGCAACGAATCTCCTCAGACTCTGTAAGAAACCTTCACTGGATAAAGAACTTAGTAACTCCAGGTGAACTGCACTGTATACTGCACACGTGTATAAGCAAATCCATGCCCTATCATTGTTTTGAATATAAAGTGGTCCAGCTGAGTCTATTCCCACTATTTCGAAAACACATGCCTCTCTCACACGGTTTTCTGTCAAAGTTATAGGAGGCGTATCTAACTGCTTTGATTTGTGTCTTTGACAAATGACTCATTTGAAGATAACAGACCTAATCGTTTTTCGCCCATCGATAATCCAATATTTTTCTCTCATAATGCTGAGCAAACTCTGTGTACCAGTATGACATGCTCGAACGTGATAATCGATGATCAATCTATCTACAACGGTATGTTTCGAAGGTTGAAGTATCGAAAACAGAAATGAATTGAGATCTTTTCATTCTGAGATTTCAGTTTTCATTCTGATAATCCCATTACTATCTATAAAAGGACACAAAGAAAAAATCTTTTCAGTTTTTATGCCATCAATGAATGCCTCTTGCTGGATAAGTTTAATGAGAGAAAACTCAGCAATTTCAAATTCCTCCAGAGATAATTTTCCACTTCTTCGTTCTATGGGATTAGGACAATTGAATTAAAATCTCCTAACCCAACCAATAAGATTGACCTATTTCTGATATTCAGAAAAATAATTATAAAACATTGAGAAATCTGACTGAAAACATATAAATGTTGATATTTTATCTTTATTTTTCTCTTGGATAATTTCACTCTCAGATGATTCGAAATTTCGCTTATGCCAATCGTTTTTCCTCACCAACCAATTAGGATCCTTCCACCATCTAGATTCCAATAAGTACTGTGCATCTTCGAGATGGTAGGTCAGCGGGGTTCATGTCGCCAGGAATGTAATTCCAACTTTCTATTTTCGTTATTCATCGAATTTCTTCAACCCTGTTCCATACGGAGGGTTTCCAATTATCATCCCTTTGAATCCATGCCAACACAGTGGTTGAATCAGTCCAACAATAGACAGTTACGTCGGTTTTATCTACGCATTTCAATACGGAAGATAACAACTTAGCCCCAATTGTAGCTGCCATCAATTCCATTTTGGGAATCGTCAATCTTTTGGCAGGAGAAACCCGATTCTTTGCCTGAATCAACTGAATATGTATTCCTTGACATGATTCACTTCTCAAAAATATAGCCGAATCATACGCTTCTTGACACGCATCAACAAATAAATGAATGCTCCAATTTTGACTGGCGGAACTTTTCAACAACCATCAAGAAATCCTCGAATTAAGTATATAGAAAATGCAAGTCTTTCAACCATTTCAAAAACTCAATTCTTAATTCATCTGGCACCTCCTTATCCCAGTCTATTTTCAACATCCAGGTTTTCTGTAGAAGAAGTCTAGGAGAGAGTTGCACGGGTGCAGAAAACCCAATCAGGTCAAACAGTCGATGAGCAATAGATATAATGGTTCTTTTCGTGATAGTATCGAAATTCAAATCTTTGAACCAATCAAGATTCAGGCCAAAACAATCACTCGATCTATTCCAATTCAATCCCAAAACGAGTGATTCTGCTACATTTTCATCATTCGTGGAAAGGGTGTACTCCTACCCTCGAAGATCAAATTTTACCATTGACATAATTTCAGTGGATTCTCGAATGGAGACTTGAGGTTCGTCCTCATTTTCAACGTTGGCAAAACAATTGTTAACATAAAAACTCTCGGATAATTTTGAAATTGTAGAGAGGGAAAATCGAGAATCTGCTTGCGAATTTTCGTGGAGAGCCATTCGAAGATGATAATTATTAAGAGCTCCTAACAGGAAGGAGCTACAATTCACCGCAAAAACAACACGTGCGTGGCGGAAAACTTTAAGGAGACCGTTCTTATCATACCATAGAAACCTCAGGAAATCTCTGTCTGATTTGGAGAAAAGCCTTTCGAATATCTGAAATAACCCCAATTTTTTATGAACGAAAACGAATAATGATAGATGGTATGAGTTCAATGAGGTTGATACCTTTCTCGAGACATTGATTGAGAAGAGGTAATTTTTTTTTCTCTTGGAGACGCATCAAACACAGGTCGCAATTTAGTGGTTGAACTACTTAACTTCAAAACGTGATGATGTGGCAAATAGTGACAAGTGTTCTTCATTTCTTCTGAAGAAACAGCTTCTGTTACACCTTCTCCAAACCATTCATGGAGTACTTGATTATATGCATCATAGTACCCATCTTTATCAAGTCACCGTTTCGCCATATTGAAATTATCAGGCAACGGTGAATGGCCTTCAACAAATATTACGTAACTATTCACCTACCTGGTGAAAGAATACGTCTGAATAAATTGGAGAATTGCTAAGATTGACAAATATCTATTGATATAAAATGAATACAACTCTCTGAGTTAATTATTTGAACAGCAAAACTGAATTTTCGAGATCGCTCAAATATGACATCTCATGACAAGAAGAACACTTTTTCCCCTATACTGGGTCACCATAAATTTTCAACACGCTCCCACCTTGAGTGCTTCGACTTGAGAGAGGGACTCAACAAACATCTCTGGAAATGTTCATAACATCAATCTTGAAGGACGCTTCACTTTTCTGCCACATCTGGTAGTGGTATCTACAGGAACATCTTGTACAATAGGCTCAGTAAGTGGATCAGTTTTCGATTTGAAATCCCGAAACAGCTAATGCAATGCGTTCTCCGCTCTCAACTTCCTTTTTCAAAAACTTCATCAATGAATCTCAGCGACATTGTAGCGGAGATTCGATACTATAAGATGCGTTTCTCTGCCAAACCCGTATAATCTCCTCTGGTAGACAAGACTCCACCAGAGGATACAACATAACAGCAAATTTGTCTGATTTGACACCTAAAGTATCCAGTGATCTCAGCCGTGATTCCATTTGATGATAGAGAGTACCCAATCTCATCTTGTCATTCAAATTGTTCATGATCAACTTCAAAAGTTCTCTGATACAGAATTCAACAAGTAGATCGTCTCGACCAAATCGCGACTTCAAACTCTCTATGACCTTTGGATAATTTTCCGAACTGGGAGGGTAGCTTTCGACAAGTTGACGTGCTCTGGATTTAGGAGTTGTGACCTGAATAAGGTACTGAAATTTATCTTCATTTGCAATCATGTCATCCTCATGAATTCTTTTAAACTGACTCCAAAATAAATCCACTCTTTAATGTCACCACCAAATTTCTCTAATTCAATTAGTGGTAGTTAAACCTTATTTTTGGATTGACTCGATTGACTAACAACTTCAATGAATTCTTATTCAAACTTTGTTCCACTTTCAACTATTGTACTTGCCGGTGAGATTATCTGCTTCTTCCGTCTCGCTCTCGATGTCGGACTCGGAAATATCTGAATCAAGCAGTAGATTCAACATTTGCTTCTTCAATTCATTAATTGTATACATTTTATGATCCATGATACCAATACTGCCTTGAATATAGAGCATATCCGGATTCGCAGTCGATAAAGTCTTCTCAATTTCTTCATAGATTCGAAAAAATGAATTTCTATGAACAGTGAATGCTTTTCGTAGCCTCTCCATCGTAATGTCTCGGTCGCCAAATATTACGTAACTCTTTACCTACCCGATGAAAGAATACGTCTGAATAAATTGGAGAAGTGCTAACATTGACAAATATCAATTGATATAGAATGAATACAACTTTATGAGTTAATTATTCGAACAGCAAAACTGAATTTTCGAGATCGCTCAAATATGACATCCCATGACAAGAAGAACACTTTTTTTCCTATACTGGGTCACTATCAATTTCCAACAGTGGCAATCTCGATCAGAATGGCGCTGAAAGATATGACAATGCAATCAAGTTTCTTTCAGACAATCAACAACAAATGAAAACTGATTCAAGTGAATGAAAAATTAAATTAAAAATCCACTGATTTCTAAACTCAGAATTTTTCAAAACTAATTGGTTGAACCTAATCAGCAACAGAAATGAAATCAATTTGTGGTCACTTGATAAACGATAAATTGCCCTCTGATTCTCATCTCCTGAAAAATACTAGGAACTAAAAGTTTCAGTGAAGGACATCAAATAATTTTTATAATTGAGCCAACAATATTGGAAATGGAAAATCACAAAGACTACCATTTATATTTTCTTTCAGTCCATTGAAGAGATATTTCACATATAATAATTCCCGAATCCATATACACCATCCTAAATGAGTAAACTCACATATTGTTTGACTCACAATGACAAGAAGTCAAACCAGAAAAAAAAAATTTGCCACGGGACAATACCAGCCAATGTTCAAAGTGCAGATGTCAAGCTATTCGGTAGCTCTTTTTATTTGCCAAAGCGATCTCCATAGAATCACGAAACTAAAAATTCATCAAGTTGAGCGGGACAAATGCAAATCATTTCCCTTAAACACACAAAAATGCGAAAATGAAAAAGGAGTCGTTCCAATATTCGATACAATTTTGATTGAACCAATTTATTTCAACAATATCAGTGACTGGACATTCATCATTCACATTATTATTTTTTCCATAATGAATTTCATTGAGAAGCTTAACTAACGAATCAAAAAGACAGGACCAAGCAACCACAAAATGTTGAAATACCAGACATCCCACGAAAACCCTCGAATACTATTGCTGCCCTCAGAATTTCACTTCGAGGGTGGAGTTATAGGAACAGGATCAATGGGAGGCTCACGATGGGTAACCAGACACAAGCTGTCAACTCAGCAATCAAGTGCGCTGGCTCAGCTTCGATCGAGTCTATAAAACTAGTGCCAAACCGTGGCCAGGAATCTCTCAATACTTTGAATACGTTCAGCGCATCTTATTGTATATGAAGTTTCCCCAAACCAGTTTTCGAATAGTCAATTTCACAAAATGACTCATTTGTTGAATTCGCATTGGGCAATCGGTTTCGAATGTAAAGAAATTCGATTCTTTCAATTGATTGCAAAATCAGTAGTCTCTATCTATAGTATCGAATAAGAGTACAAGTTCATTATCTTTTGAATATTGAAACGGGTTCTAAGTCAAGACCTGTTTCACACCTTGAGTTTTCTGAATTCCTGAGAACAAATCAAGTAATGAAACAATTGAAGTTTCATCTGTAAAGAATCCTCAACATTTACTATGATGTAATAATGAGAAACTTTCAGATTCTTTCACTGAAATCTTTGCTCAACTTGCAAAACTCTTCATAATAAATTTTTACTCACAAAATACTACCCATTTCGCATTTAAGAACCGAAAAAGAGATCATGCTCATCGCAACTCCATATAAATACATGCATAGGCAACAAATGAACAATCTTATAAATCAACAAATATTCGAAATATATTTCTTTTATCAAAATTCAAACGGAATTCCGAGAGAGAATTCTGAAGTCCCCTTTTGGAATATTGACCATTGAATTGAAATATTCATTTGTTTAATCAATACCGTCAACTCTTGAATGGCTTTGATGAATATTGGATTATAACTTACCTATCTGACTACCAGCATAGACCAATGATCCAATTTTGGCACGCTCTCCAATTGGGACCCATTTTGCTAAAAGGGCATTGAGAGCTGGATATGTCGTTCCCTGGAAGAGAGAATATGAATTTAATTGAAATGCAATGGATTTTATTGCTGAGATTCACCATATCATTAATCAAAGACAGTTGACAGAGCACTGGAGAAAAGGGGGAAACTGATAGTATTTCTGGATCATTTGACGTTATCAATACAGTATAGCCGAGTGCGAAGATAGAGGATATCAAATTTATCGACATCATTCATAAAAAAACATTGTGTTCTGAGCTGGTCATATTAAATGTTATGATATAAATGACCAACAGCAACGTACGAAATATACAGAAATGAAATAACAGTACAATGACTAATTCTAAAAACAATTGAAGAGTGTCTTCCAAATTTCCTCAGCTGGAAATTATCAATCAACAAATTCTACCCCCGAACTGATGCACTTCCGCAGTGGAAAATATTTCACACTAAGTCTTAGGTTATCGGGTAGTCGAATGATTTCCCACGAGTCTGTACCCGGGCATTCGCATCAAATTTCCAGATCTGGTTGAGGACACATGGGATTCTGACCAAAAGGGACAATAATGGCTATTTTGATGTATTTCAATGAAGGTTTCAGGATCATGAGCTGTAGGAAGAGGCATGATTTGAAGATTCGTTAAGAAAGGACGATAGTGATCTTTATATCCAGCCTTCGATTTCGCCCTAACAACTCGTTTTTGGAGAATGAGTAGTTTTTCCACATGGCAAAATCTGTCAGAGAATGCTTCGATTGGTCATAAGGCAGTAAAAGATTCCAAAGGAGCTGTATCTGAGAGTGGCGATTTCAACTGAATTCTTTTGTATCTGGGATAGATAAAAGTTCGACCACCAAAACGGCAGGAACAGGTTTCCAAACGGTCTATTCGCTTTCTGCTAAAATTTCATCAGTTTGTCGAAGTAATCAAGTTCTACAAACAACGTGAAATTCAACATCGCGAACTTACTTCATCAGTTTGTTGAAGTATTCAAGTTCTACAAACAACGTGAAATTCAACATCGCGAACAAGTACAAATTACAAATAATTCGATGAAATTACAAAATAGATGAATATGAGAACAAGACTTTCTCTTACCTAAACCAGGCAGCAAAACCAAAAATAAATGTGATTCAGCAAAGAAAATTCAGGCTCTAGAAACGTATTACTCGAACGACCAATCGAAAAAGAGTGCTTTTCTCGGCGAATTCAAGCTGCTGTTTCCTTCAGTTATTATTTCTAACAGAAAGTTTTTGCGTATTCCTTCAATAGTTTTGAATTTTCACAAAACTGAAGGTTCGCGACCCCTACCGGGCGGAGGAGAACACTACCGAGGTGGAAAGTATTATTTGATGTAGTTGGTTTGTGAATACGAACGCAGATGGCGCCAAATCTAAAGTGGAAAAAAAGTCCGATTAGGCAATGACAGTGGCAGAGTAAACAAAACGAAATACAAAACTTGAATGGAAATATGAAATCCAACATCATTAACAATCATTGATCTAACGGTTATTCCACAGAGAGGATGCGAACATTTTCAGCTCCACTGCACTAGGCCAATTGTGCTCTCTTGTTGTTTGGCTATAACTGAGAAGAATATTGAGTAATCAACCAGTGACATCACTTATAAAGACTTCTGTAGGCTTAATCAATTATGAACTGCCTCGAGCATCAAGAATTTCGATAAACAGTTACTAGAGCATAAAAAATTTCGATAAACAGTTAATCTCCCAGACGACGCGACGCCATGTTAATCAGTAGTTATCCATAGTGATGGCGGTTGGTCTGGTGCGACATTGGCCATAATAAACGGGACAGTCGATAGGAAACATAACAATATCAAAATTGGAAAATTGGTGGTTACAGCACTATGCCTCTTCCAGGAGGAATGTGTACTAGCAGAAGCTCGACATGTTCTGCCTCCTCTCGGTATATGGAATCCACGGTTGACACCGCTGACAATTCGTTACCATAACTAGCAATTCATTGTTACATGTGGGAATTTCTGTCACTATGAAGCAACTTGCCATCATCCTTTTTTTCGTAAAATAATGTGGATTTTTCAATATTTTCAAATTTTGTGGAATTTCTGGCGAATTTGAGTAGATCGAAATTCATATCTCAGACACAAAATACTGTTTGTATTCGGATATGGATTTTAACAAACAACGACCAATTATGAAGCAACTTGTCATCATCCTTTTTTTGTGAAATTATGTGGATTTTGCAATATTTTCAAATTTTGTGGAATTTCTGGCGAATTTGAGTAGATCGAAATTCTTATCTCAGACACAAAATACTGTTTGTATTCGGATACGAATTTTAACAATTAACGACCAATTAACGATCAGTTCAATCTCATCAAATCTTGGAGCGAAAAATTTGATAATGATAAAAATTAGTACAGTCTCTGAACGCTATCTCGAGTTGGGCTCTGAGTCTACGACTCTTCATTACTTCTCAAATCTCCACATCATTCTGATGTTGTCACAAATGATGAACTCAATATCAGGTGGCAGTAGAATCTCTGTCATTCAGAACGGAATTTTAAGAATTCAATGCGAAAATCAGACATTTCAATTCTCATACCTACCGGCTCATATTCATTTACAAATGATCGGATTTTCAAAAGGAGTGGATATACTTCAACTACAAGCTATTTTCAATCTCTACCGATGATTCCACCATCGTGCAATAACTGAATCGAACAATACAAAAAAAATTATCTCAATGGGTCGAGTGAATGAAAGTTAGCATTATTTCATATTATATAAATGTCCCTCTCGAATCTCAATACCACAAATGAGTTCATCTCATAAAATTTGATTACAAGCATTCACTCAAACTTCATTCGCTCCACCCATTGTATTGGCCAAGGATTATTGACAAATTGGCAAAATGATAACGAATCCGCAATACGATACTCTTCGTTCGCTTGAGTGAGTAAAAGTAAGCTTGAGTTCGAAGTATATATTTGTTCCTCATAAATCACAACAGTTTGTCTCGAAAAATTCTGGCGGGAATATTCACTCAAACTCCATTCACTCCACTTCAACGTTCATATATGTCAATTGAGTAGAGGTGAATTTTAACTGGAGCGAAATATGCAAGCTGATTGTTGACTAGTACTATCTGATCGGCTACAAAGAGGAGACAGGCAATGAAATATTAGGTTTGTTTCGATTCCGACTGAGATCCGGAGCCAAAACTATTGATGTTGCCCCTAGCCGTTCAAGAGTGATTCCGTGTTTTTGTCCCGTAGAGGGAAAAACTCGTCTTCATACTGTTTTTCAATATGATATGAATATACTCTTCATTCGTTGATTGCCTTCTATACCTTATTCCACTTTCCACATTTCTACACAATATTTTTCTTATTTTTCACGAAAAAATTCGAATTTGAATTTTCTAACCGAAATCGTTGCGGTGTTCAAAAAGTATTTGTGATTATATTCGGTACCTTCCGAATGGAGAAAAAATACTGCGGTTTTTCTCTAAAATCGAGTAATTCAATGCATCCACGTGGAAATTACCAGATATATTCCCGAAACACTTGGGTCTTTAGAGATTGTACATTGTACTTGTTTTCTGTCTTGAAAGGAAGTATAATTTTTTTTCCATTGATGATAATTGTTGTGTAGAACGTGTGAATGTGTTTTTCTTCCGGCAGCATAATTTTTCATTGATTTATTGATCCCAAGAAAAAAATTTGTTTATAAAGGGTTAATCGAAGAATATACGTATAATCGATAATCATTCGAAAGTAGGTACTGAAAAATAAAAATTATTGAAATGATGACGATATTTGAAAAATTGAACATGAAAAATTAAGATACGAGTACAATGTATGGAGGGGGATTATCAAAGAGAATACATATAAACAAAAATCATTGGAGAAATAGGTACTGAAAAATGAAAATATGGTATGGAAAAAACAGACAGAAGAAACCGGTCCACCAGCTCGAGCGGTAAGAGGCGGAATGATCAACTACGGTGGTAACAGACGACAGGCGAGAAGAGGGAGCTAGCAGTGTGACAGAGACATTGTTGACGGCGTGAGTTAATGATTGTATGCTAATCAGTAAGTATTGTTGCTGAAAATAATTCAACAATACAGTTTTGAAATCGAGCTTCAGAGTCTACTGTATCAGGTCAGAAGTGGGATAGTGTTCCTCGTGCTGTTGGTGCTGTGAAGAAGGTGACTCCATTTGTTTCTTTGATGGTTCTGGGCGTGAACAAAGGAATATACTGGAAAGGTGAAATTACCACAAGAGATCCAAAAAGGATTTGATTTCCTTTTTTGGCAATGATTCTCTTCTTGTTGCGTTTAATCCCCACTGGATTCTCTACGTGTCCCAAAAACTCTACCTCTCTCCTCAAGAATTGTGATTTATTCAATTGTATTCTTAAACTGGCCTCTCGTGGTTTGGGGGAAACTACTTTCAAATATTGAATATTGTCTTTCAAACCCGTACTCAATATGATGATGTCATTCATATAGACCATAGAGATTTTATTCTGGAGATCTTTCAGTACTTCATTAGTTACCTTTAGGAATGTAGAGGGCCTGTTTTTCAATCCGGAGGGCAGCCTCAGATATTCGTAGTGTCCGGTTGTCGACACTGAAGGCCGTTTTCTCAGTTGAGAGTTGAGTTATTGCTCATTTCTATTTGGTGAAACCCACTAGTTAGGTCTAGGGTAGTGAAATACTGAGCCTTGTCTAGCATATCGAGAATATCGTTGAGATTGGGGATTGGGTATCTGTCATCTATAGTTTTTTCGTTTAGTTCGCGGCAGCCTTACGACTACTCTCTACTTTTTTGTACCTGAGGCATCCATTTTCAAAGGACAATCCAAATAGGGGATGACCAAGGATTAGAGGAGGGACGGATGATGCCTTCCTGTGGCATACCATCAATCTGCCTCTGAATTTCTCCTTTATGAATATAGGGTGGTCCTAATTTCGTGTGTGACTCTGGAAGCGAAGGAAAGATCGATGCCTGGAGTGTAAAATATATCAGAAAATTCTCTGCAGAGTTTTATGATAGCTTTTTTCTCTCCAGTATTTAAGTGGTCTGTCCTTATCGAGTTCGTGATGTTATTATTGTCGTTGTTGTTTTTAATCACCCAATTAGTAAAGGTTTCAAAGTTGTGAACTTCGTACGTGAAGTTCGTACATCGAAAGGCTCTACGGGAAAAAACCCATTTTTTGAAGATGCCACAATTGAGGAATTGATCGAACCTTCAATAGTAATCATATCGCCTTCAAAAACATTGACTGGAAAATTTCTCATTGATTTTTAATGTGGGTTCACTGAAAATTATAAGGTAATTCTTGTGGTTGCGTTTTATTCTTCCCTACAAGAGATTTATGTACCAAATCAATATTCATATTAATTATATCATTCAGCCCTATGACTCCATCAAAAAAAATCATGGAAATTAAATGAAATAATTTTTTTAACAAAGTTGGTGTTAAATTCCGAAAATGCAGGTATATTTGCGTAATTCTGAAGTTTTTGACAATCTATGACTGTTTTGATTACCCTGTCAGCATGATATATTATGTTTGGGTAGAACTTTCGAATCTTGAACTTCTGGTATCAATGAGTAGTTTCATTTCTGGATTTTTTATTTGAACATATGGTAAGGTATTACTGGATGCCATATTTACTTCTACCAAATCCGTTGACTGTGCTGGCAAAATGCCTGAAAATTTTCGGTTCCTATTTCCTGACTGTCAGTACATCTGTTGATTTCGCTATCAAAATTTTCCTGAGTTCTGTCATATGTATTTTTGAATGACTGTGAAGGGTCGAAAGCGTAATCAAGGTTTTAAGGAAAGTATGGACTCTGTTGTGGGTCCTGTACGAATTGAGGCGTATATGTCCCTTCACATCCATCAGTAAGAGTTCTTCCGCAATATAATTCATTTTTGGATACTGTCGATTGGAAAATTGGATCGATGGTTTTTGCGAGTGTTGGTTTTGATAGATTGGTCCGAAATAGTAATTGGTAGGACTTTGTGATGCCATAGTAGGAATGCGGAACGTCGTTGACATAGGTTCTGGCTAAGAAAATTGGTTTGAAGGGGCATTTTCTGTTGGCCCAAAACTTCTCTCTCAGTGGGATATCTTTTGGGGGGTCATTGTCTAGGCTGTATATGCAAAGGCTAGCTGGGCCGAACAAGTCTAGGTGGAAATGTTTTATTCATATTTGTACCATATGTAGGATATGAATATCTTTGGGAAAAGGCATTAGATGTAGTGTTACCAAAATACATTTGAAAACCCGATATTTGCCTGTTAGCGTCAGTGTTCAGTTTGATAATATATTTTGTAATGCTGAACATTTTCAAGTGAACTCAATATAAGTATTCGCACCCTGTACATTTACAATGTATCAAAATTCATTTGAGAATTCCTCTCACGAAACACCCAATGAAAGAAGTCTTTGTTTCAGTCTAGACGAGATTTGAGATTTCAATGTGTAAACTTTTTGATAGACAAAACATCGCTTTCGAGCAGGATCAGTCCGACGAATGGTTCCATTTATCCAGCGTGGGCGAGATTGCACACTGTGGAAGAAATGCAATTTTGCAAAATCTGCAAAAATGGCGTTGGCTCGAATTGAGAGTGGACGGAAAAGTCGCTCTTGGTAGTTGATCCGGAGACACGGTTAGGAGTCGAACAAGAAAAAGTTTGAAGGGGAAAAAAACCCGCGAACGCGAGGAGACGGCCTTTCGAGGTTTGTCCTCTGCCAAAATTATGGGGGCGCGTTTCATTACGAAGAATCTAATTACGGTCGGAAAAATCGGGAAAATGAACAACGTCGAATTGATTCTTGTGCGAAGTGCCATATCTTGGAATACCAAGAAATCTATGGAATGGAATGAAAACAGACTAGCAAAATAGACAGAAGACTTGGTATGTCAATTTCGATATGTGTTAACGTAAATAACTATTTTATTCACTTTTGGGAAGGGAAACCATCATTAATTTTATATCTGTTATTCGAATCACAAGTTGAGAAATCTTTCTGACTCTTTCTGACATCGGGTAGTAATTGAGATGGGCCGTAGGGCGGCCTATAATATTCATTCAGCCAGTAGGGCAAATTCAGAGGCATTTATAAATAAGAGTACATCAGATTTTTGTGTTCTGAGTACACATTATTTTTCTGTTCGTAGAACTATCATTATTCTTATGCATAGAGAAGACCATCGCCGGTCTCAGTTCAATTTTCAATATTTTGATTAATTAAACTAAATGGTACACTGAATGATTTTTTTTTATAAATTGTTGTCACTGCATATTTCTTTCGTTATTGTTTTTTCAATTCTATTCTGTAAGTTCCTATTCCCATTTCGTTGCTAATATATTGTTCAAAGTTATTAGAGGATTTCATTCCCTACATCCCGCCCTATTTTCAGAATTCAGAGTATACGAGGAAGCATAAATCAAACCCTAAGTTTTTCACTAAAAACCCTTTCTTCGTGAGAAGGGCCGAATTCATGTCTCTTTCGGAAATAGCCTTAACATCCAAAATTTGACGTGGAATTACCCTCCTCGTCTGGTAACAGCAACTGCCTAATGAATTCAAAAGCTTTCAGCCAATTATTCCATCTAGTAACGTGCAGAGGGATTGTAATCTGATATATGATTTTTTTGAGGAAAGCATAGAACAATTGTTGATAAATGATTGACATAAAGAGAAATAAGATACTAGCAGCGTTCATGCAGAATTATAATAACTCTCGCAGCCGTTACATCTGCTGATCTAGCTTCGAGATTATTTCTGCTAAAGTGTGAACTAGTTGAAAAATGTTGACAAGCAGGCGTTAATGTTAAAAAAATACGAAAATAATATCCTTTCAGCAATTACCACCCTAGTAACAGAGCGGTGGGATTGTAAATTGTAAAGTTGTCCATTCTGTAAACATAAACTGATACAGATAGGTTGAAATAGAGGTATAGTGTTAGAAAAAAAATATTGAGGTTTTATTGTGGGTACCTAGAAGAGCAATAAGAGTAAAACAGCAATTACAAACCCTACTGTTCATTACAATTTGGCGGGTTCGCCAAAATTTCTATGTAATATTTCAAAATTTTGAAATATGTTAATCGCGTCTTCCAATAAAGTTGTTTTTTCATGTATATGTTATTTTCAATGTGCCGCTGCATCCTGCAAATGAAAGTACTGATTATTTGCTATATTCGGCTGGTTATTTATTCTCTGTATTCTTGACTTCTAATCTACTAACCTACTTCCATAATCTCTAAATGTTCACCTTTTGTGGTCAAGTTCTCGTTAATTCTTGCACCAAACAATCTGAGTCTCCACGATCTGCGAACAATTGTTTAAGGGCATTTTTTAAAGAGGGCCAATTGGTTATTTCGGTAAGATTGCCAACTATTATTTCTGCTTGCCAATTATTATTTTTTTATTGACTCAAGAATGTGCTGATTGAGAGCGCCATTTCGAAATATAACATAGCTTTCAATTAAATTTTCGCAACGAGTCAAAAATTTTTTCAAAATTTTACTATCACCATCGTATGGCTTAATATTATCTAGTCTAGATAATTCTGGCTGTACGTGGCAGTGAAACATGCATTTGTTGAAATTTCTTAGTTTCATTTGATTTTTAGTGCAGTTTGATACAGTTTCTGATTTAAAGTGTTCAACTATTATCGGATGGAGATTTCACAAAATACGCGACAAAAAAGATTTTCATAAAGATACTGAGAGTAAGAGGGTGTAGAATGGATTTAGAGAGCAATTGACTGATTTATTAGGTTATAATCAGAACACAAGTTAATTGCCCTTGTTCCGGCGGAGTTTCTTTTCGATTAAAGTTGATCGTAAAATTTACTACTTATTAATTAATTTTTTTTATATGCAGATTCACACGAAAGGACGGCCCTGTAATGTTCAAAAAACATCGCGTGAATCAAGAGACAGGAAAAACGTATTAACATTCACTTTGAATTTTTGAAGGGGTGGTAATTCTGTACTCGTCATCCGTGTAGATATTGCCAAGGGTGGAACGATTGATAAAAATTCAGGAGAGCACCGACCGTGGCAATATCTATAGAAGAAAGTCAAGTCTCCGTCCCTTCTACGATGTTTCAATGAAGTGAGCGAGTCTGTGAGCGAGGAATCACCAACAAGGCGGATTGTCTTTCTCTGAATTGAATCGAGAAGCCTCAATGAATGTTTTGGAGCCTAACTCCACGCATGAGAACTATATTCCAAGAAAGGTCGAATCTGAGCCTTGTAGATCATTAAAAGCTGACGAGAAGTGAAGTATTTCTTCGCTCGAAATAGAATTCCAAGTTTCTGGGAATCACTTTTAGCGATCGATCTCACATGGTTTTTCCATTAGAGGTTATAACTGATCTTAATTCCTAGCATCGAGATACTTGACTTTGTAGGAATAGTTACTCCTGACATCTGAATACTAGACGATGATATATCGGCTTTCCTCCAGAAGAGACATGCCTGGATTTTCCTAGCATTTAATTCCACCAAGTTCATGCTACCCCATTCTATTATTTTCAACAAGTCATCGTTCATTTTATTGACGTGAATGTTTCTTTGAATTCTTGTTTCTCGTGCTGGTATAAGGACTATGGAAGAGAAACTAGAGTACTGTCGTCCGCAAAATTATGTACTGAACAAGATGTTTTCTCGAGCAAAACATTGATATGAAGCAGAAACAGAGTGGGCGCCAGAAGTGAACCCTGTGGAACACCTGCATTTATTGGGAGAATATCAGATGATACTCAATCAACAACCACATACGGAGACCTATCAGACGAGCAACTCTTCAACAAAGCACAAAACTGAGGAGGCAAACCATAAGACGGCAGTTTAGAAAGGACACCTCGATGCCAAATTCGATCAAACGCTGAGATGTCGAGTGCAACAGCTAACGTTTCTCCTAATTTTTCGATTGAATGCTGCCAAATATGAGAAACCTAAGCCAATAAGTCACTGATTGATCTTTGATGGCGACATCCGTATTATCGATCATTAATTATTTCTGATTTTTCCAAATAATTGATGGGCTTCATGATGATTGCTTTTTCCATGACTTTAAAAATGATGGAAAGCAATGCAATTGGTCATCAATTACAAGGTGAAGTTTTCTATCCTTTTTCAGGAACTGGTCGAACTCTTGGTGTCCTCCAGGACTTAGGAAAAACCCCCAAGTTATAAAACACATAAATCGCAATGTACTGCGGTGTCAATTCGGGGGCACATGGTTTCAGAACATTTCCTGGGATTCAAAGCCTTATTCGTCTTCAGGTCCAATAAAATATTTCTTATATTTTGTTGGTGAAAAAAAATTATCTCAGGCATATATGACTGTCGACAGACCTGATATTCGGGGGATTTTTTCCCGATGAGTTAGTTCAGAGTAGAATTTCCAGCAAACATATAGATATATATATATATATATATATATATATATATATATATATATATATATATATATATATATATATATATATATATATATATATATATATATATATATATATATATAGATAGAAAGGAAGTCTTTGCTGACAAGTTAAGAACAACACTCCTCACTAACAATCTCCCTGATGATGACAACAATCGATTGTCGAAATATTGGAAATATATTGTTATAAGAGTACACTTTCGCTTTTGCTGCTGTCCCAAATATAATTCCCGAGTTTTGTATATATATATATATATATATAAGTTTTGAACGAATTCTCTGATTATGTGCTTCTCAAGCAGCTTCAGTTGTTGCACTTCACTCATTTCTTGCGTTAACATAAACGAATATCAATCTGATATTCGATAATTGACATTGATATGATTCACTTTTTTCAAATTGGTATACGTGGTGGAATAAGTCAGTGATGTGAAAGGAAACATATAGCAAACAATACATTTTCACTGAATTGTAGTCTAAATGAACCTTCTTCATTCATTCCATATTTTGATGCAGAAACCTATACAGTTACAGTAAGTTACAGCCAACACCAACAGGTGAATTTTCATGATTGACGCCAGTTACGTGGTCACCGTTCCCACAGCCCGGTCACTCACTCTGCTGACCCAGCAGCATCATCCCAGGAATCCTAATCTACACTTGTACGACAACTTGTTAACTTGCAATTCAAATCCATGTATTCTTTTCATTCTTTTGTCTGCTCTCTTGTGAGATAGTCGTTCTTTTTGCAAAATAAATATTTTTAAAAAGTCGTTTCCTTGTTCGAGTTATTTAATTGGCGCAGTCAGTAGGATTTGTGCAGCGCGAAGAAGAAAATTTGCGTCGTGGAGTTTCAACCCCTTCAGCACAGATTCAACAAACCCTTCAAGGACCGACCCGAACGAGCGGACGACGAGACGATCCACCTCCAGGAGAACTACAAAGAATCAACGGAGAGGAAACTGGAAACTGCAGACCCGAATACTCGTACTGTAAGTGCCAAATATTTCCTTCTCGCCTTTCCGAACCCTCTGTTTAAGGACTTCGGTGGAGATAGTTAGAATCGCTGTCTATTCGAGACAATTAATTTAGGATTTTTTTTTCTCTCTCAATCAATAAAATAATAATTTAATGACAGATATCGAAGATATTTCAACAAGATTGAGTACATTATCATTTCAAAATAACCTAGTAAATTTTGACACTATCGAATCAAACCCAAATATTTCAACAATGGTTCCACCAGTAGATCAACCCCAAGCTCGAGTAGTAGATTGGAATTTACCCAAATCTAGAATCAGTAACTTGAAACAATTTGATGGTGATAGCAACACATTGAATAGATTTATCGATAGATGTGACAATTTAGTAAATACATATAGAACCTATAACAATGTTGAACTCGATAATCATATTCTCGAGTGTATTCAAGAAAAATTAATAGGTAAAGCCGAGTATATGGTAGGAAACAGAGCCGAACTCAATACTTGGGATACTCTGAAAGCCGCGTTACAACAATGTTTTTCCGATAGGAGAGATTTAGACTGTTTACTTCAAGAACTCACTAGAAATAGGCCTTATAGAGGGGAAGATCTCACTTCTTTTGGTACAAGATTACAATTATTGAGAAGTAGTGTTGTACAAAGAGTAAGCAATGACCCAAATCTCAGTCAAGGTGAAAAATTGTGCCAAATAACTCATTATCATAAAGTTGCCCTCAGTACATTCATTGCAGGCTGTTCAGGTACGCTTAGAAATAATATGCATCTTAAGAAACCTGCTTCATTAGAAGATGCGATAGCATATGTAAACGAATTCGAGAATTTTGAGAAAATGTATGGTTCACTTAATGATTACAAACCCAAATTCAATGTTTCCAATCGTCAATACCTCAACACCAACATTTCAAAATCCCAAAGACCATTAAATCCGAACGAAAACACACCCATGTCAAATTTTTACCCAAGAAACGACCAAAAAGTTTTTAATTCTAATTTTTCAACGACGCCCAACTGGCCCAATCAACCAATCAATATCCAACCCAAACAACTTCCACCCCAAAGATACCCCACAAATCGCGAAGTGTTTGGACCTCCCCAAAATGTTTTCAAACCAAAAAATATTCCTTCAAACCAATTACCAAAACCCCAACCAATGTCAACCACGTCAAGAAATCCAACAAGAATATCTCAAAGACCTTTTCCCCAACAAACTAACTTCAAACACCCAAATAATTATCAAAATTCACAAAATTTCTTTACATCGAACCAAAGACCAAATTTTGTGTCCGAGGAACTCTTTTCAAACGAATACGAGGACTCATCTGACTATAACGAGACTAACCAAGAGTTATTCGAAAATCAATACTCGACAGATGAAAACTATTATACAGATCATATCGCGTATTCTCACAACCAACAAAACTTTCAAAACGAGTACCACCAAGACATCGACAATGACGAACCTGTAAATTTTCAATCAATAAACCAACCAGAATGCCCACCTTAACCGAAATCCATTTATTCTGTAGTAATGCCTTGCCTTACGTCGAAATAAAGTATAAAAACAGAATAATAAAACTATTAATTGATACGGGAAGCTCGAGATCGATTATTAAACCATCGATTGTCGAAAAATTTTACCCACACAAAATTTACCACTCAAATACAATTATCAAAACAGCAGTAGGGAGTCAAAAAGTAAGATATCAAGCTCTATTACCAGCATTCTCCGAATTCAACACCAACTATGAAATAAACTTCATACTATTCGATTTTCACGAATTTTTTGACGGAGTTTTAGGACTGTCAGATTTGATAAATATGAATCTCAATATTGATCTTTTGAATAAAAGATTAGTCGGGAACCACGTAGAAATACCTTTTAAATTCAGAAAATCCACAGATACTTGTTTTTCTTTTTCTGTTAATCCACAAGAAAGAATAATTAAGTATCTGCCCGTTTCTATAGCCGATGGCGAAGTTCTCACTGTTGAAGGTACCCTAAATGATCTTTATATTCCACAAATTTTGACTGTTTCTAAAAACGGATATGCCCTTATGGAAGTTCAGAACCCCACCGATCAAACAATTTCAGTTAAATTGAAAGAACCACTTCCAGTACAAAATTTTGAACGATCAACATTCGAAATATACTCTTTTGAAACCTTTGAAAATATACCGAGAGACTCACAAAAAAATACAAATGAAATTAACATAAACGACTTGATAAGGACGGACCGTATGAACACCGAAGAAAAACAAGCTATCAGGAAATTATGTAAAGAATTTTCAGATATATTTTTCAAACCCGGAGACGAACTCACATTTACATCAAAAATTAAACACGAAATTAAAACAACCGATGAAATTCCTGTTCATAGCAAATCGTACCGGTACCCACATATTCATAAAAAAGAAGTCCAACGCCAAATAAATGATATGCTCGAAAAAAATATAATTAGGCCGAGTTCTAGTCCATGGTGTTCGCCCATCTGGATAGTCCCCAAAAAATTGGATTCTTCCGGAAAGCCAAAATGGCGAGTGGTAGTTGATTACCGGAAAATCAATGACAAAACGATTAGCGATCGATACCCACTCCCAAATATTAATGACATATTAGATAAACTAGGTAGAGCACAATATTTTTCCACCCTCGATTTGGCGAGTAGTTTTCATCAAATCGAAATGGCTCAAAATTCTATAGAAAAAACGGCTTTTAATACCGAGCACAGACACTACGAGTTTGTACGCATGCCCTACGGATTGAAAAATGCTCCATCAAGTCTTCAGAGAGTTCTTGACGAAGTTCTGAAAGACTTACAAAATAAAGTATGTATGTATATATGGATGATATAATAATTTTCAGCACGGGACTTCAAGAACACATACAAAACCTTAAACTTGTCTTTTCCAAATTACGCGAAGCACGCTTCAAAATTCAACTTGATAAAACAGAATTTCTACGAAAAGAAGTGGAATTTCTAGGCCATATCATCACCCCCGAAGGCATTAAGCCAAATCCAAAAAAAATTAAAGCTGTTCAGAATTTTCCGATCCCTAGAACTCAAAGAGAAATAAAATCATTTTAGGTCTATTAGGATATTATCGAAAATTTATAAACAACTTTGCCAAACTTACGAAACCCCTGACGAACTGCTTAAAAAAGAATGCCAAAGTAGAACATACTAGAGAATTCATCAATTGCTTCAATACTTGTAAATCGATATTAACATCCGAACCTGTTCTTGCATACCCAGACTTCGAAAAACCATTTCAAGTTACCACCGATGCCTCTAATTATGCCATTGGATCCATTTTGTCACAAAATGGTCACCCAATTTGTTATGCCTCTCGAACTCTCGATCCACCTGAAATAAATTATTCAACCATTGAGAAAGAGCTTCTTGCTATCGTTTGGAGTTGTAAGTATTTCAGACCCTACCTTTTCGGAAAACGATTCGAAATTTTCACCGATCACAAGCCCCTTCAATGGCTTTTCTCATTAAAAGAACCGAATTCTAGGCTTGTGCGATGGCGTTTGAAATTGGAAGAATTCGACTATGTTATAAAGTATAAAAAAGGACTTTCTAATAAAGCAGCCGATGCCCTTTCCAGAATACCCATTAATGTTGATTTGAACGCACTAGAAACCCTCTCAGTCGAAAACAACCCTGGTGATTCAAATGAAATCATTGGTGATTTCCTCAACAATCCCAGCGATCTTCCTGTTTTAGACAACGACCTTTTGAACGAAATTTTAGAACCCATCAAGCCAGAAAAACGAATCAATATACTATCTGATATCCAAATTGTTCCTCCAAAACCAACGGAAAACAATGCCCCCTCAGATTTAAAAACTGTTCATACCTCTCTTGAGGAACCTATTTTCAAAATCCCAATTTCGGAAAGATCAGTTAATACATATAAAAATCAAATTATCGTTGCAGTCGGTGATATCGAAAATATTCAATGCAGAGTAGAAAAAGTTTTCGACAATTTCCGTACTTATGTAACCATTTCATCCAGAAACATGACACAAAACATCATCAAACTTCTCAAAGAATTCATTGACCCGAAACAAACATTTGCATTTCATTTCAAAAATCCTGCAGTATCACAAATTTTCAGTACAACCATCCAAAATTTATTTAAAAATTCTTCTTTCAAAATTGTTCAGATATAGAAACTCTTAACGAACAAAAAGAAAAACTTGAAATGTACCATACCACAAAAACTTGTCACAGAGGTATAAATGAAATGAAATCATCTCTTAGTTCACACACACACACTATAGATGTTTGAAAGAGGAAGGAAAAAATTTCACCCCAGAACAGTTAATGAAAAGAGCAGTTCTAGGCTATAACAACTCGATACATAATGTCACTAAATTCACACCTTTCGAAATTATCAAAAGTCATATAAATACTAACAATCCATTTTACCTTAATGACCACATCATAGTATCTGATTACGTTCAAAAACACAAAGAGAACGCTCAAAGACTATACGAAGTAATAAAAAATTCTAACCAAACCACCAAAGAAAAAATTATATCCGAAAGAAATACGAAAAGACATGAACCTCCAAATTTTCACGATGAACAAATTGCATACGTAAGAACAAAAGCGCGTAATAAAGATCGACCTAAATTCAAAAAGACAAAAATACTCAAAGAAACCGACATTAACCTGAAAACGAACAAAGGCACTTATCACAAAACAATTGCCAGGAAACCAAAAATGACAAAAGCACCTTTGTTACAGAAACACAACGATCATGCAGACATATACACCGATCCTATACCTTCTACTTCACGTACTCCAAGTACAAAGCAGTGAAGAAGACATCCAAACCACCCCTTTAACCAACCCCATTCTTCCTATCCAACTAGGAAATTCAAAAATAATATACACTAAACATACATTTTCACATTATATAGAACTAAGTCCTATAATAACCCAATTGAACAATCTAGACGACTATTTCAAATTGATAAAAAATACTTTTGAGAAAGGAGAAATAAATAACCCAATTTCCTATCACGGATTGGCAAATAGCTTATTAACCAGAAGTGAGTATCTTATTCAAACAACAAAAAACAAATTCGAAAACCTCCAACCTCATATTCGAACTAAAAGAGGCCTGATCAATGGTATTGGTAAAATTGAAAATTGGTTATTTGGAACACTTGATGCCGATGACGGAAAAAGATACGACGAAAGCATATCACTATTAGAACGAAACCAAGAAAATTTGATAAATGAACTCAACATGCAAATTTCCCTATCGAAAAAACTCATTTCTCACTACAATAAAACCATAAATACCCTCAATTCGAATCAAGAAAATCTGAAAAACAGCTTGATGATATTCCAAGAAACAACTCAGAAAACTATTAAGGATCTGATGAGATATATTACCTTTCAAGGAATACTTTCACAAATCAATCTTGATTGCCAAAATATTATCACTTTTATCGATAATTTGGAAGACGCCATAACATTCGCGAAATTGAATGCATTACATAATTCCATAATATCAAGCTCAGAATTGAAAGGAATGATCGATTACTTGACGAACATGTACACTGATTCGAATATACCAAAATTCAATAATATGTTGACATATTATCAATTTTTCGGTACACAAGTAACATTCTCAAATAACAGACTGATTTTTGCGATTCATGTCCCGATTATTAGAAACGAAGTTCTTAAATTTTTCCACCTATATCCTATCATACACAACCGATATACCTTTGTTCCTAAATACCCATATTTGGCACGAGGCAACAAGAATATCCAGTTCGAATCGAGCCCATGTCCTGTATTGGAAGAAACGTACTTCTGCACCGAAGATCTTTTTCCAGAGGACCACTGCACGACCCACCTGATTGAAGGAAATTCCACCGACGATTGCCATCCCATCCAGATCAATGTAGCGGAGTCAATAATCGAACAAGTCACTCGAGAAGAAGTGTTGATAATTCCAGTCCAGAACGAAAAAGTATTTTCGAAATGCAAAACCGACCGGCATTTCGAAATAAACGTACCCACCCTAGTCAAGATTCCAGAGACCTGCGAAATTCATCTCCAAAATAAAATTTTCGTCAACGACATAAAAATACTACAAGGCAAACCGCTAATTTTGCCCAAATTCCCAATCGAAGAAAAGGAAACTTTACGAATGTACGAAACACCAAACTTCACCAAACTGAATGTTGACGAAATATATGAAATCAACAATATAGCGGATCGACTGACTCCGATCAACAAATCGAAGAACCCCAAAAACAACATCAACATTTTTGGCCTGCTTATTGGGACCTTAGCCCTATTATTGGTTCTAATAATTTCAATGAAGAAGACGAACTGGAGAAAAATAATACCATGCCGAAAAATCCGTTCGAAAATTACCCAAAACGAAGAAAATACGAACGAAACAGAAATGGTTCCAAACCGCCAAAATAATTCCATTATTTTTTCGGCCTAAGGAGGGAGGAGTTACGTGGTCACCGTTCCCACAGCCCGGTCACTCACTCTGCTGACCCAGCAGCATCATCCCAGGAATCCTAATCTACACTTGTACGACAACTTGTTAACTTGCAATTCAAATCCATGTATTCTTTTCATTCTTTTGTCTGCTCTCTTGTGAGATAGTCGTTCTTTTTGTAAAATAAATATTTTTAAAAAGTCGTTTCCTTGTTCGAGTTATTTAATTCGCCCAATGACATTCTGAATCTACACTTAATGGATGTGATTGTTGATAGTTCGTATGGATATGTAATCAGAGTTTGTTTAATGTGGTTCGAAATTACTATGAGTGGACTGTATTATGTATACCACATTCACTTCTAACGCTTTATTTTCAGAAACTGATAATAATCGTATACAGGTCGAGTCAGGATTGATTAACGTCAAATCTAAAAATTTTACAAACTTTTTTTTCATGGACCCCTGGCCCCTCTCGTTGTGTGGCCCCGTGTCCGGGGGTTGAGCCCTTGATCCCCCCCCCCTTGAGCCCCTTTTCCCCTTCTCCTGGGGTGCGTGGGGCTCGCTTGAGCCCTTTTTTCCTTCCCTCTGTCCCTTTTCCGTTCTCCCTTCCGGGGCCCTGTGGGGTGGTCTCGTCCTTGTGCGCCTCTTCTTTCTCCCTTTGGTCCCCCTTTTCTTCTTGTTCGGTTGCCCTCCGTCTGTTGGGCTCTTCCCTCTTTTTCCCTTTTCTGTCTTGTGTTGTGTCCGTGCCCGGCGGCCTTGGTGGGGGTGTGGGTTGGGTTATGGGTCCAGGGTGCTGGGTCGGGGTTCGTTCTTCATTCCTCCTTCTCTCGTCTCTTTCCTCTTCCTTCTTTTTCTTTTCCCCTCTTCCCCCCCGGCGGGGCCCTGGATGAGGCCCCTCTTTTTTTCCCTCCCGTCCGTCCTCCCCCTCGTCTCCTCCTCCCTCCCCCCCCCCCCGCCCTGGTTCCGTCCCGTTCTTTTCTTTCCCCCCTTCCCCCTCTTCCGCTTCCCTCTCCCTTTTCTTCTTTCTCCCTCCCCCCCCCCCTCCCCCTTCCTCTCTCCCCCTCCTCCTTCTTTCTCTCTTGTCTTCTTCTTTCTCTTCCTTTCTTTCTCTTTTTTTCGCTCCCCCTCCCCTCCCCCCCCCCGGTCCCCCCGCCCGTCTTGCCCCCCTGCCCCTCCTCTGCGCCCCGCGTTGCCCCCCCTCCCCCCCTCCCCCCCCCTTTTTCCTCCTCCCCCGGGCGGTGTCTCGCCCTGCCCTCCCCTGCCCCTCCCGCCCCCCCCTTGCTTCCTTCGTGGCTCCCTCCTCCCGTTCTCCCCCCCCGCTGTGGGTGTTCTCTCTCCCGTGCCGTATGTGACGGTGGTCAATTCGTATTTGTCTATTGGTTTGTCGGGACTATCACGCCAAAGATTTCGTTGCAATGATCTCTGCGAAGGATCTACTAAGCACATACGATACATTTTTTCGACATCTCCCGCGATTACGAAATTATGTTTTCTATAAAGCAGCAGAATCGAGAACAAATGAGACTGAATGGTCGGTCCGATTAATTGAAGGTCATTTAAAGAGTATCCGCTTGTGGTTGAGCAAGACGAATCGAAGACAACTCTAAGTTTGGTTGATAGACTAGCTTCTTTAATGACACCGTGATGCGGCATCTAGTATGAAATTTTTGCGTTATCGGGTTCAGTTACCTTTACCATATGTCCGAGTGTGCGATATTCGTCAATGAAGTTTTTGTATTGATTCCCAAATGCAGGATTTCTCTGTAGTTTACGTTCTAAATTGAGAAAACGCCTTCTCGCAATTTCCCCTAGCAACTCGGGACTGAGTTTGAATGGAATTTTCACTACGAAGTGCCCGTTTTTGTCTCGCCTTGTATTATTTACGAAATGCATTCCAGCTGCCGTTTCTTCTTGCGACAATGCCTTCGAATTGGGAAATTCTTCTATCGACCAGAAACGCTCCAATTGTTGATCTTTTTGCATATTTTTTGAAAGGTTGCAATGTACCAGGGGAAAACTACTAGCTTGAATGGGACCCGCAACTATCCAACCAAACCTACTTTTCTGCAGAATAGGACCGTGAAGACCTAAATTCATTTGCCCTATGCAAATGATTTCCCAAAAGTGGTCTGCCCCTAATAAAATGTCAATTTTGTTCGGAATGTGGAATTCGGGTTCAGCTAACCGAATGTTACGGGGTATATCGAATGTTTTCAAATCAATTCCAAAGTTAGGCAGGTCACCAGTTATTCGGGAAACTAACAAACACGAAACATCTAATGAGAAGTTGTTTATACTTGATTTTATATTCAAATCACAGCGATATCTGATTTGAGAATAGGTAGCATTTAGGCCACCCACTACGAGTTGCGTATTGAACTTTTCCAATTGAAGATTATCGCAGAGTTCGGCGGTTACGAAACTGCTTTGTGATCCCACATCTAATAGTGCACGAGTAAAATGCACTTTGTTGAATCTGTCGCGGACCTGTACTGTTACTATCGAAAGAATTACTTAACTGTGACGAACATTATGAGCTGAAAAGGCCGTAACAGTTTCTGTCACTTGTTGACTGCGTCCACTTTCGGTGTTCGAGTTGGTTGATTTATCTACAAGAAGTAGGGTGTGATGCCTGGACTTACAAATTTTGCATGAGCTTGACCTGCACTGGCGCACCATATGACCAGTTCTCAAACAGTTTATGCAAAGTCCCTTTTGTTTCGCGCGTTCAAGTCTTTCGTGAATTGAAAACTTTTCGAAATCTGAGCATTCACTGATAAAATGCTGATTTCTGCAATAAGCGCATTTGATAGATGGGACTGAATCCAAGTCGTTCGAACAAACAAATTATTTTATTTTACTGTGTTTTGTCATCACGCCTCGCGTTACTATTTTTATGCGTTGAAAAAGAACCTTTTGTCGCCAAATTGAGTTTAGAACTAGCGGAGTGCGCTCTCTCGATACCAGAAAGTAGAATGGCACGTTTTTCTGAAAAATCTGATAGGTTCTCTTATGTTGGTCGTTTATAGTTTTGTTTATGTTCTTGCCATTTCGCGCGCGTGTCTTCATCTAGTTTAGATGTCATCAAGAATATAATGAACGTATCCCAGTGCTCAGTGCTTTCCCCTAGAGTTTTCAAAGCCTTCAACCTATTAGTTGTGCTATCTAAGATTCTACGAATGCACGTTGCTGTGGCGCTTTCTAGTATTTCTATTTCGACAAGCCGTTCTAAATGATGATCGATTAATTCGGTAAAGTTATTATATCGTTTGCATATTGCGTCCCATGCGTGTTTGTAGTTTTCGCTTGTATAATCTAGACTACCTATGTGTATATTTACTTCTTCACTAATATGCCTCTTGAGATGATGAAATTTTTCTATATCTGAAATATGTTTTCGATTATTCATGAGAGATTCAAAAGTATCTCTAAATTCGGGCCATGAATCTAAAGAACCATTGAAGACCTTTAATTTCACTTCAGGTAAACGAGCTTCCCCAATCTCAATTTTATTATCGACCTCGTGATTCAATGCAACAGATTTCGTACTAAGAACATCTACCTCTTCCTTACCTACATTATCATTTGCGATTGAGATTCCTTTAGCTTCAGCAACGCATACGAAAAAACTAGTCTGGAATGCTTCCCGCTCTGGTTTTTCAGTTTCACTATCGCAAAAATTTGATATCTCGATTTCGGTTTGAATCTCGTCATAATCCTCAATTAATCTACCCACTCTCTCCAGCCTTAGCTGCAGCTCAAGGAGATCATTGGAATCTTCAATCTGTTTCTCAGGGTATTTGCTTGATAGTTAATCGACGAATTTGTTGAAAATCGTCAATTTAGATATGAAAACACTACGCTTCTTTCTGAGTTTTTCCAAGTGTTCCGTCATTTTGATCGATACGAAATCAATGAAACAACACAAGAATTACCAAAGAGAGAACTGAATCGATAAAATGTACAGTTTAATGTTATCACTGGAAAAGCGTCTGCTTGCAAATCGGAACAAAAGGAGTATATTGAGGAAGAGGAATATGGTATGGAAAGGACTCACTTGGCCGTTGGATCGGTGAACACGTGTGACGTCTACCACTGGAAATAAATCCTGTTCGATGGACCAAAATGTTTAATGTGGTTCGAAATTACTATGAGTGGACTGTATTATGTATACCACATTCACTTCTAACGCTTTATTTTCAGAAACTGATAATAATCGTATACAGTTTTAAATCGAAAAATGTCAGGATTGATTAACGTCAAATCTGAAAATTGTTGACAAACAAGTTATGTTTTTTAATGGAATCGACTAGCCTCAGGCAGCCCTCATCGTAGGTAGTGGCACCAACAGGATGTCACACAGGGGGTTGAAGCCACAGAGTTCGAATACGCAACAGAGTTGATATATATGTTATATGCGAAGAATACAGTCTCACGACAATGTTTCAAATATATCAAATTACAAGCGATCACTTCTCGTGGAAATGCTGATAGTGCAGCATCAGAATTTCTCATTTCCCACATTGCCAATGCTGACACTATATTTCCGACATTAAATAGGTCCTGCGTGACCACGAGCAGTCACTAATAAGTCAATAGTTGAGTAGTACTCATATTTTAAACACAGTCGTAAAGAAGTATCTGAAATAAATCATACGAAGGTAGTAGTCCATACTCAAAGTGGAATACCAATTTTATTGAAAAAGGAAACACGAAGTCATCTCCACAACATATTTGATTCTTACAGGAACAATGTCCTAGTTAAGACATGTTTCGAACATATATATGTTCATCTTCAGTTAGGTACAAAAATAGAGCTGAAATAGAATTAACAATGAGAAAATAGTAGAAGTGATTTTTTACATGATACTTACGAAAGTTGGGAGATCAAAAAATAACAAACTACATATTAAGTATCATTAAACTACTATCAAGAACCCCAAAGTGGTTCAAGAAGTTGAAATGTTTGTTAAGAAACAGGGGGGAGACCCCCAGAATGATATTGAATGTATCATAACTTGGAAAAATTTGCAAAACAGCATGCAAAAGTGGCGTGGGTAGACAACAAAATGGACGAAACCGTGAAACAAAACCGAGAGATGATCATCAAGGAGACAAGTGGAGGCACCTAGGAGTAAAGGGGTAAAACTGGAAAAACCAAAAACTAGAGAACTATAAAAAGTTTGAAAGTTCAGTATTTAGGAGACAGATGTCCTTACTAAAACTAATAATTGATTATTTTCAAAATGGATTGTTATAATGCAAGAAAATGAATTCAAACAAGTTCAATTAGGCTATCAAGAGAGCCATTGACATAGCTTCTCCTTTCCAAAAGTTCTATGGACGTTTACCCTTGTGATATATTCATCACGAATTTGGTAGCCAACGAAAAATCTGATCAACACGTCCTACCTGGTATGCATTTGATGTAGCGTTAGACGCATATAACGAAGCGTAAGTCGCATCTAACGAAGCGTTAGTAGCATTTAACGAAGCGTTAGATGCATTTTACGAAGCGTTAGTCGCATTCAGCGGAGCGTTGGATGTATTTGAAGAAGCGTTAGACGCATTTAAAGAAGCGTTAGACGCATTCAACGAAGCGTTAGACGCATTCAACGAAGCGTTAGATGCATTTTAAGAAGCGTTAGTCGCATTCAACGAAGCGTTGGATGTATTTGAAGAAGCGTTAGTCGCATTTAACGAAGCGTTAGTCGCATTTGACGTAGCGGTAGACGATTCTCGAACTCAAAAATTCCACGAACACAGCTCACAGGCATACTTGTGAAAAATTCGTTTGGAAAATGAATGTAGTGTTCATGCCCCGTGAGCATTCAGCATGTTCTGTTGATTGTTCACATGTGAAAGTTGTCCAATATGCAGGAATTCCATTGCATATTTTGGGAATTTTTGTTTCAGTTGAATAAATATTTCTGACTCATCTGGATTCATTTGGATTTCAGGCTTGATTATTATGTTTCCGGCGGAATAATTATCGCATCCATATGCTCCTTCGTGTATTCAAGAAGACTTTCACATGTTCTGGACAAAATTTTTGAAATGTACATCATGAATTATTTGAGATGAACTCTATCGAACGACATGACATGACTTCCGATATATTCAAAACTTATTATTGCAAAATTTGTTCCGATAATGGATGCGTCGTCTATGCCGTGTGAGCATCAAGCGTGCCGTGCTGATTGCATTGTCACTTTTAATCTCCAATATGAAGAACATTTGTAGCATTTTTTTAGAATTTTCGTATCATAAATCCATCACTGTTTGTTTTCCAATATACATTTCATGAACTTTCTGAATATTTTATCCCCTCGAAAGGGATACGGTGGTTGAAAAACTAGCAAAGGATTGTAGACGAATCTGAAATAAGTGTTCTGTGTCAGTTGAAAGATCAACTTGCAGACAAATCTGAAATTAGTGTTCTGTGTCAGATCAACTTGGAAAGGATATGATAGTTTGGCGAATCTGGAATTAGTGTTCTGTGTCAGATCAACTTGGAAAGGATATGATAGTTGACAAATCTCAAATAAGAGTTCTATGTCAGTTGACAGATCAACTCGAAAAGGATAGGATTGCAGACGAATCTGAAATTAATGTTCTGTGTCAGATCAACTTGGAAAGGATATGATTGCAGACGAATCTGAAATTGGTGTTTAGTATCAGTTGACAGATCTACTTGCAGGCGGATCTGAAATTAGTGTTCTGTTACAGATCAACTTGGAAAGGATATGTTAGTTGACAAATCTGGAATTAGTGTTCTGTGTCAAATCAACTTTGAAAGTATATGATAGTTGACGAATCTCAAATTAGAGTTCTGTGTCAGTGTCTGTGTCAGATGATAGATCAACTTGGAAAGGATATGATTGCAGACGAATCTGAAATTAGTGGTCTGTGTCAGATCAACTTGAAAAGGATATGATTGCAGACGAATCTTAAATTAGGGTTCTATGACAAATGACAGTTGACATATTTGCTGTTGTTCGACAGAGGTTATGGTAAAAAAACTAGCAGAAGCTATGATTGTAGACGAAAGTGAAATAAATGTTCTGTATCAGTTGACAGATAAACTAGCAAAGGCTATGATTGTGGACGAAACTAAAATAAATGTTCTTTGTCAGTTGACAGATAAACTAGCAAAGGCTATGATTGTAGATGAATCTGAAATAAGAGTTCTGTGTCAGTTGACGGCTGACAAATGCAATATTGAGACTAAAAATCCTCAAAATTGTTGATCAACTTATCGTTGTAAAATTTGCTGGACAAATGAATGTGTTGTCGTGATTCACTGTCCGAACAGTCTCATCTCATTTTTAAATTATTCAGTTTTCTTTTGTCACCAAAATCTCAGATCCGTATGAGTTTCTTTCCTTGCAGGATTCTTTGATCAAAACTGGGTATTTTGTGAGGCATCTGAAGACATCTGTACGTAGGAGTTGAACAACAGGTTTTGAAACAGTCGAATTAGTTTTCGATGCAATTTACGAATTGGTGTCAAACAACTTACGAAAATAAATATAAGTGTTCGGTTGTTGATGTGAATTTGGAAATATTTGAACTGCTTCTTTGAACTCCAGAGGTCGAGTTGTTTCGAAATTATATATAACTGAAGTTAGTGATAGATCAACAGAATCATGTCGATTTTGCCAAATGAAAAAGTAAGATTAGGTTCCGAATCCATTTTCGAGACGAATAACCACAGATTTCTCGAATTTCAGTAATTTCTCAAGCTATTCATGAGTGTGTTATAGAGATTGGATCGATTTCAGAAGGTGTCACTGAATATTTCCGAAGTCTGATTCAATGTATTTGACTGTTATAAATTTACGGTTAATGAATCAGAGTTTCACCAACAGGTCTGTGGGGAAATGTTGAATTTACTCTGACCCTAGTTTTACCAGACATATTTCCATTCTGATTTGTTATAATGAATTTTTTTTCAACTCACTTCGTCACAAAGCAAAACCTATATAAATACATTCGATTTCATGAGGATATCCTCTTAGTCTGATTAACTCCTGTTTCAAGAGCCATTACACTGTATATTCACGCTCTTGCTAGAATGTGAAGATTTTTCACGCTTTTTTTTTTGTCAAGGAATCAATTCTGAATATAACATACCTTTTCAATTGTTGGACACCAATGGAAACTGGTCAAAATACTTTTATGACGCTTGACACTGACGAAAAAGACCAACAAATCGGGAATTCTGATATTTTCCAATATTATTATAAAAATATTTCAGACCAATAATTCTTTTTCCTATAATATCGTTACAAAAAATTTTCGAAAGTAACATTTCACTGATAATCACGAATTCTTCTAGGATATTCAATCAAGAAGTCGTTATGTTTACTCAATAAACAAATACTCAAGCGTAAAATACACGAAACGTCTTTATGTTTTCACGATGAAAATTATTGAATTACATGTCTCTCAGAAGAAATTGGGTAACCGAAGTCGAAATGCGTACTGATACGAATTTTTGTTCAAGTTTCATCATGAGAATAAATGTAAAACATTCGAGTATTTTGAAATTTTTTTCTCTTGAAGTTACCAGAATACTTCATATTCTTAACCTCATATCATCGAAAACCTCAGTTTTAGGAGGTTCTTTGCAAGACTCAATTGGTGGAAATTGAAACCTGCGCCGCTATATTTCGATCAAACCTGATCCTGTTCAACATACTTCTTTCGTTTGTGGGAATGGCACACGTAATGACAGTTATGCAAATTCCATATTTGATGACTGGGAAAGCCATGTCGAGACTCCGTCTTTTGAATCGTTCGTATCTTAGGTGAAGGTTTGCCAGTGAGCATTAATGCCTTTTTTACAACGAAGGAAATTTGCCCAATGGAATAGAGTGCTTTGAATCAAAACCCGAAAAATACAAGTTACCCACGTTTTTCTTCAGTGAAATCTGAATTTTTGGCATGTAGTGCCCTTTGGTCGTATGATATTCTCAATGTATAGAAAAAGTTGTTTGAAATGACTACTTGCATTCGTCTTTAGGTCTTCAAATAACCGAGATATCCAGTAAGGCCTTTCAGGCATCGAAAATTGCTTATTGCTTATTATATTTCTTGACATTGAGACGAATTCACTGATGCCGGTTTCATCGAATTCCGACGACCGGGTAACCGGAAATTGCAGATTTGGACACTCAAAAGCATAGAAATTTGCCAAGTGGAATTCAGTTTTTGTGTCTTTTTCATCTATGATATCAAAAATTATATGTATTTCCATTTCTTCTGGATTCTTTGCACACCCTTCATACCACCCATGGCAGACATGTTCCTTATTGATGCACACCCTGTATTACCCTCCCACTGACATTTGACAGATCTGAAGTCGATGCAAATCAACAGTTGCATACACACCATTTTTCCTTCAATGATACAACATCTTGTCCCTGTAATCACCATTTCAACACCCCTGTATATATTCACTGACATTTGACGAATCTGAAGTTGGTGCTACTTTTCATTAATATTGACGTCTTCATTCCTCGATACCGCATATCCTCCATTATCGCATTGTTTTCTTTAGTCTTACCCTGTATACCCCATATGTATCATTGCGCTCACAGTGTTCCAAGCATTAGATAATTCAGCTAGTGGCTCATAGGTGGCCCTGTGTGTTCTTTCTATAACTTTTTTGTATTTGCTGTTTTTCATTTACCTTTGTATCAAAGAACCGAACGCTTATCTTTCTGCGATTTCCACTGATAACACGACATGCAAATCAACAGCTCGATTATTCGAATGGAATTCGAGTCCTGTATTCTCAGTGTTTCGGGAATACTGATCATGTGAAACGACTGTGGCCGTGTTCAAGCTCGTAGCTGACGGATACACCTAATCATTATCGACCATATGAATAAAAAGCCAACGTGGAAAAAACACGGACACAGTAGCGATAAGCGAATGACTCGACAACTGGGAGTGACAAGGCCTGAAGGCACGAGGCTTCAGAGACTCATCTGGGTGTGAAGGACAGGGCTCCCTAGGACCATCAGGGACACCTTGGGCCCCAAACTGACCCGCGTGGACCTTGGCACAAAATTTTTTCACATCAACTGGTGCATCACATTAAAAATTTGCGCACCCCGTGCCGGACATTTTCCTTTACCGCCGGCCACAACTGCAATGGTGTAAAACCGGCAACAACGCTCCCCGCACAGTTCTCGAGGTGTGACGTCAGAACGAATAACACGACTGGCCCAGGGCTTCGAAGACATTCCCACCAGGGGCCCACCTTTTTCGTAAGTGCTCCAAACTCTATTATAGCTGTAGACCCCTTTTTCGTACCTGAATTCTGAGTAAGGACATTGGACTGTGAAGAAGGCTGTCGGTCTACATCGCCCAAACACCTGCTCACTTCACAAATCTTCGACTTTTCTACTTTTCAAAAAGATGGGAATATAAAAAAGTTTTCAGTGATCCCATCCTTGGTTATCCGAAAGATGAATTAGAAAATACCGAAAAGTTGAGAAATTACGAAATCAGATTGCAACAACAAATACATCGGCCAGAGCCGAAGACATATTGAAACCCGTGTCAGGGAGAATTTTGAGCACATGAACTGCGGAAGATAAAAAAAATCCATTGTCGCCCAACACGCTCTAGACAATGACCACCAAGCTGGTGGAAGCATTTCGAATCTAAGTAGGCATGTGCACGACACAAGGCTACTAGATGCATGTGAAGGTCTAGAAATGTAAAAATAGCATGAATGGTGACAAAGGACCTATTCCTTTCATCCTGCTTTTCAATATATTGTTGAGGAATCAATCAGAATAATCGTAATAACAGACGAAGTACATATTGGAGCAAAAACTTTACAGATAGTGGCTATACTAGTTTATTATTGAGAAATTTGAATAATCATCAGTAATAAACTTCATATCGGACCAAAAAACTTATGGTATACAAACAATCAACCCTAGTTTTTTGATTCAGTATCAATTTCCTTCTCCTGAAGATGCTAACCTTGTTAGCGAAACGCACGTCGAGTGCAAAATATCAGTTTAGTGTTAGAGTAATTGATCTCCAGAAAAAGTTTCAACTTTTACGCCAAAGGTTCCAATCTCATCGTTTACTCAATCATCTTCTCAATAGAAATTGTTCAGGTAGTACCTCAATCAATCAGTCAGTTATGAATACCACCTATCGTGTTTTTCCAGGTTCAGTTTGGATTCCGTCTTCTGATGATGCTAACTTAACTCTGGAGTCACAGTCTAGAACCAATAGAAAACGCTGTCGATAGTATTCCAATCAATCAGTACTCTCACGATTCGAACAATCAAACTACAACATTTGTTTATAATGTAGTTCGTTTGGTTTCGATGATCACTCCAGTTTGGGAGTCGAAACATCGAACTTCATGTAATTTCGCACACGGATTACCTCTCGAAAAGACTATTTTCCACAATATAATGAACGTTATATACTGTTGAAACATAGTATGCTCCAACACTCCTACTCTTTGTTCACTCTGGAAAGGTTATAGACAGATTTTGTCGATTCCTTGAAAGTTTTTCTCTTGGCAAAGGTTTAGACAGAATATCTGCCAACTGATTCTCTGATCCAAGAAAGACTACGACGACATTCTTTCCTTCAACGTGATGTCTAATGAAATGATACTTGACATCTATGTGTTTGGTGCGTTTGTGATGGTCAGTGTTGCACACTGATTTTATAGCACTTTTGTTGTCCACAAAAAGCTCCGTGGGATTTGAAACATCCACACCAATTTCTTTGACGAATCTTCTAAGCCAAAGTATTTCTTGTGCTGCATCCGAAGCTGCAATATACTCAGATTCTGTGGTAGATCTTGCAACACACTTCTGACGTTGAGATGTCCATGTAACTGGGCTACCAATAAGTAAAGTGATATAGCCTGTTGTAGAGTATCTGGTATCGATGTCTCCTCTAAAATCTGCATCCGAATAAGCTTTCAAGTATTCGTCACTTCCAGTATAAACAATTCCATGATTCAAAGTTCGGAAAAGTTTCAGGATCCTGGATTGCGTCCAATTTTCACAAAAATTTTGGAGAACGTTTAATAAAAAAATAGAAGATTTGGCGCGGAAACCATAAAAAAGTCATTTTTTCGAAAAGAAAATGTTAATAAGCACTCAATCCAGATTCCAAAATTCTACTCTGAACTGTTATTTTGTCAGTGTACATACCTGATTTTCCGATAGAACATCATTCACACACACCATTCTTTGAATTTATTAAGAAAATGTGCCCATGTATCCTCCAAGTGAAGATTTTTATTTTATTTTAAGGTGGTGAGAAACAGACAAAGCAATATAGTTTATAGTTTGTAACGTAATTTTTACAGCTCTAGACTGTTTCGAATCTCAAACAACGTTGCCAAATTGAAAAATCAAGTACTTATATCTAATGTAGCCAAAACTACTAGGCTCGCGTAAAACGTAATACTTTTATTGAATCTATCCCAACCAAACCTAACTAACTTTGCGAAAAACAAATGTTTTTATTAAATCGATCTCAACCAAACCTAACTAACCTGACTTAATCTAACACATTCATTGTGGACCTATCAACAAGAAGGATGGATTTTGCAAAAGTTGAATCATTCGGGTATGTTCGGAGACTGTGGGTAGAACGAAATGTGGGTAGAACGAAATGTGGGTGCAACGACATGCTCCCAACCAAACCTAACTAACCTGACCCAACCTAACACATTCATCGTGGACTTATCGACAAAAAGGATGAATTTTGTAAAAGTTGAATCATTCGGGTATTTTCGAAGACTGTGGGTAGAACGAGATGCTCCCATCTGAAACAACCTAACCTTAACCTTATCCAGAAATTCATCAATTGCCTAAATAGGATTATTGTTCATTAACGTTTCTACACTTTTTTGAAATTTGTTGATAGGAGAGTCTCTTAAATTCCTCGGCAGCAAGTTATAATAGAAACTTTCAGCCTATTCTGGCGACCGCTTGTAAGATAGATTTCGAAAACTCTTCAAGTGTATGTTATTGTGATTTTTTGTCGAATTACTGTGAACATCCGAGTTTTTCTGGATGTTTTCAATGTTTTCATGGACGTATAATAATATTTTCAATGAATAAATTCCCGATTCTCGATTTTCTGGATTGAAAATCAGTCGTATAATCCTTTTTTGATTATTAAGTACACGGCTACAAAAACTTCATCGGAAAAACTTTTAAAATATAAAAAAAATCATGAAATCTATACTAACCATAAAGAGGTGGATTCCATTGATTGGAATTTAGAAGCAACACCACGAAAGATCAATAAATAAACTACGAATCATTCTAATATGAAATTGTTGATTATAATTCATAATCTGACAACGTCGCTCCAATTCAATCGAAGCCGAAATTAATACAGCTAGTTGTCATTTCTAATGAAATTTTAATTGGATATCTGCAAAGAATGAACGTTATAAATGAACATTCGGGTGATATTTCTTGAAGAAAAATTTAGTTAGATATGTTTTCTTACAGAAAATGGTAAGTGAAGTGACGAATCAAAAGTGATTCTTTCGTTACATAACCTGAAATTTCACCCTTTTTGCCTTTCGAAAAGGAACTTGCTGAGGTTTCCGCGCCGAATTTTCGTACTTTTTATTCATTTTTAAATATTCTGGAGATCCCCTTACAATTTTATCGAAATCCGAGGCAATCCAGCAATCTGAAACTTTACCCAAAGTTCCTTTCAGATACCCTGAAATTTGTTTTACTGCTTACCAATGTTGTTTTCCTGGATTTTCAAGATATCCGCTAACTCTGCTCACCGAAAATGATATGTCTGGACGACTTACGACTGCCAGGAACGTCAAACAACCTACAGCTTTTCTATAGGGAATATTTTTCATATTTTCTTTCTCTTTCTCGTTTTGCGGGCATTGATTTATATGGAGAATAATATTTGGATCGGCTGGTACCGCATTCGGTTTACAATCTGACATCCTAAATTTTTCTAAGCACCGCTGTATGTATCTTTGCTGGCTGATGAAAATCTCTTTCTTGCTTTCATTTCGTTGTATTTCCATTCCAACGAAGTATTCAGCATCACTTGAAGTGATTTCAAAACAAGAAGCCAATTTTTCCAAAACTATTTTGATGACATTCAATGACTTACAGATGACAAGTCAATCATCGACATATAGGGCGAGAAAAATGTCGTGATCATCAATTTCAGAATGAAATACACATTTGTCCACTTCCAGTTGCTTGAAGTGAAACGATGTTAGGATTATCACAAATTTATGGTTCCAACAACGGGAAGACTGCTTCAAACCATATGAACTTTTCTCCAGTTTAAAAACTTGTGAAATATCACCAGAGTGAAAGCCCTCCGTCTGATGCATGTATATTTCCTCATGCAAATCGCCATTGAGGAAAGCAAATTTGATATCAAACTGTTGAATTTCCATGCCATTTTTACCTGATATGGCTGGTAGTATTCTGATGGAGTCATATCTGACGACAGGTGAAAACGTTTCTGAATAGTCGATGCCAGCTACTTGGGAATATCCTTTGGCACAAAGCCTTGCCTTGTAACGCACAATAATTCCGTCAGGTTTGCATTTCACTTTATACACCCATTTGCACCCTACAGGTTTTCTGTTTTCGGGCAAAGATACCAGCTCCCATGTATTATTTTTCTCAAGGCATTCCATTTCCTCCTCCATTGCACTCATCCAGTGATCATTGCTTATCACTGCTTCTTGATAGGTTTGGGGTTCGATGATTGATGCACAAGCAAAGTTCGAGTGAGCATAGCGAGAGGGGCGATTGATTCTGGATCTATCTCGGAGTTGCCTTTCATTTGAATTTCCTTGTATACAGTTCTCACCAATATCGGTCTGACTATTTTCATCTTGAGTGAGAAGCTGTTCCCCTTCATTCGTTGAATTTGACTGAAAACTTCGTGTGTTATGGTAGCAAAGACCCTCATAAAAGGCATATTCATCAGCATTTGTGATCGTAGAGGCGGTTTTCGGAATATTTTCATTGAACACGACATCCCGTGCTATAGATACTTTATTTGTAGCTGGATCTGATAGTCTGTAATTTGCACCCATACCATCATAACCGACGAATATCAGTTTCTTCAATTTATTCTAAAATTTGGTTCGGTGTTGCTTTGGTATATGAGAATAAGCTTCACTACCGAATTTCTTCGAATGATTGATTTTGAGCTGTTTACCAGTCCACTTCTCATATGGTGTTTTATCATCATTTTGTTTACATGGTTTTCTATTCAGAATGTATACGGCCGTGTTAACTGCCTCAGCCCACAGATTTTCGGGTAAATGTGTTTCACTCAGCATCGTTCGAGCACTATTGACATTTGTTTTTAGGTCTCTTTCAGCTCAGCCATTTTGCTCTGGAGTATAAGGAGCACTCGTTTCGTGAATTATACCAGATTTTCTAAAGAATTCGTCGAATTGATGATTAATATACTCAGTACCATTGTCGGTTCTCAAATTCTAGAAATTTCGAGAATACTTCAGATTTATGTTTGACGAAGTATACTTGACGATATGAGGTACAATCATCTTTGAATAATACGAAGTAATCGGCTCCACGTACAGAAGTAGTAGTCACTTTTCCGCACACGTCGGAATGTATGAATTCGCCTGGATTGTAGTGACGTTGTTGAGTATTCTCTTTGAATGGTTCTCTATCTTGTTTACCATATTGACAGGATTCGCAGAAGAGGTCTCCTGTCTCTCTCTCTCTCTCTTTGTAGAGATTTTGTCTTTAGATATCCTTGAAAATAGTTGTTGATATATATAGTTCGAGTTTGTTCAATCTGATGTTCATTATAATTGTATGAAAGTAAATAAAAACGTTCCATAAGTTCGAGTAGAATTCCTGCAAATTACAACAGGATATGGGCCCAGGTCACGAAAACTGAAAGTGAAGTATCAATCCTGCGAACTTTGAACTATTGGAAGTATTGAAATATCTACTCATACCAATGTCACGTCATCATTGCGAAAGTTAGCTGTCCCTTCGAAATACAGAAGAGCCAATACAGCCAAGCAAACCGATGGAGAAAATGAAGAATTTCAATATCCAAAAATTCGATGGCCAAAACTTCCAGCTGTGAAAATATCAGATAGAAATCATTTTCAAAGCTGAGGGATTATCTAAGTTATTCAATTAAACCTCCGAACGCCCTGTCGACGATGCTGATGCTGAAACCAAGAAAACCTGGGAAGAACTTAATGCTCGAGCCATGCTTCTTATATCTGTTTCGATGGAATTTGAACAGTTACAAACCATCATGGCATGCGAGACAGCCCCTGCAATGTGGTCTAGACTCAAAATTATCCACGAGCAACGATCAGCAATCAATAAAGTCATGCTGAAGCAGGAGTTCTTCAACTATAAAATGGCCAGTACCGACAGCATTGCTCAACTTATTGATAAAATTGAATCAATAGCGCAGGCTCTTCGTAATGTTGAAGAAGGAGATAAAGACCTTGATCGAATCGCAAAAGTTCTTGGCAGCTTACTTCCTAAATATGGACCATTCATTGCAGCATGGGACTCCTCCAATGAAGATAAGCAAACTTTCGATAACCTCACCGCCCTATTATTGAAAGAGAAACTACGGCTGACCCAATCTGATGAAATGACTTCTGCCTTTGCCGCTGTTAATTCAAACAAACCAGGCCCCAGTCGTCAACACAGTGATTTTTCCGAAAAGCCATCGCCGAAAAGGAAACAAACACCATTTTGTTGCTATTGCCGAAAGAAGGGCCACGTAAAGGCAGAATTCAAAAAAAGATGAGCTAAAATAGCTGATCAATCAAAAGGAGACAGTCGAGAACAGAAATTCCATGCGTTCAGTGCAGAGGAGAGGAATGTATCTATACAGGTTTGTGAAGATGTGTGGCTCGCAGACAGTGCAGCTTCCAAACACATGACTTTCCATCGTGAATGGTTCACCGATCTCAAACCTCTACCTCATCGCACACCCATTCAAATTGGTGACAACTCATTTGTATATGCTGAAGGTATGGGTTCCATTGAAGTCTTTGCAGTCATCAACGGTCGAAGAGAACAACGAAAGTTAGATAATACCTTATTTGTTCCAAAACTTGGCAAGAATTTGTTTTCAGTGGGAGCAGTGACAGATAAAAACTTCAATGTCATGTTCGATAAAGAAGGCATAAAAGTTTATTTTGGTGAAACTCTGACTGCTGTTGGTATAAAACAGCCAAACAACTGTTACGAAATGTCCTTCGAGAAATCAACCATCGAACAAGTTAATGTAGCTGGAACAAATCTCATCCAGTTGTGGCACGAGCGTCTGGGTCATCTAAACTTCAGATCTCTGAAGGAAGTGGCCGATCGAGGGCATATTCCAGATCTCAAAATCAAAAATCCAGGAGACCTTTTCTGCGAATCCTGTCAATATGGTAAACAAGATAGAAAACCATTCAAAGAAAATACTCAACAACGTCACTATAATCCAGGCGAATTCATACATTCCGTCGGGTGCGGATTTTTTATTTTGAGATCTGGAATACGCCCTCGATCGGGCATTTCCTTCAGAGATCTGAAGTTTAGATGACCCAGACGCTCGTGCCACAACTGGATGAGATTTGTTCAATCTGATATTCATTATAATTGTATGAAAGTAAATGAAAACGTTCCATAAGTTCGAGTGGAATTTCTGTAAATTATAACTTATACTCACCTCCCCCAATCCTTCGATAACTCTCAGAGCCACTAAAATCTTCCAGTTCCCATTCGTGGTAAAAATCACCCAAGGTGTTATGAGAGTTAAGATAGCTGTCGATAGGATGCCTAGTCCCAGTGAATATTTTCCACCGAATTTCTCTGCTAATATCCCCCCAGGTAGATGGGTTATCACGTAACCCCAGAAAAAGGAGCTCAAAATCAATCCCTGAGTTGTTTCGTCCCAGTCATATAGTAGGTTTTCGTCCTGGAAAAATAACGTTCTTCTAGAGAATACAACTTTGAAGTTGTTATTTTTGTTCAAATAATCATACGATATTTTATAACCCACATTGCTTTCTTTTCATTTGGGAAAGTACAGTATGCAACTTGCCCAGAACACTCATTTTCCACGAGTATGACTAGCAGCACGAGCCGTAGTATCAAAATATATTAGTTTTCATTGTGTATCTTATTATTATAGTGAGCATGATTTTATTTTTTATTCCCAGTCAGGTGATGATTCGGACTTGTGATGAATTCGATGTTCTTTCTGCATCTGTAGAGTAGGAAGGGTGAGTGACTGTAGGCTCAAAGCACCTAGGCCTCATGTGGCCAATTGAACATCCTCCCGAGGAGTAGACTTCCTAGGACATCGTCCATCCTCTGCTTTCCAGGAAGGTGGACAGGTTCCTTGGAGACATCGTCTTTATAGCAGCTGGTGTAGGCCAATACTCACCGAACACAAACTCTTTTATTGACGATAACTCCTGACATTGCTGCGGTTGGTGTTGTTCTCATGGCACCTGTGATATTTAAACACGCCATTCGCACCCTATGCAATGGGTCCGTTTTAGATGTTTTGTTAGTGAGAACCGAATTTTTTCGGCCACAACTTCTGTTGTTACATACCTACCAATTTGTAAGTAAATTAGTTTCAGCTCTTCAGCATGATCCGTGATTAATAACATACACACGTGCACACACATCCAACACTCCCATAGAAATTATTCATCAAATCAATTAATTCAGGAAAACGATTTTCTTGGGAATTGAATGAAATATTAGGAATTGATTATTGGATTTTTCTTCTCCAAGTCAAATTTTCTTTATTATGTTTGCATTAACATCGAGAAGGAAAAGAAAGAAAATCAAGTTTTGTTAGATTAGAAATATCTGCCTGTGCTGGGGATGAGTCAAGAGTTATGGCGAGATGACCAACCGCTGGGTCATACATCACAATAAATTAAAGTACCAGTACAGACAATGGGTCTGTGGTTTGAAAACTATTGTGTTGTGAATAGTTGTGATTATTTAATTGTGCTCTTCGCTTTTATCCAAAGTAGGAATTGTTCTTTTGAAAACATGTGTTTCAGTGATTTTCATTCGAGTTAACTTTGTGGAAGCAAACGTTTAGGAATTTTAGTATTACCACATTGTTTTGTTTGCTGTATTTGAAGTCATTTGAAGCTCGAATGGTCGTCATGAATTTAATATCGTATTAGATTATTGTAATCTATTATAAGTAATCCTATTCAAGACGTGAACGTTTGTTGTGAACTTACTCATTCAAAGCTCTATCTGAATTTGTGGGATTCCAATTCATTTTCATGTACTGTCTTTATCACTGATGGAATATTTATTTCAAGATCTGAGTGGTCCATCTTGTCCTGGTCTATGTGGCTTTTCATTTCGGGATCTAAGTGGTCCATCTCGCCCTGGTGTATGTGGCCTTTTATTTTAGGATCTGAGTGGTCCATCTTGCCCTGGTCTATGTAGCCTTCTATTCGGACTATAATTGGTCCATCTCACCCCGGTCTGAGTGACCTGGTATTTGGGACCTAAGTGGTCCGCGTTTCTGCTAGGCCTGAATGGCCTTAGTGACCCATCTTTCTCTAAGAAGGCCTCATATTTGGGATCCGAGACTACGTCGTACTGACTCATTGTTTGATATGAGAAAGGTCCTTATATTCCAGGCTCAGATATCATGTCGTTTCCCTGAGACGATTGTTACGGAAGGAGACAGTGATTCTGATCGTCAGCTCATCACTCAAATCCTAATAATCGAAGTGATTATATTACAAGCTCCACATGACTGGAATTATGTTGTGTATCTCTTTATATTCATTGTTGATCACTCTGCTTGTCTAGATATTAAGATATTGAAATGTAGCGTAGGTATCTTGCTACCGATGGATGGCTTTTTATATGTATATATGCATATGGGTATATGTATACATGTGTGTATCTATTCAATAAAATTGTGAATTCATTTTATGAGTTCCAACCAAGTCACGGAAAAAAAAAGAATAATAGGAAAAATATCACAGTTGTTATGGGAAAAACATAATCATAGTTATGAATTAATTCATCCGATTAAAATCTGAAAACTTCGAAATCGACAAACAGTGAAGAAATGTATGAAATTTGCATGTTATTGCCCCAACAATAGGTTGCACCTGCATATTTTTCATTAAATATAATCCTCAGATATCAATCATGATAATTTTCAGGTCAGACAGCAAGAGTAGATAAAATGCTCTTGGCGACTTGGAGAAATTATTATTTTCACTTGATTGATCATGAATCGCATTGCATATAACTCGCAAAGAATATTTTTAGAATATTTTTTTATTTATATCACATTAATTATGCACTCCCCCCCTCAGAAATTAATCCAAAGAGCAGGACATGTGGAAGATGTGGATGAGGTCTGTGACACTATGTTGAATCTTTCCCAGGAGCAGTTATAGTGGGTCAGGCTGGCAAATGAAAACCCAGGCGCTCTGAAGAATCTGAGTTTTATTGAACTGCCTCACAGGGGATTATGGTTGTGGCGAAATCTTCTCGCTAGAAAGTAAGTGTGGAAGAAATACAGCGCAATTACAAAATCAATACGCTTCGAAGCAACATTTTCATGAATTTGGGTAGCGAAATGGCATTAAAACATTGTCGAAACGAATATAGGTGTTTAACTTACCTAGAAAAACCAGCCGGTGTAAAAATATTCTAATAAGGGAAATTTTATCTTCTGACGAAAAGGTTCTTTACAAAACGGGGAAAAGATTCGCAATGGCGGATAGCGTGCGTAACTCAAACAAGTTCAAAAAGTGCTCCAAGTGAAGCCGGCCAAAAACACAAAGTAGTTTTTTCATATCATTGCGAGAATGGAAAGATGGAATTTTGTTCAGATGCACGAAACGGAACTGGTGGCGCCATCTTAGGTGAAATAGTAATAGTACCCTTCAACTATGGAGTGAGCTGCAAAAGGTAACTGCGATCGACGCGGTCGAATAAAAATACAATAACCAACTTTCTCAAATAGAAATAAATAGGTGGCGTGACTAGGCGGCGGTACCCCAAATGTCGAATATGTTTCGCCATATCTGTAACCCCCTATTAAGTTGCGTGCAATAATTTTTTGCTGGAACATATAATAAAGAAATCATAAAACAGGAAAGAATCAAAAATCACTCCAGAGAAAAAGAATAACAAATCAAACAATTATTGTGTACAATTCTCCCGAAAAGGTCGAAGGTGCGATGAAAGGAAAGTCCCTCTTTCACGGTTACTATGGAGGTACTACATAACGTAAGTGTTAATGCTAACGGTTTTTTTCATCCGATGGGTCCCTTCAGATAGGAACATGAATTTTTTTGTTTAAGCTCTGAGTGTGGAAGAGGAGTTTTTTGCTTTTAACAACACGAGGTCACCGACCCCAAAGTGAACACATGGTCGGCCCGGGTTAGCAAGTGCTGCCTTTTCCTTCAGGGTAGCCTCAGCCAATATTGATTTCTCCTCATAGGTAGGTTCACATCCTAACTGCAGTTCATCCGGGGTGAAGTCAGTGAACTCATGTACAACTGAGTTTAAAAATTGTTGAAAACGGGGAATTTATGTTGCCCATCTGGAATGTTGGTCACTGCAGAAGCAACGGCACAATCGCTCAAGTTCCCACATTATTCGCTCTGAACTTTTACACTCAGGGTGTCGAACAGCGAAGTAAACTAACCTGACACCTAGGTTTGTGAGTGTTTTCTTCCACAACTTCGATGTGAATTGTGAACCGTTATCATGTAAACCACGACTTGGCATACCATGTTTTGGAAAGTGATCCTGAACCAATAGATTGAGCATGGCTCGGAATGTAACCTTCTTCAGGGGAAGAGGGCTACATATTTCGTAATCAGGTTGAGATTGACGAGAACATAGCATACTCCTCCTCTACTTCGGACCAGAGGATCAAAGATGTCCATGGCTATGATTTCATTCCTATTGGCAAGAATGATTCGAACCTGAGGAGGCTTTGGCATAACAGCTGACTAGGACTTCTGGCAAATCTCATAGGTAATAACAATCTTCTTCACAAAACGGTGTATATTATCAAACCATATCTCGTTATATAAGGCGAACCAGGTCTTGTAGACTACAAAATGTCCCAGAGTTGAATGGAAAAATTTCAATGACCAACTGAGGGCTTTGAGTATGCAAAGTAATAATGAAACTCCGTCTGAACCATTTTTGTATAAAATATCGTTGTAGATGCTGAAGCTTTGGCTCAGCCCATCCTTTGCATCTAACTGCTTTCTTATAATGTTTGATTTTCCATCTTCTAACTGATAACGAACTAAATCTTTCAGCTTCCGAAGGAAGTCTGCAGGCAGCTGCAGATTCGTACTGGAAATCTAGAAACATTTGTTGATTGGTGTTAGAAAGAGCACATGGGCGTGGCGAGATAATGCATCAGCAATAATATTTTCTTTGCCAGAGATATGGACAATGGTGTATTGAAATTCCTGGAGGGCCAAGGCCCAACAAGTAATTCTTGGAGAAAGAAGGCGAGCACTCTGAAGGTAAATGATTGCTCGATTATCAGTACAGACAATAACCTCCCTACCCAATAATTAATTGAATACGCCACTTCATAAAAGCAAGGACTACTGCTAGGACCTCTCTCTCATTGGAACTATATCTCCTTTCTCTATCCAGAAGTAGACGACTGGCCCACGCAACCACCAGACGCTTATCATCCACAATTTGGAACAGTTGTGCTCCCAAACCCACATCACAAGCATCAGTCTGAAAGGTGTGGATCTGGATGGAAGAGTAGGGTAGCTCGTTCCAACAACCTTCTTTCGGAGTAGTTCATTGAAAGGAGCTGCGATAGAGGAAATGTTAGGGCAAAATTGCCTGTCGTAATTACACATTCCCATAAAGCGCTGCAGTTCCTTGGCATTCTGTAGTCCAAGATTGCCTTCACTCTCTCTCCATCTGGTACGACATCATTCGCATCGATAACATAACCCAAAAAGGATAGTCTTTCGAAGAAAAATTCACACAGTCATCAATATATGTAATCGAGAAGTTATAACCGAACCCAAATATGCTATAAATACAACGAGTAAAGGATGATACAGCTGTTTTCAGGCCAAATAGAAGAACTCTCCTTTCATAAGTGGTGGTACCCATAAAGCCGGTAAACTGCCTAATTGCCTCCCTCAATGGAATTTGCTAGTGAGGATTCGTTGAATCTATTTTTGAATATACCTCCTTCCCAGGCATGGATTCAATAATTTCTTCTATGGGACGGGGAAGCTCGGAATCTGACTCCATCACTGAGTTTAAATGCCGAGCGTCCAGACAAATGAGTACGGTACTATCCCGTTTTACTGTTGTCATTATTGGAGAGATGTATTTGAAGAAGCATCTCTCAATTACTTTCCACTCAATCATTTGCAAAATTGCCTTTTGACAGCTTCTCTGTGAGCCAGGGGAATCGGATAAGGTTTAACAGAAAATGGATCAGCTGTGGTTAAGTTAATTCGGTGTTCATAACCCTTAACAATACCTGGCTTATCAGAGGAGATGTCTGCAAAATTCTCAGAAGTTTTCCACATCATTTTTGATAATCCTGTGGGTTGAGGTGTTGGAAGTAGGAAGTACAGCTGACAGATGTGTCCAAACTTCTGAAGACATTCTCGAAACTTGGATCCCATTGTCAACTAGTGCAGGATAAAAGTAACCATACATTATGATTGGAGTTATTGGGAGGTGGTCATCGACTACAGAGTGATCAAAATCGCATTCCTCCTTCAACAGTTCCTCTTGGGGGTTATTACTAATACAGTTATCACAATGTTTTACTCGACCAATAGCCATGACATTCTGCGAGCCTAAGAATGTTGAGCTTCTTCGTTTCCCTGATCCTCTCCATCCGCAAATTCCAAATGGAAAACTTGTTTTATTTTTCCATCAGCTTTTGGTTTTCTTATCTGAAAAAGGGGGTTCTAAAAATTTTGCCAACGCTACAAAGTGCGTGAAATGATCCGTATATGATTTCTCTTCTTTGCATATACCATTTTCTATTTCTGCCCTATATTTGTCTTGGGTTTGTTCATTCGTTAATTGAACGAATTTTTGAAGCTCTGATAATTTTGGTGTTTATCGTAAAAAGTATCAAACCTTATTTTCTCCATTGATTGAACAGTTACCCAAAATTGTTTTGATTTTGTAATAAGGACAGTTGTAAACATCTAATGTTGACTCTAATGTTCTTAAAAATCCAAAGGATGTTGCAAACCCTGATTATCAAAAGTGGGTAGTATTTTAAGCACCCTGCTGGTCTCTCCCAGAAAAAAAAATTGGCGTGTGTGAAGTAACTCTGTCAATATTATGATTTTTCGTATTGATATTTCCAAATACTGGTGCCTGGGGGACATTCAAATTGGGTAAACCCCTAACTAGACCTTCCAAATTGTACACATCATGCTGTTGAAGATTTTGAACATTATCATTAGCTTTGTTGTCAAAATTTTTCAAAGTTTTTATCACTTGAGATAGGATATTTGCTAAATCTACCGCACTGGGGGTTATATAGTTGTGTTGGGGTGGGGCGAGCTGAGCTGTATGTGACCTTGGTGGTCGTGCTTCAAATGTTTTAAGTATGAGTGGATATGCTATGTATGTATCGGGACGTATACAATACTGTCAATACTGTCTTATGGAAAATACCATGTGAATCTGGGGAAAAAAGCCAAGCTCGATTCTGCAAATTTTCGTACCAACTATGGGATTCTCCCTAACACAGCGTTGTCACTTTTCCCCAGATCTGCTACTTTTTTAAGAACATAATTCGTTTCGCGGTAGCGTGCATCGATCAAGAAGGTCCATGCGGCCATATGTCTTTCAATATATTTCTAACGGTACCTACCTAAATGTTACATAAAAAAAAGTGCCTTGTCGGGGGCTCGAACCAAATTCAAATTCAAATTCAAAAGACGTTTATTTACTGTTTTTTATATACATGTCATCACTTAACGAATTTACAACACAGGAAATCAGCAGTTAACAATTCAATAGATATATATATATATATATATATATATATATATATATATATATATATATATATATATATATATATATATATATATATATATATATATATATATATATATATACAAGGCATACACATTCTACAAATCATTTTTCTGCAGCTCCTGGAACCGTCCCCATCTGTGGACGGAGGGACCCGACCGGCAGGTAAGAACGGGAGGGGAAGGTAGGTGCACCGCTCGCCCGCTCGCCCACCCTAGAGTGTGCGAGCGAGCAACGCCGCCCCACATGCACCCTCGCGGCCGCCGGCGCGACAGCGGAGAGCATGCCTACAGGTGTTAGTAGGTCTCTCTAGTAAAAACGCTCCGATATTTTCGGTAGTTGGAAAAGTGCAAGACGCGCCTCCTGCCTCAATGGCTTATGCGCGTGTTTTTTGGTCAGATGAATGAGATAATTAAGAGCAACCGTTCATTTTGATGATTTTAATCGTGTCGAGAATGCCGGAAAAGCTGGAAAAACCGGCTTATGATAATTGGGTTATCAAGCTAATAGCTTTTTAATCCTGGTATCACTGCCTCTCCCGATAGAGGTCGAGGGCCTCATAAATCAGCCCATGTTTCCTGGGCTGATTATGGTGAGCTCTGATGCCCGTAATCCCGCGAGTCAAAGGGCTTTTTGGTAAGAAGAATTTGTAGAACGAGTAGGAGGTCCGTCTGACGTAGTCCGTTATCGTCTCTATACAAGCTGTTTCAAGTAAGTCTTCAATGCGAGTGTATCGATCACTATTAGTGACGATACGGAGGACTTTATTCTGCATTCTCTCAAGCCTCGTCATCGGAGTCTTTTTGAGACTGCAGAATATCGGACAAGCGTACAGCATAGCCGGCCCAATTACTTGCTTGTAAAAGAGCAGCTTGCTGTCCACATCGAGCTTCGAATTCCGTGCAATGAGCGGGTACATGCGTTTTACCGCTGCACCCGCTCGTTGGATTGCTAGGCTGATGTGCCTCTTAAAATTGAGGCGCTTATCCAGATCAACTCCTAGGTATCTGGCGCTTTCCTGTTCGCTAATGGTGTTATTCCCGATTCGCAACTTCCCGAAGATTTTCGAGTGTTTGAACTACTTCGAGAAGTTGACAAGCTCGGTCTTACTCGCATTGATGCTGATCTTGTTCCTCTCCATATACGGCAGGATGTACCTGTCCATGTGGGTCTGAATCTGACGATTCGCGACCTCACTGGCGAACGAATGCGCATATATGGCGGTATCGTCCGCATACATGGCAACATTCGTCCCCCTGAACATTGGTAGATCGTGCGTATACAGAGAGTATAGATGCGGCGACAAACAGGATCCCTGCGGGACACCTGCCTCGGTCCTGAAGACACCCGAAACGCTCTCGTTCACTCTTACCCGAAAGGACCTGTTGATCAGGTAACTGTCGATCAATTTTACGATGTGTAAAGGCATGTTTACACTCCACATTTTGTTGACCAATCCCTCAATCCAGACCCTGTCGAACGCCTTTTCGACGTCCAACAGGACCATGACGGTGTTCTTCCCTTGGTGGAAGGACTCCTTCACCCCATGGACAATCCGGGCCACCTGCGAAGTGGTATTTCTACCCTTCCGGAACCCGAACTGTTCCTCAGGGATCAGGTGCATCCTTCCCTCAAGTCGCATCAGTCTATTCAGAATAATTCTGTCAACCACTTTGGCGACGACACTCAGCAGGGAAATGGGCCTGTAGCTCTCCACAGCGCTCTTAGGCTTCCCTATTTTGTGAATCGGTATTACCTCCGCTACCTTGAGACAGTCTGGATAGCACTGACTTCTAAGTACCGCGTTTATTAAGTGTACGAACTGAACTAGGGCCTTCCGCGGAAGATTCCGGAGAAGGATCGCACCAATCTTGTCCTCGCCAGGAGCTTTATTCAACGGCATTCTCTTGATTGCCTCCAGGACCTCCTCATGATCGGTGAGCAATCTAACAAGCGTTTGCTCGTCGGTTGCCACCGGGTTCATGTTTCGGAGGTCCCGGGCTCTTGCCGTCGCATGCCTTTGCTCCTGGCTTACATCGGCAGACGTCCTGTTGACGCTCTGGAAATACTCCCCGAACATTTGGGCCTTGTCCCGGTCCGACACCGCCCGCGCATTCCCCCTCTCTATGGTTGGGATGAGATCGAATCTTTTGTCGATCCGGTGCGCCATCCGCCATAGTGAGTTGTCCTGCACGGACAGGGCGGCAATTTTGTCCTCCAAACGTTTATTGGTGAACTCACGCATTTTTCTGTTCACCTGCTTGGCAAGCCTAAGCATCTCCGCTTTGTGGACGAGGTCCCTGGTCTGTTGCCAGCGTTTCCTCGCCCTGTTGCGGTCATGGATGAGTTCATCAATATCCGCCGGGAGAACGTCCTTGCCCTCCCTAACCACGACCAACCTGGTCGTCTGGTTCCTAGCGGTTTGAATGTTTTTAATGAAGGTGGCCATACTGTTGTCCAAGTCCTCTTTCTGTATGTTAGGTGTTATTACAGTTGATCTGTTCAGAATTCTGCGATACTCCGGCCACTCTGTCGTCGAGTAATCAAACTTACGTTTGTACACTCGACGACATTCCCTGCGCAATTCAAACAGCACAGGGTGGTGGTCGGAGTTGAGTTCCTGGACAACAGTCAGCCCCCCCAAGTCTCTTACGTTCTTATTCAGGACCAGGTCGATCGTGGATGGTGACGAACCGTTCCAGGGTTGATAGGTATGTTCATTAGGATGCTCTATTATCATATTGTTATCATTGGAGTATTCCCAGAGCGTCCTGCCGTTCCTGTTGGACTGATCGGTACAGCCCCACTCCGGCCTCCTCGCATTCAAGTCCCCAGCCAGTAGCACTTCTTGGCCAGTGCTAAACAGGCTGTCCAGGTCCCGGTCGGTAAACCTATTGCTGGGTGGGTTGTATATCGCATACACACAGGTGCCATCTTCTAGCTTCACGCCAATGTGTTCGATGCTACTATTTACCTGTGGCAGCTGTGTGTATGCGACATGCTTCCTCAGCAGGAGCGCTACACCCCCACTTCTCGCTGCATTCGGCCTGTCTTGCCTAATGGTGACAAAACCTCTGAAATTCAGACGATGTTGAGGTCTGAGTTTCGTCTCGGAAAGAAACATTAAGTCGACATTGTGGGTATCAACGAAATTAATAATACTAGGGATTTTATTATTGATCCCGTTGACATTCAGCATACATGCCTTTACTGGCATCTAAAAGTCCAAGCCCTCGAGAACGCTCGGGAGACCCAGCATTACCTGGACTCTTCCCATTTTATTATTCCCTACACGATTAAAACCATCAATGATGTAGTCAAGCGCTACACACAAATTCACACTTTTCGCTCACCTCCCAAAGCGTTCCCACCGTCGCTGCCGCCCCGGCCCCCGGAGGGCTCTGCGGGGCGTTTCGGGGTGGATTGGACGGCCTTGATGGATTTGGAGGGTTGACAACCGTTTCTCTAGTCCTTGGAGCGCGTGGGGCGCCTCCAGAGCCAGATTGACCGTTGTTACTACTATTCTTGAGCGCCGCTTGTTGACGCCTCTTGTCCCACACGTTCTCAGATGGGGGGGGGGGTGCGGTAAGGAATTTTCCGGGCTTGCTAGCCTTTTTGCTCTGCCGTCTGTCCTCGATGCTCTTGATTCTGTCTGTGTATACTTTACATTGTGTGTAATTAGCCGGATGGTCTTCATGACAGTTGGCGCAGACGGCAGGAGTGTCACGAGTTTTCGGACAGTCTCGTGTCCAGTTGTCCAGTGTTCCTTCCCGCACTTCAAGCACCTAGGTGTGCGGTTGCAGTGTGAAGTAGCGTGCCCCCACATCTGACAACGGTGGCACTGAATTATGGCTCTCTCGCGTTTACGCAGCTCCCACACTATCCTGGTGCTGCATAGGGTACGTACGTGCTTCCTCAGGTAAGCCAAGGTGGTGTTCTTCGGCGTTATAACCATGTATAGAGGCCTCATAGTGTTCCTCAACCGGTATACCGAACTTGTTTTGATGTCGTGAACATCTTTTAATTCATGCTTGATTTCAGCCGGTTCAGGTTCACTATCGAGGCCCCTGACCACGAACGCGTGAGTCTTATCGCCCGGCAGCGTGTAAGAATGGAACTCCTCCTTGGCCTGCCTCAGGGAGCTCGTAATTTTCTGATGATCCCCGGGGTCCTCAGTATGGAAAATCGTGGTATTTTTGCGGTAGCTGACCTCAATTTTACCCTTCAAATCCCTACTGAAGACCTCGCGGGTCTCAGCGTCCATTTAATGATGCCTTTCACCAGGATAGGTGGCATCTTGGTTTGTTTTTTGGGAGTTTTACTATTGTTTTTACTTGCGCCAGATGCTTGGTTTTGGTTATCTGACTCTAGGGGCGCCCCTCCGCGCTCCTCGGCGTCTTCCTCTATCTCTAGAGTTTGAAAACGGTTGTCTATGGGGAGGGATGGCTGGATCGGGTTCCTGCCTCCCAGAGGTGGGAACTCTTCTTTCTCCAACACTTTCCTTATTTTAGGGGAGTGGATGACTTTATCAACCTCTTTAGAGACTTTAACCATCTCCTTATATTGTCTCTGCGCATCCCTCAGAGCTTTTTCGAGCTCTTCCATCTTCTTCATAGCGACTAACTCCATATTCTCGTCCTTTGAGTCCGGTTTTGGGTTATTCGTCTCATTGCCTCCATCATCGCTGGCTGTGACCTTGACGGATTTCTTTTTGGTTTTCTTAGTTTTAACCAACGTGAAACCGTCCTCGTCCACCTCGGGTGTTGTAGGTGGTACTGACTCCCGTGTGCTTGGAGCTTTCGGTATTTGCTTCTCCGTGATGGTTGTTGGTTGGGGGGTGTACTGGTTTTTTCAGTTTTTTTCAATTTCTTGGCTTTCCTAAGGTTCCTAGTCTTTTCCAGAATTTTTACAATGTCTTGAGAGGCCATAAGGCTGGTTGGGTCATCGACCTCCATGTTCTGCGCTTCTGCGCCTGTCTCGCCTTCTTTATTCGGTGTTTGACTCGGTTCCTCAGGTTCTTTTCCATTTATAACCTGTTTTCCCCCCGACTTTTCGGATTGCTTATCGAGTTTTTCCAACTCGTTGTTGAAGTTTTCACCGTATTTCTCTTGATAATTGGAGAGCAGGACATTGTCGATGACGTTGATTTTACTCTCTGGAAGAGGTTTGGGTGGTAGTCTGAACATTTTATTTCTTTCGAGCCATCTATCGGCCATGTCTGCATTTTACTCCTTCCGCCTCTGTTCTATGGCCCTCTGATGAAAGTGATCGTTGTTGTCCTCTGACAACCAAAATTCCCAGTCAAGTGGGGTGCTGGCGGCAGCTTCGTCCTGTAGGGCAGCTTCCAAGTCGGCATACTCTTCCTTGGTCCCAGGGCTACTCGATCCACCCTGGTCCCGCAGATTTTCTCCCGACTTTTCGACTACCCTAACTTTGCTGTGATTATTTGCCTCACTGGGTATCACTACGGATGGAGTTGGGTTGAATAGTGTCTTGTTTCCCCTTTCGCATAGCCTTTCCTTATTCATTGTTGTATTCTGAAAGCCATCCACCGTTCTGTCGAAGTTAAAGATGTTAAATTTTTGAAATTCTTGAAATTCGTGTGTTTTCCGGTTTTCCTTGGCGTATTCGCTTTCAAAGTTAAAGGTCGTACTGATTTTCCCCTGTTTCACCATTGATTTTGCATCGCTTGCCGGGTTCACATTTTTCCCGACACTTTCAGTGAGATTTTTCGCTACACTTACCAGTGTGGTAAAATTCACCACACTTTCGATGTTACTTGTAGATTTTGCATCTTTCGCTACAGTTTCTAGTGTGGCAAAATTCACCACACTTTCAGTTGTACTTAGCGAATTTGTGGCGTTCCCTACACTTTCAGTGCCGAAGAATTTCGCCACACTTTCGTTTGTACTTAGAATATCTACCGCTTTCGCTCCAGTTTCCACCAACAAAAATTTCGCCACACTTTCCTTTATACTTAGTAGTTCCTGGGCGTTCGCTACACTTTCGTTCTTCTTTTGGGTGTTTTCTTCGTTCACGACAGTTTCGATGAACTTAGATGGATTTTTGTCGTTCCCCACACTTTCCGATGTACTTGTAAATTCTGAGGGTTTCGCTGCTTTTTCCAATTTACTTGTGAAAATTTCGATGTCTTCCTGCGATTTGAGTGGACTTGTGTGTTTTTGGCTGTTCGCTACACTTCCCATAATAGGTGGTTGGTTGGCATCCAAGTCCGAGGCCGATCTTGGTGTGTTGTTTTCTGACTCCTTTGTGCGGAAAGTATCTTCCCCCTCGCTATCATCCATGCTTTCCAGGTCGGAATCCCCTTGGATTGATGCAGATTCCAGTGTTTGTCCCTCTTTTGAAGTTTGTTCCTTGCCCATGGCGCCTTCGCCCGAATTTGCGAATGGTGCGTTCGGGACTGGGTCCATTTCAGATGCGCTCTTTAGGGAGTGTGGTGTCTGCCCGCATAAATTTGGGTTTTCACCACACTTTCCTTGGGGATTGTTGGATGATCTTCCCTGTACTTCTACGTTATCCTTAGGGTGCTCTGGATGTGTTTCGGTGATTTCTGCCGATTTTGCGTCTTTTCCAATGTTAGTTTGGAATTGACTCTTATCTTCGGCAGTGAGCGTCGGGACGTCCACCGCGCTCTCCTGAGCGCTTCTCCCTTGGGGGTGGGGGGCAGGATCGTTTCCTGAGGGACCTTCCTGGAGCCCAACGTTAGGGATTGGAGTTTTGATGTTTTCTGGAGACCGAGTGGAGTCCATCTTCGGCTCTTTGGCTCGTTTCTTCGAGGATAGTATGTTCCCGGAGGTGGGGGGGGAAACTTGTTCATCTGAATCCCTGCGCCTTTTTGGTGTGTCCTGACTCGATTTCGCCGGCGTTGGAGGCGGCTTCTTGAGGAAATCACCTTTTCCCGGTGGGGTTACAGACTTTCTCATATCCCTCGCCCTACCTTTGGGCGGTGCACGCCTGACGTATACAGGAGTCGGTTTTTTACCCGGGCCTTCGCCCGGGTTGTTGACGCTCATTATAAAGTGGACAAAACGGTGTTAAAAACAACAAATCAGGTGTAGATATAAAAACTTTGAAATTTAAAATATGTAAAGGACAAAAGCACAATGTTTTGACTGCACAAACAAACGACAGACAAAAAACACGTAGCTAAAACACACGTCCGCTCAGCTCAGCTGTTCGGACGAGACTGGGGGCTCGAACCACTCATCTACGGCTTACGAGACCAACGCTTTACTCACTGCGCTGCAGAGTTATTTGAAGGAAGAGGGGAATATTTCGTAAGGATGCGTCGTACGTCGTTGACTTGGTTGGGGAGTAAAAACAGGCAATTGACGGAATACAAAAATGTGAATAAGAAAAGAGAAATATACACAAATTGCATTAGAGAAATTTTGATGGAAGTGGTGGAGGTCTGTAGGGATGCATATCGAATAAACATGGCTCGTTTGGCTTCATTAGCGGCGACATCATATACGTCACCAACACTTGTGACAGAGTTCTGCAAGAGGCGCACTCATGAAATAAGGTCGTCATGATTAGTGCCGCGGAAGTTGAGATACCTGAAGTATGAAGTTCAGAATTGAAAGACGCATCTATTACTTGCATATTCAGGTTCGAATCATCGAGTCATACCGGAGGTCGTATAGTTAGAACCTTGAGGGGAAAGGGGCACATACTGAATGATTTCATACACACACACGCACACAAAATTTGCACGGAAGGGAAGGTATGTTATATGGATTTGGTAATATGTTTCCTCATTAAAACTTACACTAACTGGGGCACTTCCTGATTAACTTTACCAGAAAATTCAAATCATTTCACATCACTAATGAAATGTTGAAAGTACCCGAAGCTAATCGGCGACTGAAATTGAGGGACTCAAGTTGGATATCTAATACATTTCAAAACAAATTTTTAGTCTGTCGTTATTTCCCGCCCATTGTTCCAGCTTTAATGACATAAGGTTCATTGTTCACATTATGATCTGCAAATTCGGTACATGAGGTACTTTTAGTATTGCGTGAGATGCAATATTGTTGAAAACACATATGATTTGGAGTATTATTATATGATGTGGAATGATGTTTCTATTAACAGTTGCTACTGGACAGAAATTGTCCCACACATCGCAATGTGCAATCGGACAACTAACAGACCCATATAATATTTTTGTCATGCTTTTCATTATCAACAGCACTCTATCGCTGGGTGTTTGCTGTTCAACTGAAGAGCATGCTGTGTGCGTACATATCATTAGACATCAGTTGTCGAACTCGAGAGCCCACTGTATTATCATTTACATACCATTAATTGAGTTACAAATATCCCAAGTCACTGATATCCCAATCAGCACTCTATCGCTGGTTGATAGCCATTCAACTCGAGAGCATGTTGTGAACACACACCCCAGGAACTTTTTCATCAGTTGTCGATCTCAAGAGCACACTTACATAGACACTATGAATTGAGTTACGAATGCTGTGTGCACACTCCATGAACTTTTTCATAAGTTGTCGAACTCAAGAGCACACTCATATAGACACTATGAATTGACTTAGGAATGCTGTGTGCACACACCATGAACTTTTTCATCAGCTGTCGAACTCGAGAGCACACTTATAAAGGAACTATGGATTGATTTAGGAATGCTGTGTACACACACCCCATGAACTTTCTCATCAGTTGTCGATCTCAAGAGCCCACTTATATGGACACTAATTGATTTGAGAATGCTGTGTGCATACACCATAAAATTTTTCATCAGATGTCGATCTCAAGAACACACTTATATAGACACTATGAATTGAGGTACGAATGCTGTGTGCACACACCATGAACTTTCTCATCATATTTCGAACTCAAGAGCACACTCATTATATATGAACTATAAATTGACTGAGGAATGCTGATATGAGAGATGAGAGAGAGAGAGATATACTTCATAAAATCAATATTGAAAAAAAATGGATATCCAGAAAATGTCATAGAAAAAAATTTGACAGAAATTGAAAATCCGAACACAGTCCACAATGAAGACATACAACCTACACAAAATACACAACCTGTATCAAACATTGAACCTTATGTCCCTCGTTTGTCTGAAAAGATAAAACGAATCGGAAACAGGTATAATATTAGAACAACATTCAAAACAACAAATACTCTAAAATCAATACTCACAACATACCAAACCAAATAACCCAACAGAAAACAAAAAAAAATTCTTTTATCAAATTCCTTGTTCGTGCGGTGAAACGTCTCGACCATTGGACGTGCGGAAGAGTGAACACAAGATGTACTTCAGGAACAGACAGATAGGTGGTTCTAAATTATCAGAACACATTCTTACTGCCGATGAAGACCACACAGTAGAATGGAATGACACTGAAATATATAACGAAAGAAAGCAATGACAAGAAACGAAAATTAAAGGAATCTGCTTTCATCATGCTGTCTGGTGAAGAATGCATATCTAGGAGTTCGCTTGATATGGATCACGGATGGCTGCCCCTCTTGAAGGACAAAATGTTATGTCAAATTTGAAATAATTTGACAAATGTCAATCAAGAAAATTATCTATACAAGATATTTGCATTTGAGAAAGAATTTGCTTAGAAGTTTTGAGAACGGAAGCAAATTTAGTTTCCGAAACGTTAATAGATAAGTATTTTTATATATATATATATATATATATATATATATATATATATATATATATATATATATATATATATATATATATATATATATATATATCAGTCCTTATTATTTTTTTGATAGGCAAAATTTGAGTTATACGAGAAGTTGCTGACTAATTGGACTTGTTCTATCCAGAAAAAACTGTTTTTCAATAGACGCAGCAACGTTTTGGGGTAGATTGAAAATCTGCCCTTCTACACTTGTATAGATTCCAATATTATCTTATCTTATCTTCGGATTGTGGTAGGTAACAAACCCAGAAAACTACGAAACAAATATTGATCCACCACAAAATAATGACGTAAACATTATTCTTGATGAATTCTCCGCAGAAAGTCGTTTTGACTTCCATTGCAGGCATTTGTCTCAAGAGTCTGCTAATTCTAATAATAATGATAATAATAGAGCATTTATTGTGTCATAATATCCATAAAATTGACAATTACACACAAATGGACTAAGAACATTCAAAGTGTTACTAACTAAGCCCAAGGAACAAGTAAAAACATATTATGCAGACAAACTGAAAGAATCAAAATTCACTAAAATCAAAATTTAGCTGCCCATTCAAGATAGCCTGTTTGAGATTCTTCTTCAAAGTGAGAGTAGACAGATTCAGGAATTCTGCGGGCAAGTTATTGAGCAAATGAGCGACCAAGTATGAAAATGATCCTTCAAAAATAAAAGAACGGTGGATAGGAATAGTGAATCTTAGATGTATGTTCCTCAGTGATCTGTTGTGGGTTTCCTCTCATCGAGTTATCTTTGATGCAAGGTATCTAGGACAGTAGCTAAGATCTTGTGGAGGAAGCAGGCAAAGTGAACGAAACGCGTTTCATCGAGTTCAAAGCGTTGTAGATCTCTGATGTACGGGGTGATGTGGGCTAGCGGGGAAAATTCCGTTATGAAACGTATGCAATGATTATGCATTTTTTGCAGCCTCGTACACCCTTAATGTGATAGACAAGGTCCATACACTATGTCAGCATAATTGGTGTGGGAAATTGCGAGGAAATTACAGAATAATTTTTTGGTAGTGGTGTAAAGATCATGTTTGAAGGGATATAATTTTTTTAGGCACATATAGGTTCTTCTTGCAACGCCACCTAATTGTTTAGAGAATTTGAGCTGCTGGTTAAAACTGACGCCGTGACATTTTGCTTCATCAACAAAGGGAATAGGTTCGTTGTCAATATGTACAGGAAACTCACCCAGCCGATACAAGTTGAAGGAAGAACCTTTAAGAATATTCTGACTTTTTGAGGCATTGACAAGTAGGGAATTTTTGTCAGTCCACCTCTTAACAGATAACAAATCATTGTTTATTTTCGTCAGGGTATCAGGTTTTTGACAAAGCTGAAAGTTCGGATAAAAAGAGTAGTCATCCGCGAAAATAAGTAAATCACAATGTTTCACTGAGCGCTGCAAGTCAGAAGTAAATATGGAATAAAGAGTGGGAGCGAGTACCGAAACCCGCGGAACGCCATTATTGACTGTTCGTGTATCAGAAGTGAGCACTGTTTGATGGTCATTGACATTATCAAATTGGGAACGATTGTAGAGGTATCCTCTGAACCAGTCCAGGATTCGACCGTTAAATTCCTAATGATGAAGTTTGGCTATTAGGCAATCTGGGGTTAACAGTTTCGAAAGCCTTCGACATGTCCAATAAGGTGAGTAATACTACTTCTTGGTTGTCTAGGGCCCTAATGAATTCATCAGTCATTGAAGATAAGGCTGAGACAGTACTGTGTCCCTTACAAAAACCTGACTGTTTCAGAGGTAGAATGTGTTGTTCCACCAAAAAGTCTTGAATTCGCAAGAGCAAGGCTTTTTCAGCGATTTTGATAGGTACTGAAGTTAGACTTATTGGGCCAAGGTCACGAAGACTATTCACTTTTATAGAGGGTTTCTTGGGTATAGGTTTGACGACTGATCCTTGCCACGGCTGAGGAACACATCCGGAATCAGAAAAGACATTCATAATGTGTGTGAGAGGGAGGAGGCAAAAGTTATTTGACAGTTGGATCATTTTTGCAAATATTTTGTCGGGCTCTTCAGTATAGGGCTTCTGTCTCAGTATTATTTGTTTTATCAAGTCATGACTCATAGGAGTGAATTCAAACGATGTTGAAGAGAAAGCGTTTTCATAAAAGCTCTTTATATAATCAGTTTTTCATGATAGTAATGGGACTGAGTCGATGGAATGATCATTCAGAATATTGGCATATTTTATTCCAAGATCAGAAGCCAAGGAAGATGATTTATTCTTATTGCCACTATCCCAGCATTTGAGTTGTAACCACAGGGTTTTGCTATTATGGCGGTGGAGGTTCAGCATATGTCGATAATAGGATTCCTTTTGGGCTACGCTTTTAGTTTTTTTAAGCTTCCGATAGGCATTTGTTATCAAATCTGTCATCTTTCGAAGGGTGTCGGTGAACCACGGTTGGAAGAATTTAGAGGAAGAGTAAGATATCATTTTCAGAGGGGCATGATTTTCGAAGGAAGAAAGCGTCCTCAAAGGATGTAATGATATATTTGTTTTCAAGATTCATAATCACAGCTGTACGAATACGTCCATTGCATATTGTTGTTACTTTCTCCACTTGACTCGGTGAGATGTCTCCGTTAATGCTCCTCCCACAGTGTGTGATTTGCCAATAAATCTTTTCAATTGATTTCGAAAAGTTTTCAGGAGACCTGCATTACATTGAAGTTTCACTCGAATGCCATGATTGACTTTTCCTTTTCGAATTGTTTCATTAACTTTTTACAAATTTTTTGTAATAATTTTGACAAGTTCTTTTCGATTTTCGTGGTCTCGGTAGTGTAGTGGTTAGCATATCTGCCTATCAAGCGGAAGGCCGGAGTTCGAATTATCGCCGGGCCACCGTGCTGGGTAATCGCACGTTAAAAGGTAAGGCCTCGTTGATCCATTGCTCGCACAAATTTCGACTTCTGAGGGTTGACGTTCGTCAGCTGGTTAATTCTTTCGAATTTTTTATAAGTTCCGAAAGATTATTTTGAAAGTGTTTAAGTTCATCACTAGTATGAGCAATTTCACACATGATCTGTATATTGTCAAGTCTGTAGCTCAACTGAACCGAAAAGTCAAATTGTTTCACTTGTATAGAAATGGAGATGACTTGATGTAATACCTTTTTGACATTGAAAGAAATTTGGTTTTCTCGAAAAAAAACTATGTTTTCCACTATTTTCTGGATTTTTGGCGAGTGATGTCATTTGGTCATATGACATTCTGAAAGTATAGACAAAGTTGTTTTCAATGAGTACCCGCAGCCGTCTGTAGGATCTCAAATAACGGAGATAGCCTGTAAGGCCTTTCAGGCATCGGAAATTGCTTAATTATAATTCTTGACATTGAGACTAATCTCCTGCCAGTTGCCAGATTTGGACTATCGGACTATCCTTGACTTGAGGAATACGAATAGATGATTTGTTTTGCTCTAAGATAAATCCTAGCAGACCGGAAGTGATTATTTTTCGAAAATGTATCTCCGATATAAAATGTCTCTAGTACCTTTCAAGCACCGAAATTGATATAGCCGAAATAGCTCAGTGGCTAGAGCGCTGGCCTTAATATCTAGAGACCCTCGGTTCTACTCCAGGTTTCGGCAATTTTTTAGAGGTCCTGAATTGAGGAAGCCACGAATATAGTCGCCAAGTCTCGAAACCAATGACTGGAAAATTCAACAAGCTGATATTGTCATAGAGGCCGCAGCGATCATATCAATTTTAAATTTCCTGTCGAAGTAGTCAAGGCGGTTAACAGATATCATTATCAATTTTCAAACATCCTTTCATAGTGGTTATAGAGGTTGATAGATATCACTATCAATTTTTAATTTTCCTGTAGTTGTGGTCGGCAGAGCTCCAGCAGAGACGCCATTTGTCACAAAAATACCAGAGACACGGACCACGTCGCACCTCGTGATATGGCTTACGTAGGTCGCGCCCCATATAACGAACACGACCTACGTATGTCGCATTTCGAGGTAAGGTTTACGTAGGTCGCGCCACGTCGGACACGCCCCGTACCATCCACAATGAGGTCCACAGCTCGACACCAGCTCGAACGACCACTGTGATCCAAAGTGCAATAACCTACCACAGCCAGCACGTCCCAGAGACCTTCAGTCCTCAACCACAGAGACCACACTTCCCGGATGCTCAATACTCACATTGCAACTTCATCCGTCTCCCCACCTGTTCCGTGAAGAACTACACGCTCATTGACAACGATCAGCATCTCCCATGGACAACAGCCATCGAGATATCTACTGACACAAGGACTTGAGATCGACAACGAAGAACCTAAGGACACTCGGGGATAAACTCCGTTCTTTCTCGTCGTAAGTAAGTCTGTTTTTCATATTTGTGTCAAGTTTCAGAACGGTAGAGAAGAAGTGGGTGGACATATAATTGAAAACAGCTGAGACTGACAATGATTTCTGATCATTGTTCATCGGCAGGGAAAATCTACTTTGTACGTCTGACCTTCAATCATCATACTCCGTTTTTTGTTCCGCACACTTCCTGAGTTGTGCACGCCAAGTGTCTTGCACACGAAAACAATTGCTTTTTTGTTGGTGCAGGTTCCAGGCCATTGCACTACCTCATATCTACCCAAACTGAATCCGGAAGTCCAGACCTTTTTTCTTGGCATCCGAGTTGAGGTTTTCCACTGGACCTCCAAATTTCATTGGGAAAAGGGTTCTCAGCCCTCAGTACAGCCATGTCTGATGAGTGATCGATATGCTCAAGCATTCAAGATGACTTTGTCTGACATGACCGGTGGTGATAAAGCATTATGCAACGTTCCTCCTTCGATTTCAAACCACAGGAGATTTCTGCTTGCACTAGTCTTGAAGGTACAACCTTTTCCTTCAAAACACCTCGAGGGCACTGCACTACGAAGTCGATGGGAATCTTAGAAGAATCAACAGAGGGGGGACACCTCAAGCAGACAAAACAGGGAATGGTGAGAGGGTTTCACGACGTACAACAACAAATAGAGAAGGTAACATATTTGAACCTATATGCTGGTCGCATTAAATATTTGACAGCACATGGCAATCCATAACCAACAACTCCTACATTTTGGAATGGGTTCAGGGATATGAAATCCATTTTGATACTCTACCTTATCAAAAACAGGCACCTGGGCCGCCGACAATTCCACCTAGCCAGCTGAACTTCTATTATCAGAGTTCAGCTATATAACTGGAATTTGACGATATTGAACCAGCACGTCAATGTAAAGAGCAATTTTTCGTTCAGCTATTTTCTCAGGTTTGTGTCTTACTGGTAGCAATAGATTTCGTTTCAATCTGAAGCATTTGCTCGAATTCATCACAGCCCCTCACTTGAAGCTGTGAAGAAACTGGTACCTGAAAATTGTTTTTCAGCTTCAGTGGATTTGACAGATGCCGATGAACACAAGAAATATTTGCGATTCCAATTATTTGAAAACAAGATTTTTGAATTTCAAGTTTTTGTGTTTGGACTTATCTTTACAGCTTATATATTTACAAAAATTTCGAAGCCGGTTATACATTTTTTGAGGTCAAGAATTTCTGTGTCTGAACCTATTCAGACAACATTTTATTTGATTACTATTACCAAGACTGGGTGTTCAGAAAACATCCAACAAATTTGTGTTAACTTGGAAACCATTAGGATTCAATAATGACGGAAACTACATTCATTTGACGATTGATTTCGGTTTGCCCGGTGGTTCAATATAGGTGGCCGTCTAAAAAATTATTTGAGGGGCACCAATATATAGCCTTGCAGGCAGATCGAGGAGATTTTGGCAATGTCAATTTCCAGCGAGTTGCACAGTGGCATTCTATGTTGGGCAAATAGAAGGTAAAACAAGGCCTGAACTAGAATATTAAATGCAACAACGAGAAAGCCAAAGGTTTGAGTGAAGCAGGCGACGCCAAATTCCACATTTATATTCTGGAATGCCACAAAACCTTCAGACAGTTCACCTCAAACTGTCACATTTTATATATACAACAACCCCGTCATCGCGCACATCAACCAGATGTGTGGAATGAAGTACCTTAACCTCAACGGAACGGATGGAAATATGTGGAAGTGGTGTGAAGAGCAAAGCAAAATGATAATCAGGAGCTTGAGTACTCTGGTGGAGAATAAAAAAAATCATCAACTAGTGATGTTCGCCTGATATATAAATTTTAAATATAAAATATGAGTCTATAGCAGAAAGTTCGAGATGTGTCACCTTCGTAATGCAATATTGAGACTACGCCTTCCAAGAGCGGGCCAAAAAATTTGGATAACCCAAAGTTGAGCTGTTCACCAACTACTCCAACACATAGGGTAGAACATTTTTATCTTGACATCCAGACCCCATAAGTTTTGCAACTGATGCACTTCATTAACTTGGTCTGACACGAATGTGTATGACACATAAGTATTCTTCCCTCTGCCAGAAGACCCATGATCTGTTCCTAGAGAGAGAGAGAAGAACACCACTTTTTAAGGATGATCACATAATTTTTAGAGTGCCAACCCCAATAAGTGAGTGATTACTTGTGGTTGGGTTTGGACAGAACGGAAAAATATATAAAAAAGAGAGGAAAATACATTTTAGTTAGTGAGTACAATTATAAAGCGTTTCTTAGAGGGTTTTTCTGTTAAATATTTAAGGACAATAGGTGTGATGTATCAGTTTCCAGGCAATAACAATAAAACAGCTCATGAAGAGGCCCTCTGGAACACTGTTCATAATTCGTGGAGCTATACAGTAGAACAATTTCTTAGTTGATGTTTTTGTAGTGGATGGTATGGATAGCATGGTCTTTCCTTGAACGGAGGTTTTCGAAGTCAAGTTTATGTGTAATGAATGCTCATACCTTTTCAAAGCTTTACAAATGATAATGCAGCAAGTTTGCCTGACATTACTTATCTTGAGTGCTCAAAAGAGCGGTTCAGAAGGTTTTCTTCTGTTCCGTACCTTGGCAGCAAGTCGCACGAAAGTTTTTTGCAGGGTAGATATACTTCTAATAATACTTCCATATGTAGTACCCCAGATTGATATACCATACATCATGACTGAGTGGATCATTGCATGATAGAACATGCGAAGGACATGGGAAGGTAGAAACGACATGTTGTAAAATGAAGGTATAAGTTTTCTCAGTTTCGATGCAGTTTGTTGAATATGATTTTTACAATTCAATTTCTTGTCAATTATCAAACCAAGGTACTAAATACAATTCGCTTTTTCAATTTCCCCACACCCACAGTTAGAGCAATTACTTCTACTCTCCTTTTTTCATTCACGAGCATCTAGTTTCTGTTGAACCATGTTTTGAGTACTCTCAGATCAAGTTTTATATCGGAGAACGTGGCACTTTTATTTTTTTGTGAGTACAGTAATGCAGTATCTTCCGCAAATGTATATATTTTGCATTTCAGTGGCATATCGCAGAGATCGTTTATGTAAATTAGAAATAGAATTGGTCTCAAAACTGATCCCTGCGGTACCTCACTGAAGGTTTCCCTGATATCACTAGCCTCATTCCCTACTTTAACGAATTGCTTTCTGCCACTCAGATAACTGCGGAACCACTCATTACATACTCCTCTAATGCCTATGTCACTCATTTTTTCCAATGGTATTATGTGAGAAATGGAATCAAAGGCCTTGGTGATATCGACGAATACCCCCGTAGTGTTTTCATTTTTATCGATTCCCTGCTGTATTTCAGTTGTGAAATTCAATAAAGCCAACTCTGTCCCTTTTCCCTCGCGGAATCCGTATTGATTTTCAGATGAAAAACAGTTTTTTTTTAGGTACTTGGTTAAGTTTTCTGTAAGAAGTCTGTCAAATATTTTCGATATGATGGGGAGTAAAGCGATAGGTGGATAGTTGTTCAGATCGTTTTTTTACCGCCTTTGTGCACAGGTATTATGATACAATTTTAAAGTGTGTCAGGAAATATTCCTTCGCATATTGGAAGGTTGAATAGTCCAGCTAGTATGTTTTCAATATAATCAACAACTTCCTTGAGGAATATAGGTTTAATATTGTCTCATCCTGCTGAGTTTTTGGTGTCCAGTTTTTTGCTTCCTCAACGATCTCAATTTTGTTTATGTCATCTGGAATTTTATCGCGACCATTCAACGGTTTGATTATTTTCCAGGTATTTCTAATGTTATTTTTGTTTGCCCTTATCCTCAATTCATAATAGAAATTTTTTGTTACCTTCATGAACCTGTTCACATGATTACGATAGCTGTTGTATCCTGCTTTTAGTATCATGCGGGTTTTTCTTTGTTTTACTATACCTTCTTTCCCTTTCTCTGATGCTTTTTTAAGTAACCCTTGTCATCCATGGTTTAAGTTTCTTTTCTTCATTCTTTGTTGCGAGGCTGTTATCAATAGATTTTTTCAATAAGTCGCAGAAGGTATTCGAAAACATTGAAAAGCTTCGGTTCACATCACTATCAATTATATAGGTATTCCAGGCTGCAAATGTTGCGTAATGATCAGTTATGTCAAGCTCACTTGTTGCAGTATAATATATGTCTGAGTGAGTTTGCTGTTTCAGAAATATATGATCAAGGCAAGTTCCTAGGTCATTATTTCTTCTTGTTATTGTATTGATACATGATATATAGCCGTAACTACCTAGTATTTCCGAATAATGTTGGGATTCCGGTGTTTCCGTAAGTAAATTTATATTTATATCACCCATGTACAAAACATTTTTTTCTGAATTGACTTCACCCAATGTATTCTGCAGTTCATCCAAAAATACCTCTATAGGAAAATCATGTGATCGGTAGAGCCCTTTGGTCGTGAATCTATACTTATCGAATCGACATTTAACAGAAACACCCTCTGAGGATATCATGTTACATTTATGATAATCAATGATATCAATTTCCTGTGATATATATACGACTACACTTCCAGATCTTTTTTCCTCACGGCAACTGAAACACCTTGTATACCCCGGTATTCGATACAGGTCTATTTTGTTTTTGTAAATCCAAATCTCAGTAAGCACAATGACTTGAGGTTTTTGCTTTGATATATAACAGGAATTGATCAAAATTAGCCCTACAACTACGTATATTATAATTCATGCTGATTAGCGGAGTTTTAGATGATAGATCAGTGAAAATAATTTCATTTTCAAATGGTTTCATTATTATTTTATGAGTGATATTACTTTCTATCTCTATTGACGATGCCTTTTTCTGTTTGGCGTGTGAGTCCCAGAACGGCGGCCGGATTGAGAGTTGAACCCGGGTCTTCCGCTTGAGGGGCGGCTGTGCTTGCATCTTCACTGAACCAAACCGAGAACCAAACCATCAACAGAAGTTCGGGACCAAGAGGGCAACAACTACAAACCATTTTTTTTTTAATTTTCCACGATTAAACCTGAATTGTGTATGACATTCACTATTATCCATTAAAAAACCGCACACTTCACTACGAAATCGGAATTAGGTTCTTTTTTAACTTATTATTAAAAATCCTCACCACTCAGCTACAACTCAACTCTTCAGCCGTTTGCTGGAAATGAAACTGCAATTTGTTAGTGTTGATAAAATACTTTTGGTAAATTCTACGATAGACCAGTATTTACAAATGGTACATTTGCGGATGACATCCGCAATTTTCTTAACGAGTGTAAGTTTTCTGGTTGTTTGAGTTTTGAAAAATTGAATCGTATTAGCATTAATAATGATGATTATTCTCCGAACCCACATGAGTTAAACAAGGTAATCAATATTAATGACGATTCCCCGAATCCGAATGGAATAATTAGCACCGCAAACTACCTGAATCGGCATAAATACAACTTGCGAAGAAACAATCTCCAGTCATCGGAGTGAATTCCAAGATGAATGAACCTCTGAAGAAGCTAGCCACTCGAGCCAGCGAAACGTCAGGAAGAAATTCCAAAAAACGACGGCCTTCAAACCCGAATAAAATAAGTGATACTGAAAACCTCGGCCGCGAAAGCCTCAACTATTTTATTCAAATACTGTCTGTATCAAATGCTTACTTTGTAGTGGTGAATTATATGAAGAATAAACAGTTCATTTCGACTACTTCATTAGTATGAGATCAGTCTGAATGGAATTTTGATCGCCCCTTAATAATTCTTTGAACATCTACAAGTTGATCTATTCGGATGGGACCAACCGAAGTATAATTGAGGATTGAACGACTTACCTGGAGGAAATTCAATCCAAATTATAAGAGGTTGGTTACATCTGAATAGAGAGACACCCACCCATATAAAAAAAATCTTTTTTTTTTTTTATCATCCCGACCCGAAAAGGCGATATCATCGCAAGGTATATATATATTGACGGATATTCGAGTGAGATATCGTGAGATTGGGGCATCGTGAATCATACTTTCTTTCAACTTGCGCATTTCAGTCATAGAGGTACTACTGGGTGATCTATTCGGATGTGACCAACCTCGTATAATTTGGATTGAAATTTCTTCAGGTAAGTCGTTTAATCCTCAATCATTCAAATGTCAGTATACTCCCCAAGAACTTAACAGATCGACATGTCCGCACTACTGCGCATACATTTTTATCCTTACTAGTGAAAAGTGACTCATTTAACACTGGAAGTGGATTTTTCCGTAAGTTAATAGAAACCATTTCAATAACAGATCATGAAACCTTGCTGTTCTGTTGCCTACGAGCAGAAAGCTTGAGAAATTTCCTATTGAATTTTTGAACATTCATCAATTTTCGAGAATTATTCGGATAGAAGATTTCTTGCGACGAAATGAAAAAACTGGGCAGAACCAATCTATACCGTTAGGTTCACATGGTTTTGACTGTAGCTCATCTGAACTCTGTACCATCTTTTGTTCTCATGTTCATAACCTAATTCTTGAAAATTGACGCATTTTATTCCGCCACCCGATTTCCATCTAATTTTTACTTTCTATCAATGCAAAAGTTCATGAATATTTTCCATACAAATTCTTTATTGCAAACGTGGATTTTTGGTATATTTGATTCTATAATTCCATCAATATTCTCTTCAGTATTAAACCCAATTCATGACCTTTCGAAATATCAAATATTTGGAAAGTCAAAATCGAAATAAATCAATTTGAATGTATCTATGGCAATAGCTCATGGAATCTGTTTTTGGGAGTAATTACACAAGTGCTTCAAAAGTTTATTTTCATATTTCGTCGAAAGAGCCAGACTCCGAATGGTTCTTTCTGCTTGAAAATGTTGAAAACGAGTAAATAAGAGAGTATTTGGTGTTTGATCAGAAGAAGGACGAATTCTGTGTGTCCAAACACAAGAAATTTGATGTGAAAAATTGTGAAGTTTCACACCAAAACGGCCCTGTATCTCCAAAAATATAAGGGACCGCTGATAATTTCATTTAGATTTTCTGTAGAGGAGACCGAATTACGTGAGTTTCACAAAACAAAATTAAAACAAAGTTGTTCATAGCGACCGAAGTATTACCGAATTATCATTTAGTGTCATGTCGGTGAGAATGTATGCTGTTATATTTCAGTTTGGGCAACATCATGAGTGACAAGAGAGAATGCTAGCCTGAGAGGGCAGATATACCACAAGCTACGACAGAAACAGAGACAAAAAGACGATCGTTGGAATAGGTGAGTAGCATATCAGAGACAGGGCAAGTAGAGGAGAACAAGAATATATTGAGGTCGGAGGTGGGTTTTCATGCTGGTGAACTGTGGCAGTACATCCACCAGTGGAAAAAAAACGTGTACCCTTTCAACACTTTATTCCAAAATCTCGACAGAAGTAACTGTCATCGTCAGGGAAGCTACAAAGAATATTATCACAAGGAAAGTACAATGAATTATTTTTTACAGTGTCATGTCGGTGAGAATATATGCTGTTAGATTTCAATTTGAGCAACATCATGAGTGAAAAGAGAAAAAACTGAAAAAAAAATTTCAATAATGATTTTGTTTCGAAACATCAATTGTTTAGTAGAGGCAATTCGGTTGTTTTGAAAAAAAATATTTTACAGGTTAGGAATAGTCAGAAAGATGAAGTTTGACAATATATGATACAACGGCTGTTATATAACTGAAGTGCTAATTCATTATGATCAGGAAAGACAATTTTTTTATGATTTTTTTTATGATTTCGAGTTATCGAACTATGGAGTAATGATTGCGAATTTTTATCAATTGATAGTGAATATGAATGAATTTTACTCAAATCATTGAGATGAGCTCATTTGATTCAAACAGTTATCCCACTGCGCGATATCAGTATCTCCATAAATGGTATTTTGAAGAAATTATTTTCCATTCTCGAAATTTTGCACTGTTGGAATTCATGACATGTCCTGTTGTCTTTAGATGTTCACTAAGGGCGCATCTCAAAGGGTGAAGCTTGCAGTCCCTTTCATGTGATGTTTTTCGATCTTTTGAATCATCGAGTATCTCTTCAATTCTATATTGGGGTAGAGCTATAACTATGTCAGCTACATTTGTTTTAGAAAAAAGTATGAATGGTCCAATGGTTCAATACAATGTCCAACAGGTTATCCATGATATAAGATGCTATTATTAGACTCATTATGGCTTCCATTGGGGATCCAAAAATGTATTCGTAAAATTTATAATCGAAAGAGAAATAGGTGTTATTGAATGAGAATGCCGATAATTCAAAAAAGGTTTCCTCACAATATTACTATGGCTGCTGACACGATCCCATTTTTTATCGAGAGCTCTCAAACAAGCATCCAAATGAACATTGCTGGAAAGGGAAACCACATCAAAACTTGCAAAGACTTAACTCTTGGAGAATTCCATCTGATTGGAAATATTTGATACTTCAAAGGAGAGGAGAGGTCTGAACGGAGGTCTGAACCTCATTTCCTGAAAAAGTTTGTAGATGATATCATCATCTCACTTCCCAGATATTCTCTTGATGAGATAATTCATTTTTAGCAGTTACGACTCGAATATCCAGTTCACCATCGAAAGAGAGAACGAACACAACAGTGTTCCATTCTTGGACACTCTCTTTATCAGAACACCAAACAACGTGGTCCCTATAGACTGCTATAGAAAACCAATGAGTTCCGGCCGCTATATAAACTACTGGTCGTATCACAAACAGAGCATGAAGGTCAACTCAATAAAATAAATGAAAGAGAGGGTTCTCAAGATCTCTGACACCTCTTTTCACAAAAGGAACCTAGATCTTCTTTATGAACTTTTTTGCCAAAATTCTTACTCCACACATTTCCTTAAAACAATATCATTCAGTACCTCATCCAGAGACAACAGAAATAGTTCAGCAGATGTGAATTCTTCTTCACAGAACAAAGTTGATTTATAGTCTACAAATCCCACCGTATCAAGCCCGGTTTCGGCTCTCTATGTCTCCTTACCATTTATTGAAGATATCACTCCAGGCTCATCCAGAATTTTCAAATCTTCTGCAAATAATATTAAAATTTCAAATAAAAACGATTCACCACTCAACAGAATATTTTCAAAATGAATGGACAAAACTTCGGGCACTAACTCTTCGGATGTGGTTTACTGTACACCGTGTCAGAGCTGCGATAAAGAATACATAGGGCAAACATCCAGATTGTTGAAGGATCGAATTACAGCTAACAAGAGTAACAGGAGACTGCACCCGGAGAGGTGTGCACTGAGTGAACATGTCCCTAGGGAGGGACACTGTATGGATTATAATTCAGTAAAAATCTTATCTGCAGAAAAAAAACACTGCCCAGAGGCTTTTTCCAGAAATGGTTCATAAAGCACATTCAGAAAAATCATTGAACAAAAAAACAAATTCAAGTCACTTAAGTGAGATTAACTCCTACTTAGGTCAGAAGTGAGTGGGTCTGTTTGGCCCTCCACTAACTCCATCTCCTACTTAATTTGTATGGATAATCGAAAATTGAGAGAAAACCATCAGTTTTCCTCCATAAATGATTCATTCCACAGATTGAATCTCTTAGGTATCTAGGCATCATCAGAAATGTAACAAGTCAGGCATATTTCATTACAATAACTCATTCACTTTCACATTTTTCCTCAATTATTGATGTATTCACACATTCATTCTAATCAGTTTCAGCTTATATGATAAAAATTTCCAATTCAGATGTTAAATGAATTTCATTGAAGTGTTACACATCCAATGTATGTGGTAGACGCAGCTATGGGACGCCCGAGTTCGAGTGGCAACCCTGCCCTGTCAGGTCACGGATCGATATCAGGTCGAAGGTCGCGCGAACTGGAGCTTCGTCATTGGCACTGGCACTGCCATGCACGATTTAATCATTTCTCAATGGTTAACGCCATTTTTGAAAATTCCACATGTCCGCGAGTTCCTCTTCAAGGTGGTTCATGAAACAATTTTGAATATCATTTTATTATGTAAAATATTGTTTGTTTGTTAAAGTCTTGACGTTTTTATTGTATCTACGCGTAGATGTTCTGTCCAAATTTTTATTCATCCTGCCGTTTAACCTCAACATACACTGTAATTTGTTTTCGACTGATCTCTCTCTGTGGATCTGACCGCTTCTTTTATCATATTGTAGAATCGATTATCGAAAGCTTGGAATCTGTGTTATATATATATATATATATATATATATATATATATATATATAGATTATCAAATTCTCTGGTCTATCACAATTTGCATTCAATTCGAAATGCCCACCACAAGATAGCTAGCTATTTCTGGCTTTGGCCTTCATCAGCTGTGGGTTGGCATGGTCCTCGTATCGAAGACAAACTGTGATAGATATCCAGAGGATTTGAAATGAATCGTGCCTTTACGGCAAGCGACACATAAGTGGAACCACCTAATAATAAATAGATTATCAAATTCTCTGGTCTATCACAATTTGCATTCAATTCGAAATGCCCACCACAAGATAGCTAGCTATTTCTGGCTTTGGCCTTCATCAGCTGTGGGTTGGCATGGTCCTCGTATCGAAGACAAACTGTGATAGATATCCAGAGGATTTGAAATGAATCGTGCCTTTACGGCAAGCGACACATAAGTGGAACCACCTAGGGTGTAACACTATAAGGAAATGCTGTCATAGTTTTCCGTCAGTGGTGAGTGACACTTCGCCACATCAACTAACAACTGCGTTTGCAGAAATAATGACAAGCACTCTCAGAGTGTTATCGAAAATCGAATCCACAAATGTATCTGAAATGATACAAAGAGAAAGTTATTTGCTATAAAGCAAGATGAATCAGGAAACTGATAAATAGATTATCAAATTCTCTGGTCTATCACAATTTGCATTCAATTCGAAATGCCCACCACAAGATAGCTAGCTATTTCTGGCTTTGGCCTTCATCAGCTGTGGGTTGGCATGGTCCTCGTATCGAAGACAAACTGTGATAGATATCCAGAGGATTTGAAATGAATCGTGCCTTTACGGCAAGCGACACATAAGTGGAACCACCTAGGGTGTAACACTATAAGGAAATGCTGTCATAGTTTTCCGTCAGTGGTGAGTGACACTTCGCCACATCAACTAACAACTGCGTTTGCAGAAATAATGACAAGCACTCTCGGAGTGTTATCGAAAATCGAATCCACAAATGTATCTGAAATGATACAAAGAGAAAGTTATTTGCTATAAAGCAAGATGAATCAGGAAACTGATAAATAGATTATGAAATTCTCTGGTCTATCACAATTTGCATTCAATTCGAAATGCCCACCACAAGATAGCTAGCTATTTCTGGCTTTGGCCTTCATCAGCTGTGGGTTGGCATGGTCCTCGTATCGAAGACAAACTGTGATAGATATCCAGAGGATTTGAAATGAATCGTGCCTTTACGGCAAGCGACACATAAGTGGAACCACCTAGGGTGTAACACTATAAGGAAATGCTGTCATAGTTTTCCGTCAGTGGTGAGTGACACTTCGCCACATCAACTAACAACTGCGTTTGCAGAAATAATGAGAAGCACTCTCAGAGTGTTATCGAAAATCGAATCCACAAATGTATCTGAAATGATACAAAGAGAAAGTTATTTGCTATAAAGCAAGATGAATCAGGAAACTGATAAATAGATTATCAAATTCTCTGGTCTATCACAATTTGCATTCAATTCGAAATGCCCACCACAAGATAGCTAGCTATTTCTGGCTTTGGCCTTCATCAGCTGTGGGTTGGCATGGTCCTCGTATCGAAGACAAACTGTGATAGATATCCAGAGGATTTGAAATGAATCGTGCCTTTACGGCAAGCGACACATAAGTGGAACCACCTAGGGTGTAACACTATAAGGAAATGCTGTCATAGTTTTCCGTCAGTGGTGAGTGACACTTCGCCACATCAACTAACAACTGCGTTTGCATAAATAATGACAAGCACTCTCAGAGTGTTATCGAAAATCGAATTCCGTCAGTGACGAAAAACTATGACAGCATTTCCTTATAGTGTCACACCCTAGGTGGTTCCACTTATGTAGAATGTAGAATGTCCAATGTAGAATTCACCCAATTTTCCCAAAGACTATTAACTTTCATTGTTTACAAGAGTTCGAATCTATAACACAATCAAATTCGTAAACAGGCAAATAAGATCTCAATGTTTAAATAAACAACATCCGAAACTGAAAATTTTGCAACATTTGTAAATATTTGAAATACTAGATGTCGTTTTTTGACCTTAGTAGATTTATTTAGCTGGGGGATGGTTGGGGTTAGGTCGAATAACTGAAACCACTAATATCGTTTTCGACGTTTCGACTTTTATAAAGTCATCCTCAGGGCATTACAAAGTTGCAGTGAAAAATTATAAAAATTTGCGACTAGAATCACTTCTGCGAATGAGAGGTCAAGATTGAGTAAATTTGGTACAATTCAATGTAAAATTCAATTGACAGTAAGAATGTAAAAAGAGACATGAACAACAATTTTAAAAATGTAGGAAACGGTAGAACTCTCTGGTTTCTTGTCTTTAGGATAAAAATAAAAAGATATTCACATAAAAATTCCCAGTTTTTGATACTGAAATATACAGAAGTATATTTCTGACCGACGAAAAGTTCAATGTGTTAGCGACCGTTGAAAATAAAATTAGGAACTCACTTACTTCCTGCACCCAAATAGAGTTTTGATTTATATATATATATATATATATATATATTATATAAACAAAATATATATTTCAGTATCGATAACTGGGAATTTTTATTTTTATGTAAATGTCCTGCAATTTTTATTTTAATAGACAAGAGAACCAGGAATTTATGTGAGTCCAACCGTTTTCTACAGTATTCAATTTTTGTTTGTCTCATTTTACATTTTCACTGTCAATTGAATGGTACCAAACTAATGTACTCAATCTTGGCCTCTCATTCGCAGAAGTGATTCTTGTCGCAAATTTCAATAATTTTTTACCTTGTGTGTATTTATATCTGATTTACTGTAACTTTCGACCTAACTCCAACCAACCCCCAGCTAAATATTTGAAATGTGTCTAAATATATATGCCAAAGTACTGAATAGATTATAATTATACTATTAGGGTATACTCAAGAAAACAACAAATCACCATTCAATTAGGTAATATGTAAATAAAGATTATTCATCTTCATTTTTTCTTTATTGTGGAGTCCCTTTATAAGTATCTCACCTTTTTACCTGCCCATAATTTAAGAAATCAGGTGATTCATGCCAGTTATTACAACGAAATATTCTTCAATTTATTGTTATTAGAATCTCATATTATATAATCATCTCATTGAAAGATCATACAAAAACATAAATAATATATAATGAATATGATCAACACTTGACGCCTGACCCTCGTAGACACACTTTCGAGTAAACATATTGTTCGCGCTGCTGACTGACCCTCGTATAACGTATTTCTGCTAGTAGCCCGCATGATTTACGACCGCTCGCAAAAAAAGCGGCATATTTTACCCACATCAAAGGAGTTACCAGACTTATTAGAATATCTATGGACGATGCTTGTGGTGGGCATTTCGAATTGAATGCAAATTGTGATAGACCAGAGAATTTGATAATCTATTTATCAGTTTCCTGATTCATCTTGCTTTATAGCAAATAACTTTCTCTTTGTATCATTTCAGATACATTTGTGGATTCGATTTCCGATAACACTCTGAGAGTGCTTGTCATTATTTCTGCAAACGCAGTTGTTAGTTGATGTGGCGAAGTGTCACTCACCACTGACGGAAAACTATGACAGCATTTCCTTATAGTGTTACACCCTAGGTGGTTCCACTTATGTGTCGCTTGCCGTAAAGGCACGATTCATTTCAAATCCTCTGGATATCTATCACAGTTTGTCTTCGATACGAGGACCATGCCAACCCACAGCTGATGAAGGCCAAAGCCAGAAATAGCTAGCTATCTTGTGGTGGGCATTTCGAATTGAATGCAAATTGTGATAGACCAGAGAATTTGATAATCTATTTATCAGTTTCCTGATTCATCTTGCTTTATAGCAAATAACTTTCTCTTTGTATCATTTCAGATACATTTGTGGATTCGATTTTCGATAACACTCTGAGAGTGCTTGTCATTATTTCTGCAAACGCAGTTGTTAGTTGATGTGGCGAAGTGTCACTCACCACTGACGGAAAACTATGACAGCATTTCCTTATAGTGTTACACCCTAGGTGGTTCCACTTATGTGTCGCTTGCCGTAAAGGCACGATTCATTTCAAATCCTCTGGATATCTATCACAGTTTGTCTTCGATACGAGGACCATGCCAACCCACAGCTGATGAAGGCCAAAGCCAGAAATAGCTAGCTATCTTGTGGTGGGCATTTCGAATTGAATGCAAATTGTGATAGACCAGAGAATTTGATAATCTATTTATCAGTTTCCTGATTCATCTTGCTTTATAGCAAATAACTTTCTCTTTGTATCATTTCAGATACATTTGTGGATTCGATTTTCGATAACACTCTGAGAGTGCTTGTCATTATTTCTGCAAACGCAGTTGTTAGTTGATGTGGCGAAGTGTCACTCACCACTGACGGAAAACTATGACAGCATTTCCTTATAGTGTTACACCCTAGGTGGTTCCACTTATGTGTCGCTTGCCGTAAAGGCACGATTCATTTCAAATCCTCTGGATATCTATCACAGTTTGTCTTCGATACGAGGACCATGCCAACCCACAGCTGATGAAGGCCAAAGCCAGAAATAGCTAGCTATCTTGTGGTGGGCATTTCGAATTGAATGCAAATTGTGATAGACCAGAGAATTTGATAATCTATTTATCAGTTTCCTGATTCATCTTGCTTTATAGCAAATAACTTTCTCTTTGTATCATTTCAGATACATTTGTGGATTCGATTTTCGATAACACTCTGAGAGTGCTTGTCATTATTTCTGCAAACGCAGTTGTTAGTTGATGTGGCGAAGTGTCACTCACCACTGACGGAAAACTATGACAGCATTTCCTTATAGTGTTACACCCTAGGTGGTTCCACTTATGTGTCGCTTGCCGTAAAGGCACGATTCATTTCAAATCCTCTGGATATCTATCACAGTTTGTCTTCGATACGAGGACCATGCCAACCCACAGCTGATGAAGGCCAAAGCCAGAAATAGCTAGCTATCTTGTGGTGGGCATTTCGAATTGAATGCAAATTGTGATAGACCAGAGAATTTGATAATCTATTTATCAGTTTCCTGATTCATCTTGCTTTATAGCAAATAACTTTCTCTTTGTATCATTTCAGATACATTTGTGGATTCGATTTTCGATAACACTCTGAGAGTGCTTGTCATTATTTCTGCAAACGCAGTTGTTAGTTGATGTGGCGAAGTGTCACTCACCACTGACGGAAAACTATGACAGCATTTCCTTATAGTGTTACACCCTAGGTGGTTCCACTTATGTGTCGCTTGCCGTAAAGGCACGATTCATTTCAAATCCTCTGGATATCTATCACAGTTTGTCTTCGATACGAGGACCATGCCAACCCACAGCTGATGAAGGCCAAAGCCAGAAATAGCTAGCTATCTTGTGGTGGGCATTTCGAATTGAATGCAAATTGTGATAGACCAGAGAATTTGATAATCTATTTATCAGTTTCCTGATTCATCTTGCTTTATAGCAAATAACTTTCTCTTTGTATATATATATATATATATATATATATATATATATATATATATATATATATATATATATATATATATATATATATATATATATATATGTTGTTGAGTTCGGGTTGAACCGCGTCTGGAGTTTTGTTCTCGACGTTTCGGCTCCGATTTTGGAGCCATTTTCAAGAGGTGAATGTGACTTCACGCTGAGGTCTCAATCTGCCTACTCCTCAGGTGTTGTCACAGGGGGCAAGGGTTTGTGACTTGACGCCGGGGCCTCAATCTGCCTACTCCCCAGGTCTCGTCACGAGTTATTTCTAAGGTCTCAATCTGCCTACTCCTTAGATCGAACTGAGGTATCGAGGGATGTTGGGTAGGATTTATAGCAGCAGGTGCTACTAAAGGACCGTCGGATGTCTTGGTGGGGACTGGGCATCTGGAAATTAGGGGTTTCCATGCAGTTGGAAGTCTCTGGCCGTCGTCACGTTTATTTAAGCAGGAAGGTCGCTTCTCGATTTCGATGGCCTCGCGAATTATACGAGCTTGTAGTGTTTTTGCTGTGGCGATGGTCTTAGTGTTCGCATATATATATATATATATATATATATATATATATATATATATATATATAAAGGAGGAGTAGTCGTTGACTAGTTAAGAGTATAACTATATAGTAGGATCTGCAGCGTTGTAAAAGAAGACTCTTTAAAGTTTTTCCAAGCTTTCGGAATGTTATTTATTCCATCATCAGGGACTACAATATAAAATGTTATATAAAATGTAAAATTCAGAAATATAAGTACTTACATCTTTGTTGAGGATGTTTACATATATGTTATGTTTGCAAAATAAATTTCTTATTATCGTTTTGAATACAACAGGAAGACAATTTTGTAGTCCCTGATGATGGAATAAATAACATTCCGAAAGCTTGTAAAAACTTTAAAGAGTCTTCTTTTACAACGCTGCAGACCCTACTATATAGTTATACTCTACTACTACACTATATATATATATATATATATATATATATATATATATATATCGTCTGAATTTAGAAAATCCTCATGAAATGAAAATTAACTTTGGGGTTGCAGTCATAAATTGAGTTTGGCCTGATATAGTGAAACTATTTATTAAATTGTCGAGCTTTCGAAAATCTTCATTTTCTTTTTAAAAACATGTGAGCAACAGTGTTCATTGTTACATATAACACTAAAAACATATTAAAATCTAACTTACTAATGTGAGATTAGATAAAAAACAGCAGAGGAAAAATCCTTGTCCATCACAAACAGAAAAAACTTTTCTCATCAGAAACATTTACAAAAACTGGAAAACATGTCACCGAAACTATCACTAGGAAAAAAGCGATCCATTCATCCATATTAAATTGAGGTGCACGAATTCATACATTTGCAGATGATTGACAGAACAATTTTGGAAAAAATCTTTACATTTTGAAATTAACCACTTGTGGAGTGAACAGAGCACATGGCCAACACAGAACCAAGTGATGGTTGACAACGTCTTGTCACCTGTCAGTTGTTCCACTATTTCGTGTCCATCCCAGAGCATGTGTTCCATTCTCAGGGTTAGAGTTTTTCAACATTAAGTTACAAATGGAAGAATTCAGTTTGAATTTGAAAAAGTTTGTCTTTTTGGTGATCAAAATTCAAAATGTAATTATAAATGATAGTGAGGATAGCTATATCTGCTGACTTTGCAGTGATTTTGGTGAAAAATCAATCAATGAAGTAGATAATAACTTGAATAACTTTCAACAGGAGATGAAAATACAGCTCAGTTTTTTGATTACTCAAAAATGTCAATCAATTTTTTTTTGTCACAGGGAGACTCGATGAGATGATTCTATATTAAAATAAATGTAAACACATAAATCATTTCAATACTCCCTCCTTAACATTTATTTCGTCTCGAATCTCTTGAAAGAATGTTTTTCTAAGAGTTTTGGTGAAGACGTCTTCTAGTTGGTCTTCACTTTTGACAAATTCCAGAACAAAATCTTTACTCATTCGATCTCTCAAGGAATGTATACGAATATCGATGTGTTTTGTTCTTTTCTGTGCAGTCTCATCATTTATCATTCTTATTGCACTCTGATTGTCCATTCTAACTGTGATTGGTCTTGTACAAATCTCCAATTCTTCACAAAGCTCCGCCATGACAATGGTCTCCTCGATAGCCTCCGTTGCTGCAACATACTCAGCTTCTGATGTAGATAAACAAACTATACCTCTGACGTCTAGAATACCAGTTGATAGGTGTTTGAATAGCATAACGGAACCAGATGAACTTCCTTGTATGATTGTCTCCAGCAAAATCTGAATCGCTGTGGCATACAACAACTTCATTATTTGAATTTGTGGTATATGAAAGCCCATGAGATTTTGTTTCCTTCAAATATCGCATTAGTCGTTTAACTCCCTCCCAATGAACTAATCGTGGGATTTCCATAAATCTGCTAGGCTTATTGCCAGCAAAAGTGATATCTGGTAGGTCCTGGAGTATCAACTTCCTTACAGGAGGACAATGCCAATTCCATTTCCGACTGAAATATTTTCATTCCTAAAAAATGTTTTGATTCTTCCCTTGTGATTTGGACATGTCCTTCGAGATGAACTAATAGTCTTTCTATTTCTGCCGTAACTTGTTGATGCAATTAAACCATCATTTATGAAAATAACCAGGAATAAGTTTCGATTTCCGTGTTTGGAGAATATACAGGGATCATTTATCGACTGCTCTAGATGAAATTTTTTTAATGTACTTGAAAATTTTACATCCCAAATTCGTGGTGACTGCCTAAGACCGTAGAGCCCTTTCTTCAGGAGACAAACACTGTCTGTTCCATCTTCGAATCCAGAAGGCTGTTCCATGTAGATTTCTTCCTTCAATTCCCCATTTAGGAGCGCAGTTTGAGCCAATTTCATTTCATAATGGGCTGCCATACCAAGTACCAAACGGACAGATTTATATTGGGCCACGGGGCTGAAGGTTACGAAATAGTCTTGGGTGATATTTGTTGGTGCTGCATACACATGACTGATGAATCAGGTGAAGTCGTATTTCGTGTATATTAATTCATTTAAAAATCGCAGAGCGCTTTCGGCTATCAAGCCATCTTCAGTGCTATACCTGCAAGTGAGTGATAGTCGAAAATTGGATTGAAGGTTAGAATTGAATTACTTACTCGTCTGGGTATCTACAGAAAGATCTTCACAATCACAAATAATCGTGAGACATTACATTGAATAAACATCAAAGTTAAAATCAGTGCCCTTTTGGGTTGACAATTGAAATTCTTCTATTAAAAACATTGTTGAATGATTGAAATTTGGATTCCCAAAGTGCAGAAAAAGGTGACAGGAAGTGAAATTTGACGTTGACTTAAGGTCCTAAATGATTCTGGAACATAGACTTTGTGACAAATGACGTATTATTCACTACAGTACATCAGAACTTTCCAAGGTGAGCACAGAATCATTCAATTGAGATTATTTGAAATAGGTAGGGTACGTTCTCGGTTCATCTCCCAACAGAAACTCCACTTTAAGAATGCTAAAAGTGTACCAACCGTTTGAGTCTAATGGGAACCCAACTTACGGTCACTAACAGAGATCTGACAGAAAAGTGACTAATTTGGAATAGTCAGAGGTACGTTCTGAAGTTAACTATTGTGGTTATGAATTATACTTGAGGTAGAACTGAAAATTTCAAGAGTGCGTTCCGAAACCAACTTTCAAGGAAAACAATTCCACCAGCAGGGGGGAGTGGAAGTGAAATTAGGGTCTAATGAGAACCCAACTTCCCAATCCACAAGCCGGAGTCAGGTAGAAAGTAAGTTTCTCGAGAAGGCCTGTGAGGTGCACTCAGAAACACTATAGAACTGTGGTTTATGTCCTCAGTACATCTTAAGGACAACGTCAGACTCAACCAGCGGCAAACCTTAGGTGAACACGAAATTTGGGTCTGATGGGGACCACATTCGTTGTTCACAAGGGGTAGTCAGCTGGAGAGAAAGATGAGCCCCAGCTTTTGGTCAACATATCATTTTCAACCAACATCATTTCAGCCCCAACCGTGATTCACAAATTCTAAAAGAAGTAAACTCAAAAAATTCTAACAGGTTGGATTTCCTAGAAAATTTACAAATAGACAAAGAATTACATGACAATCCCCTTTGTTTGAATACACAAGTACAACTGAACAGATCATATATTCCTCTACATAGACGACTAAATTATTAAGGTAAATTCTCTGTGATAATAATTTATTGTAGCTCGGCTCAAACCTTGAGTCCCTGTCCGAGCTTCACTTTTGAATTAACACTCGATATCTCAACAATTTCAATTATGATGCAAATAGACGATTTCTGTTTTATCCTTGGTTTTCCTTCTTGGGCTCATCTTTCTCTCCAGCTGACTACCCCTTGTGAACAACGAATGTGGTCCCCATTGGACCCAAACTTCGTGTTCACCTACGGTTTGCCGCTGGTTGAGTCTGACGTTGTCCTGAAAATGTACTTAGGACACAAATCACAGTTATCTAGTATTTCTGAGTGCACCTCACAGGCCTTCTCGAGGAACTTACTTTTTACCTGGCTCCGGTTTGTGGATTGGAAAGTTCGGTTCTCATCAGACCCTGATTTCACTTCCACTCCCCCCTGCTGGTGGAATTGTTTTTCCTTGAAAGTTGGTTTCGGAACGCACTCTTGATATTTTCAGTTCTACCTCAAGTATAATTCATAACCACAATAGTCAACTCCAGAACGTACCTCTGACTATTCCTAATCAGTCACTCTTCTGTCAGATCTCTGTCAGTGACCGTAAGTTGGGTTCCCATTAGACTCAAACGGTTGGTACAGTTTCAGCATTCTTATAGTGGAGTTTCTGTTGGGAGATGGACCGAGACCGTATCCTACCTATTTCAAATAATCTCAATTGAATAATTCTGTGCTCACCTTGGAAAGTTTTGATGTACTGTAGTCAATAATACGTCATTTGTCACAAAGTTTATGTTCCAGAATCATTTAGGACCTTAAGTCAACGTCAAATTTCACTTCCTGTCACCCTTCCTGCTCAGTATCCAGTATGAATCCAAATTTCAATCATTTAACACTGGTTCAATAGAAAAATTTCAATTGTCAACCCAAAAGGGCACTGATTTTAACTTTGATGTTTATTCAATGTAATGTCTCACGATTATTATTGATTGTGAAGATCTTTCTGTAAATACCTAGACGAGTAAGTAATTCAATTCTAACCTTCAATCCAATTTTCGACTATTACTTACTTGCAGGTATAGCACTGAAGATGGCTCAATAGCCGAAAGCGCTCTGCGATTTTTAAATAAATTCATTTATACGAAATACGACTTTCCCTGATTCGAAATAGTCTTGTCCAACTGTTTGACTGTATCCTTTTGCAACTAACCTTGCCTCATAAGGCCCATTTTGTTTCCTTCTATACACCCATTTATTCTTCATTGCATTTCTATCTTCTGGAAGTGCTACCAATGTCCAAGTCTCGTTATTTTCTAGTGCTTCTAGGTCCTGTTTATTGCATTCCTCCATTCTTATTTTTATATTGCTGTTTCATAACCGATTTCTTCTGCAATCATGCAAATGTAGTCATCATATCTACTTGGTGGTCCTATGGAATTTTTATCTCTAAGCTGTATTGTTTTCATTCTCTTCGATTTCATCGGGACTTATTTCAATATTGTCGTCGATTCTTGCTACTTCGTTGTTTTTTTTTTTTTCTACTCTCTTCAGCGAAGATTTGAGACTCGATTGGAGATGTTTGGACATATTTTTTACAGTCTCCACCAACACCAGTCGTATTTTTTCTTTATCCTTGTTGAGTATGACATCCCTGCAGACTTCTATTTTTCGCTCATCCTCGAAATATACACGATATCCTTTCGTGTTTTCTGAGTAGCCTACGAATATTTCGTCTCTACTTTTCCAGTCCCATTTTTGTAAAAGTTGTTTCGGCACGTGGACATATGCGGGGTGTCCGAATATCAAGAAATGTTCAATACTGGCTTTCTCTTTAAATATCAGCTCGAATGGTGTTCTGTCAAGTATTGAACTAATACCAGTTCTGTTTAACACATGAGAAGATGTATTTATTGCCTCTGCCCAGAAATATTTATCCATATGTTGATGATGGAGTAATGCTCTAGCCGCTTCCTTTTAACGTTCTCATCTCCCTTTCGGCCGCTCCGTTTTGCTCAGAACTGTATTTCACTGTAGGCTGGTGTTTTATTCCATACGTCGTAAGTAGTCGATACACTTCCTCGTTTTTGTATTCTGTGCCATTATCGGTACGAATTATTTTTATTTCCTGATTTGTTTCAGTCTTGAATCGGAGTATAAATTCTGTTTCTCTGTGACTTCATTTTTGTGTTTCAAGGAATAAACATATCTATAGTGAGGAAAATCATCCTTCGGAAGTAGGAAATATGCTGATTACCCAATTGATTAAAATTCCATGGGTCACCCAAGATCACAATAAATAATCTCTCCTGGATTTGATGATTTATTTGTGGAAATTTGACATGGTCTTCTGCTTTCCATGGATACAGGACTCGCATTGGAAATTTAATACTTCAGGAGCATCCAGTCCAAAGTTTGACAAAACTTGCTTGCAGTGAGGAATATTTTGGTGAACGAGTACATTATGTCATTCTTCTGATGATCTATTTGATTTAAAACTCATGAGAGACGTAACTTCAGCATTGAATTGAACTTCAAATTGCATTTTGAATATATTTCCTTTTTCGAGTCCCTGGACTATAATCTGGCCATCTTTTTCGATTTGACATTTATTCTTGTCAGTTATGACAACGTAACCTTCTTGAGTAATAGCAAAGGTTCATTCATTGATTTTTTTCAGATTCTTTTTGAACCAACAGTCACGTTCAAAGTGGCCCCGCTTTCAACAATAATGGCAGAGAACATACCATTCTGGGGATTTGTTTTGTTGGCGTTAATTTTCAGTTCTCTTTCAGTTCGTTTTTGAAAGCTCTTGCTGTCAATGCCCCATCAACATCTTGTATAGTCCCGTTTTCATTCCCTTCTCTTCGGCAATAAGTCTGGACATAAGATTATTGAGGGTTTTATCAGAAGAACTATCCCATGTGGAGTAAAAACGCTTGAAACTTTCAGCTAAGGACATCAAAATTTAATTCATCAACATACTCTCGCTCATTTGTTCCCCACAGTTTTTCAGTTCATGGTTTAGTTTTTCTAATTCGGCAATATGATTAGCAATACCTCCATTCTTGCAGGAATGAGCAACAAATCTTTGCTGGAGAGCGTGAAGGCTTGCTTCCGTGGTCTTTCCATAGAGCGAATGGATTCTCAGCCACATTCCAGCGGCTGTCCCACATGCAATCAAGTGTGTAACAACTTTTTCTTGTACTGAGGTCACTATCAGGTTTTGAGTTTTCAAGTCTTCCTCGTCCCATTTCTTCTTTTCTTCCTCGGTCTCTACTGCCGTTCGTGCAGTTTCAATAACACGAAAGGCTCCAAAAGACTTTAAACTGATCATCAACTGAAACTTCCAGGCGGCATAGTTTGATCCATTTCCGTCCAGAGTTATGAGCCTCCTATATTCGACTGCTGCCATTTTTTCTTCCGCTTTCAACAGAATACGAATTTTACCGTACTTATCACTCCAACAGACCTTCTAGAGTTATCAGAAGTATTTCACAAATTCATTCACCCAACTCAGTTTTGTACTGGGCCCATAACCTACTGACTTTGCATTGTTTTTGGTGAATAAATCAATCAATGAAGTAGATAATAACTTTTATGACATATTCCAGGAATTAACTGAAATAAGACACCACACTTCACTGATCATTTATTGAATGCCGTTTACACTCTGACTGGTTTCACATTCACGCATGCCGAAGCTGATCATCACCTACATCTACAGGGTGATACATTACAACTTCAATAACCTTTAAGAGAAGATAAAAATACAGTTTAGTTTTTGATATCTCAAAAATGTCAATCAATCGTTTTTTGTCACAGGGAGACTCGATGAGATGATTCTATATTGAAATAAATGTTGACACATAAATCATTTCAACAATATCAGACCTCTTATTCATCGGATTTTGTTGTTTATTGATGTAAACCATCTCCAAAAAGTTCCTTTTATTGTAGTTATCTCCAACTACTAAAATTGTGAGATTGCCAAAGTTAATGATATGATCAGTATTGATATTAAGTTTCGTTAAAGCACGACTATTTTTTTTGAGGTAGCAGTCACTCTTGTGGGACGTGATGCGTCCAGACAAGTTTCTACTAGTCTGCCCATTATCAACTTCATCACATTCAAAACAAGGAATTCTGTAAACGACATTTGATTGTTCAAATTTGGAAAGTGGTGTTTTAGTTTTAGTATATAAATTGCCAATTAGTTTCGATTTCTTTTTGGCTATTCTCAAATTATCTAATTTGAAATTGTTGGAAAGTCTTGGTGTTAGTTCTTGAATGTATGGGAGGGTTCTGTATTTATATGTTGTTACTGCTTGAGGAATATTATTATTATCAATGGTTTGATCATTGATTTCATTAAGAATATTGGAAATTGATGGAAGAGATATATTTCAGTTAGGTTTGAATGAAAATTTATTGATGAATTATATAGGGTGAGATTTTTCTTTCAAAATGTCCCTGAGTTCATATAAACTCTCCACATGATACTCAGGATGGGACAGACCGACTACCCTGCTCTTCAAAGCTAGAACAAGATTACTCTTCATACTTTGTGAGCCTTGCTGATAAATGAGAGACTTTTAGCAGCCACTGTTCTTTAACATGGAGTGCTTTGATTGACATTTTAGAATTCATTTTCGAATCAAATTTCCTCACTTTTAATGACACTTTTCATGAACAACTATTTGGCACCCCAATGGGTTAAAAAATTTCTTCAATTTCAGTTTACTTTGTTCCTGATAAACTTGTATAGGACGTAATGTCCCTGATTCCATTTGATATTCCTTTCGTGAAGAGGTATTTGGATGACCTGATACTTGCCGTGCCCTTTGGCAGAGTAGATGAAGATCTCTACTATTTCAACAGTTATGACTTAAACCTCCAGTTCACTGTAGAAATTGAGGAGAATCATGTTACCCAATTTCTAGACATGAGAATACATAGAGTTCCAGACAACGAGCTACGTACCAAATGGTACAGGAAACCGATCTGTTCTAAAAGATTCCTGAATTTTCGCTCATACCATCATCAAAGTATGATGAGTAATTCAGTTCTAGCTTTGAAGAGCAGGGTAGTCGGTCTGTCCCATCCTGAGTATCATGTGGACTGTTTGAATGAACTCAGAGACATTATGAAAGAGAATTCTTACCCTCTAAAATTCATCAATAAATTCTTATTCGAAACTCACTCAGATATATCTCTCTCATCGATTTCCAATATCGATAATGAAATCAATAATCGACCCATTGATAATAATAATAATATTCCTCAAGTAGTGACAACATTTAATTACAGGAACCCTCTCATACATTCAAGAACTATTACCAAGACATTCCAACATTTTTAAATTAGATAATTTGAGAGTAGCCAAAAAGAATTCGGAACTAATTGACAATTTATATACTAAAATTAAAACACCATCTTTCAAATTTGAACAATCAAATGTCAATTCCTTGCTTTCAATGTGATAAAATTTACATTGGGCAGACTAGTATAAACTTGGCTGGACGCACCACGTCCCACAAAAGTGACTGCAACCTCAAAAAAATTGTTGTGCTTTGGTGGAACATAATATCAATACTAATCATATCATTAACTTTGGCAGTCCCACAATTTCAGCAGTTGAAGATAATTACAATAAAAGGAACTTTTTGGAGATGGTTTTCATCGATGAACAACAATATCCGATGAATAAGAGGTCTGATATAGCTAACCTCAGTATCATTTATAATTACATTTTGGATTTTGATCACCAAAAACAAACTTTTCCAAATTTAAACTGAATTTTTACATTCGTAACTTGAAGATGAAAAACCCTAACCCTGAGAATGATACACATGCTTTGGGTTGGAAACGGAATAGTGGAACAACTGACAGGTGACAAGGCATTGTCAACCATCACTTGGTTCTATTGTTTTCTGTTCTCGCTGCAGTTCCATGCCCTGTGCTCACACTGGGCTATGTGCTCTGTTCACTCCACAAGTGGTAAATATTTTTTCCAAAATTGTTCTGTTAATCATCTGCACATGTATATATTCGTGCACCTCAATTCACTCTGGATGAATGGATCCCTTTTTTTCTAGTGATCATGGAAAAAGAACCCTGTAACCTTCAGAATCGGAACTGAAAATTTTCAAGAGCAAATATGTATATCTGTATTAGTAGTTGAATTGATGTCCTGATTCCGAATCCGTTGAAATTTCGAGTATTCCCATAAAGCTGGGTGAATCCATCGAATGAAACTGAACCTGCTACAATATCGATTGTTCTGCAGAGAGTAATGAATTTTCGTAGATATATCGACGTTGCTCTGTTCGAAAATGTTGGACGTGAAATATCGGAGAGGCTGTTCTTGTCTCAAGACGTTCAAGGCAACCATTTCAAGCCACTTCTGAACTGAACTCAGCTGATTTTTCTCAAATTGTGAAGTCAAACGTCGATGTGTGCAGGCAATTATTGAAGGTTCCGCTATTTTGTAGTAGGTGAAGATATTGAATTCATATTCTAGGGTTATAATGTATTCGTCAGGAGCTTCGAAATGATGTATCACAAGACCCCTCCTTCCATTTGAACCAGATGGCGCCTAGTCGGCATTTTGAAATTTTTATGTGTAAATTTTAATTTAAAATATAGTATTCATGCATCAATTTCATTATCCCAAGTTTGAAATTTCTGATTTTAACGATCGTGATTTTATAGTTCATAAAGTTATAACTGAATATTGGCAGAATAACTCACAATTTTTCAGAATGATTTTGAAAAGAGTAATGAAAGTTTGTATATTTCGTTATTTGCTATCGAAGAAGTCTTAGAATATTTTTTAAAACGGATGTGATGAGCATCTGATTTTAGATTCGCATTCAGAACAATTGACAGTGGCGATAGTTTTACTTTTTTGAATATTTTTCTTCCAAAAAAAAAATTGAAAAATATTAAAGTATGCTTGGAATCCGTTTATCAAAGTAAACATAGTCGAAGGTGTCTCTTTGAGGTTATTTGTAACGCGAACAAGAAATGCAAGATCACTCAACCTGGATGCTCCTTCAGTAAAACAGTTTCCAAGGGTGAGGCCCATTTCTCCTTTGTAAACTGCAATATCTGTTCTCTCAAGTTGAAGAAAAGTGCCCTCACAAAAATGCAAAGCTGAGCTCAGGCCTTGCGGACACTTCGTTCCTACCGCTGCTGCGAATTTGACGCACTTCATCAATGTAGTAGTGTATCAAGTGGGCATAAGGTTGAGCAGCCTTGTTCTAGATTCTAATGCTTGGAATGTTGAATTATCTTCTAAAGGTTGTTCCGCTTGTAGTTCACAATTCGAAAAAATATGTTTCTCAGCAGTAACATTTCCTGGAAATTTGCAATGATCTTCAGATTCCTCCAGAATACCATCGGAATAAGCGTCTGGTTTATACTTGAGTGTTCCTCAAACCTCAAACCAATGCTTCATCTCCTATGGTATTGGGTGAAATATCTGAAACTATCCGGTTTGTGACGGAAATAAAATTTCTGTTACATTTCCTACTTAGAACACCTCCTGAAGCGCTGCTAATCATCCTTTCCATCGTGGTGGTAGACGCACTCAACTACACCTGAGTGTTCTCTCAACCCTTCAAAATGGGAATCACGCTTGCGCCAAGGAGTGATATGAAAAATCACAGGTCTTCGGGATTTCTCTCTCGACTTGATCGATCCAGAGCGCGTATCGACAAATCTTATCTGATTCTGAGATTTTGTGAGTGTGTCTTCGAAACAGTTTATATCTATTTCGAATAATTTAAATCATCTCGAATCATTATTTCACCTACATGATGATTTTTCAATGAATGATTTCTTTCTAATCAACAGTATATATTTTGATAAAACCGTAAAGTTTGTTGTTTTTTCGAGAATCGGTGTCGGGAACATCGAAGTGTTTTCCGAAACTATCAACATCATTTTCGTCCTCGAGTTTTCCGCGATTTATCACAAGAAATATTTAATAATTGTGTTATCTATACCTACTGAACCCGATATTTCTGGAATCGAGATAAATATTACATTTTATATCGAAAAGTTAGATTATCTTCGACTCCCTATATTATTTCTGTTGGATTGGAATCAATGGAATCTACAACTTGAGGGAGAACGAGTACTTTTGTGTATATATTTTTCAGTGGCACAACGGATTACTTGGCATATTTTTGTGTTACCAACAAGAGGGCCAGTGTCCAGTTCTATCAGGGGAGCAGAATTTCACCCAGCTCGAATGATCTCACTTTCAAGAGGAAATTGGTCGAATTCATATTGAAAACCGAAAACCCTGTGAAACAAGAACCTCTGACGTTTGGTAAGTAGTCTGTGATCATTCTATTAATATTCGATTTGAATTTAACTATCACTACTTACCAAACTGTCACAGATTCTTTTGAATCTTCGTTCCAGTCACTTTCTCGAATGTTTATTGCATTCACTTTGGGTAACATACTGAGACTAGCTCTTGCCAGCCACAGTTCATAATTTGTACCATTCAATTCACTAATTTCTTCGTGAAGTATGGGCTTGGCCAAATTGGAAGAATTGAAGGGTTACTTATTGGTACTGGGCTGACAGGAAGTGTTTTCATTATCTTGAAAATTATTTGAACAATTATTCCTTTTTTTTTCTTTTTGTATACTGAGCATACCTGTTTCGAATTGCAACTCCATACGAGAATCATACGCTTGTTGAATATCGTTTTATTTATCTATTTCAATTCATATTGATTGAATTGAATATCTTCCTTTCTTTTCCTAGGGATTATCAGAGTTCATAGTCGTTCAGTTTTACATGAGAGAGCTTTCGCTTATTCAAGTGAATTCAATCGTTTCCTGTGACTGTAAATTTGGATATAAATAGTCGTTTAGAAATAGTCTCTATCACATAGTTCAACAAGTTTTAATCTCTGCGAAACCCATTTATATATCTTATTACTTTGGTCTAATATTTTGTCCCTCCTCTCACATGTAAAACCATCGACCGTTGAAGAGGACCAACATCAACATCTGGCTTGTTCGAGTTTGAGTCCACTTCACTACTCGAGGAGGAGCGTGAGTGGCCATCCCCTTCAAGGTCAACAGAACGGTCAGAAGGATAGACCATTATGTAATTTTTCATTCATTACTTGAAACTTGTATCGATTCAATTTATTCTTAATCATATTAATTCTGTTGAAGTTCACTTCAATATATTGAAAGTTTGTTAAAGTTGAATCGATTTTTCCTTCAGCAGCACTGAAAGAGGTTTACTGTAGGCTGAAGGAAGCCAACCCAACCAAAAACCTAGAAAAATGCGAATTCTGACGGCAGTCTTTAGTATTTTTGGGTCTCGTGGTTGACAAGGAAGGTTTCAGAACTGATCCTAAAAATGGTTCCAGCTATTTTGAACTATCTTGCTCCTGAAACAACTACCGTAGATTCATGAAGGATTTTTCAGCTGTCGCTACTCCTATCTCAGATCTTTTGTATGGCAGGAAGAAAGTATTGTTTGGACTGAACAAGCTGAAGAGGCTTTCAAACAAATAAAGATTCGTTTGACTACTGCACTGGTTCTAGCGAGTCCAGACTCTTCGGAGCCTTTCGTTCTGCAATGTGATGCCTTTGACACTGGCGTGGGCTGTATTTTTTATTAGGAGTGTGATGGAATTGAACATCCAGTCGCTTATGCCAACAGAGCATTGAACAAAACACAAAGAAAATACTGAGAAGGAGCTCTCAGCTGTCATTTTTGGCATTGCGAAATTTCGCACTCACATCGAAGGTACGAGATTTGTGGTCGAATCTGACCACGCTTCACTTGTTTGGATTAACAATATCTCGAATCCTTCAGGTCGTTTGGCCAGATAGGCTGTTAAATTGTCTCAATTTGATTTCAAAATTGTTTACCGTGAAGGTTTTCGAAATGTAGTAGCTGATGCTTTGTCACGTTCCATTTATGAAAGTGCAGTGCTGGACATATCTTCTTTGAAACCTGACGAATTGTATAAAAAAATGATATCTGAAGTCGTGAAAAATCCTGAGTCTTACCCTACATTCTGTGTGGAAAATGGATTTCTTTTCAAACATATTTTACCTAAACATAAAATCATCAGTGATACCTCTGATTGGAAAATTGTTGTTCCTACAGAAAATAGATCAGAAATTTTGAAATTTCATCATGATGAAGAAACAGCTGGTCATTTCGGGATACTCAAAACATTGTCTCGTATCTAAGAATTATATTATTGGCCCAATATCAGAAAAGATGTTTATCGTTATAATCGTCGCTGTAATGTTTTTGCAGCCAGTAAAAGTGTCAACTTACCTAGAGCTAGTCTAATGGGCTCATACAAGAACATCAATTTTCCTTTTCGACTTATCTCTGCTGAATCATTAGGTCTAGGGACCTAGGTCGTAGAATCAGACTCGATATGTCTCAGTAATTTATTTATTCATTTGATACACCATTCAAAAGCCGAAGCCTTTCACAGAATGGGAAGAAGCAATATTTACAGTACATGCAATATGTATATAGCAAGCTATGAAATAGGTAAATCACTGAAAACAAAAAAGACAAAAAAGTATAAACGAAGATGATTAACACAGCGTAGAGACGTGCATGAGCTGAAAAAAACTCAGTGAGATGAAAGCTCATGCACGTCTTCACAACAGTACAGAAAAATACCAAATAGACAGATATTATGATGAAATAGCTCTCCTTATGTCTGTTTGCTTGCTATGAAAAATATCTAGTCTATCCTGAAATGACGAGTAGTCACGACATATTCTATAAATAGGAGAGTTAAGAAGTACATTGGTTTGCGCAAAGGGAAGATAAAATGTAATGATGTAGATTGATATGTGCAAGCAAGTACGGACAATCAACTTGTGACTCAAGAATCTTGTGCAAAAATGCATTACCTAAATATGTCCGACGGATATCGAGAGAACTGACTTGAAATCTAGAAAGTAGAATATCATGAGGTATATCCCTTTCCGGATAGATTCCATCACATTTAAAACAAACGTATTTGAGGAAACGCCTCTGAACTTTTTCTAGACTCTCAATATATGTGACATGTCCAGAATTCCAGACAACACTGCCATATTCAAACTTCGATCTCACAAGTGCATTGAAGAGTAGTAAGTGCGTTTTTATTTCAGACAACCATTTGGAGTTTCGGATGATGAAACCAAGTATTTTGAAACCACTTGAAACAATAGAATTTACGTGAGGTAAAAATGTAAATTTCGTATCAAAAATGACACCAAGATCTTTGAATTCTTCCATTTATAAACTTTACCGTTTATAGTACAAGAAAATTCAATGGGTGATAATTTGCGAGAGTGGGTCACCAAATTGCGCTTTGTAATGTTCAGAGGTAATAGGTTCATTTCACACCACTGATTTAATTTGTCAATGTCTCTTTGAAGATAGTTGCAGTCAACTGAAGAAGAAATCTGCCGGAACAATTTACAATCATCCTCATATAATATAATTTCTGAGTCGATTCCCTGGCAAATGTCATTTATAAATAAAATAAATAGTAAGGGTTCCAAGACAGATCCTTGTGGGACATCCGAGGATGCTGTTATTTCGACAGACTTGGATCCATTGTATTCAACTCTCATCCGCCTCTTAGTTAGATAGGAGTACAAGAAAAATACAAAGTTGTTGGCAAGCCGAAGGAAAGTAGTTTGTTCAGAAGTGAACCATGATCAAGTCGGTCAAAAGCTTTAGAAAAATCAGTGTGAATGACATCGACCTGAGAAGATTTATCCAAAGCACCAGCTATAAATTGTGGATTGGTTTACTGAATATTCTATGGCAAAATCTACTTTCAAAAGTATTACCAAAGGATACCGCACACTTTAATGGGAAAAGTGGCCCTCTGTCGAATCGGCTGTTTTTTTTATCCCCCTCCTCCGCCCCCTTTTTCTCCTTCCTCTCCTTTTTTTTTTTCTTCCTTTTTCTTCTTTTTCTTTTCGTTCCCTTCCCTTTCCTTTCTTCCCTTTTTTCCTTCCGTGGGGGGGCTCCCCCCCCCCCCCCCCCCCCTTTTTTTTCCCTTTTTCCTTTTTTTCCCCCCCCTTTTTTTTCCCCCCCCCCTTTTTTTTTTTTTTTTTTTTTTTTTGTGTGGCCCCCTTTTCCTCCCCCCCCCCCTTTTTTTCCCCCTCTTTTGTCTTTCTTGTCCCCTTGTGTTTTGGGGTTCTTCCCCCTTTGGGTTTCTTTCCCCCCTTTTTTTTTTTTTTTTCCCTTTGGTTTTCCCCCCCCTCTTTTTCTCTTTTTCCCCTTTTTTTTTTGGGTTGGCGCTTTTCTGTTTTCCGGGGTCGGGGGGGCCCGGTTTTTTTTTTTTCTGTTTTTTTTTTCCCCCTTTTTTTTCCCCCCTCCCCTCTCCTCTTTTCCCTCTTTCCCCCCCTTTAATGAGAATAACGTTTTTTTTATTTGGGGTGTTCCTCAGATATTTGCCTGTGATAATGGAAGTCAGTTTACTAGTGAAGAATTTAAGATCATGGAGTCTTAGAAAGTACAGAAAATTTGGTACAATGCTAGATACCATCCTCAGGTCAATTATACTGAGAGAGTAGACAAAGTTATCGTTACAGCTATCCGATCATACATTCATGAAAATGCTCAAGCTGAACGATAAGCTAAACAAGAGAGTCATGGTTATTCTCCAGCATTCTCGAATTTAGCTAGGAATGTTCCTCTTACTGGAGATCATAATGGAAAAATACCGGAAAATGCAAATAATATCATTGCTATTGGCGAAAAAAAATCTACGTTTGACTGACATTTAGGAACTTCCAGATCTTTATGAAGATGTTCGTGAAAAGTTACATCAAGCTTATCTCCGGAATGTAAAACAGTATAATCTGAGGAAAAGGAGTTTGAAATTTCATGTAGGAGACAAACTTTGGAAAAGAAATTATACTCAGTCGAGTGCTCCTAACGATTACTCTGCTAAGCTCGCTCCTAAGTATATTCCATGTATTGTTACCAAGGTTATCTCTAATCTTGTCTATCAGTTGAAGGGTATGGATGGTAATGATCTTGGCCTCTGGCATGTCAAAGATCTGAAAGAGAACTTTTCTACGCTCAATGATTCCGATTCTGAGACTGATGTACCTGACTTAAAGTGACTTCCTTTGCTTTTTTTCTCTCAATATCTACTCTTATCTTGCCTTTAGAATTTTGATCATCGGGAATGTTATCTTCAATATATTATTATATCAATCCCTTCCATATCTTAGAACCATGTGTACTATGCCAATGAATTTGCACACATCCTGAAATGTTTGTCTCGTTGTATGAATATGTTTCATTCAGTTTGGCAGTGAATTTTTGGAAAAGTAGGAATTGAGAATGCAATTCTTTGATGTTTAGATTTTCGCGTTTCTCTTCTTGCTTTCCTGTTATCAATGCTCAGATTGCATAGGTTATAATAATAATAATCTCTATTGATCACAAGTACACCTTGGTGTCTGGATAAGTCACACGTATAAATAAAGTTGTATGTAAGTACGAGATGGGATATAAGAACTCATACATATAAAGGTATAAATAAAATAAATAAACATCCATACATGATTAATAAAATAAACACAATTGAATAATTCATTCCAACTCACACATTAAAACTCTCATTCACAATAGATAGAGACAAACAATTTTGAAAATTAAGACTCAAAAAAGAGTGATATTTTCAATGTCGTAGTGGGCGTCTTGGAGGAATTTGATTTTCAATTGGTTTTTTTAACGTTTCCAGATCAGCATATCTCAAAGGTAATGGAAGTTTGATGAACAATTTTATGCCTAGTTGGTTACGATTTGTACTGGTCAATCTGTGTTTAGGAATAAGAAGATTTTGCCTGTTTAGGGTACCATAGTTATGGTTATATCCGACTTGTTGAAACTGTGTGATATTTTCCCTCACATATGGTAGATTGACATATAATACAGCCGATGGCAAAGTGAGTATTCCAAGTTTAATGAACCAGGGTCGAGGATAATAATTCATTTTCCTCAATTCTCTTTATATATCTCATTATCTATATCTTGACTCTACTGATGTTGTTTTTGCCTCTGTAGTGATCATCTTGTAATTGAAAATAGTTTTAACTAGCGTTGAAGTTTTTCTCTCCAATTTGACCTTTTTTTTTTTGAAATGTAGCATGGCCTGCTACAAACACACTGCCTTTATAAGGCGTATTTCTCATCTTATTACCTATGTTAGGAACTAATTGTCCTAACAAATAGAGATTTCAAATGAGTTTCATGTTTACCTTTGAGCTTCCCTCCTATTATATCAACTGGTATATTCATAGTATCCATTGTCTAAGGTATGCTAATGACAAATACCTCGTTCTTCGTATGATGAAAATTATTTTCCCCTACTATTCTATTTTTTTTATCTCTTTCGCTTTTGGCTCTGTGGAGGGGGCCTAAGAAAAACACCACCATGGCATTTCTACCAGGTGTCAAGTAAAAGTCTTGAAACTGGTCACATTGAGCATTCTTTCATCTTTTTTTTTCCGCTTCTGGTTCTGTGGAGAGGGGCCTCAGAATTCTCCCACCACGGAATACACCAGGTGGTAGATAAGTATCCCACGACTGGCCACTTTAGGTATTACATAACATTCAGTGATTTATCTGCCATCAATGATTGTCTTGTAATATTCAGATGATGTTAGTCATGCAGTAGCTAGGTCATACTTTATCTTTTCTCTTGGATCTGATATTCCATATCTTTGTGCCTGGTTTTGACCAGTGATGGTCTCATCTGGGAATTATCAGTTCTGCCTTCTGTGAGATAGTTGTACTTATGCTTTCATTCTCAATGTATATGGCATAGTCATGGTATATTGATTACTCGCGTTGTTTCATTGAGAGAGACAATCAACTGACTGTGTTTCATTTTGCTTCATTTAAATGACCGTTATAATCTCTACAGAATGTATCTATTATCTATCGTACTGTAGAATTTTGTTATGTATTTTTATGAGAGTCAACAATTTTGGACAGTAGAGAGATGAAGCCATTCAGTTGTGCATTCTGTAATTGAAGTGATGTTATTGAAATTTATATCTTTTGATATCTCGGAATCGGTGTCGGGAACATCGAAGTGTTTTCCAAAACTATCTATATCATTTCCGTCCTCTAGTTTTATGCGATTTATCACAAGAAATATTCAATAATTGTGTTATTTCTACTTACTGAACCCAATATTTCTGAAATTGAGATAAAATATTTCATTTCATATCGAAAAGCTAGGTTACTTTCGACTTCCTATATTATTTCTGTCGGATTGGAATCAATGGAATCCACCACTACTACTTGAGGGAGAACGAGTACTTTCGTGTATATATTTTTCAGTGAAACAACGGATTACTAGGCTTGTTTTTGTGTTACCAACAAGAGAACCATTCTCCTGTTCTATCAGGCGAGCAGAATTCTACCTAGGTCGATTGATCTCTGATCCAGAAGGAAATCGGTCGAATTCTAATTGAAAACCGAAAAGAAGTAACATACTGAGACTAGTTCTTGCCAGCCACAGTTTATAATTTGTACCATTCAATTCACGAATTCCTTCGTGAAGATTGGGCTTTGGCCAGGTTTGAAGAATTGAAGGGTCACCTATTGGTACTGGGCTGACAGGAATTCTTTTCATCATCTTGAGAATTCATTGAACAATTATTACTTTTTTTTTCTTTTTGTATACTGAGTATACCTGTTTCTAATTGCAACTCCATACTAGAATCATACGCTTGTTTTTTGTTTGTTGTTTTTTTTATCTATTTCAATTTATATTGATTGAATTGAAAATCTTCCTTTCGCTTCTTGGAGATTTTCATAGTTCATAGTTGTTCATTTTTACATGAGAGAGCTTTCTCTGATTCGAGTGAATTTAATCGTTTCTTGTGACTGTAAATAGGGATCAAAATAGTATGTCGTTTGAAAATAGTCACCATCACATAGTTCAACAAGTTGTAATCTCTGCGAAACCCATTTATATATTTTATTACTTTGGTCTAATATCTTGTTTCTACTCTCACATATAAAACCATCGACCTTTGAAGCGGACCAACATCAATCACCTGACCTCAAGCTGCCTACCATTGAAGTGAGTGGACTCCTGGACTATCCTCGAAGCAGGCGGTAGAGAGAACCCAGAATACCTGTAGCCAAAAATCAGGTTAGCCAACAACTAGCCGCCAAAGGTAGCAGCTTCGTATCCGCTGCCAAAGACTACACCAGGTTAGCCAACAAGCCAACCATTTCTGGCTAAAGAGGTAACTTGTTCGAGATCGAGTCCACTTCACTACTCAAGGAGGAGCGTAGGTGGCCATCCTCTTCAAGTTCAACAGAACCAAGGTCAACAGAACGGTCAGAAGGATAGACCATTGTGTAATTTTTTATTCATTTGTTGATTCAATTTGTTCATAATCATATTAATTCTGTTAAAGTTCACTTCAATGAATTGGGAGTTTGTTAAAGTTCAATCGATTTCTCCTTCATCAGCACATACTTCTCTTTCAGGGAGTTTGGCGTCCTTGTTTTGAAATAAAAGTCGTTGTGTGAATTTCTCTAGAAGTCACACTTGCTTTTGGTAGAAATTAATTTGCACCTGCCATAAGCGAGTGTACCTTACCCACACCAGAGATAGTTGTGGTAATAGGTTTCGGTGACATCTCCATAGCAAGTAGGTGGGTATTCAGTTCCTCATACCATCTCTTCCAATCCTTTCTCCACTCAATTTCAGTTCTGTAAGTGGCTTGAATTTCATTTTCTCGGGTTCTTTATTCTGACACCATGTTATGTTATCTCAAGTAGGTGAATGACAATTTCAAATAATAACTTTCATTCGACATCTCATTCAACTGCTCAATGATTGAATTGATTTTTTGATCTCTCAGATATCGTCGGTCCTGAAGCGGAGCCACGAATGTGCAGATTCTTTATTCAGAAAGTAGAAGGTCTCTAGTCTCTATTTTCATACAAATGACCATACCGGTTTTTTTCAACACATTCGCGGCATTTTCATGGGAACTCAACACAATACCGAATTCAACCATGCACATAAGTTTAAGTAACTTTCCTTCACATTCGTGGATTTGCTCTGGGACCGACGATATGATATTGTCAAAAACATGCTGATGGAAATATAAAATGGGTCCAATTCATATCTGTGCCATACAAATGATTTATTAAGATGTGACGAATAGTAATTTAGAGAGATATGAGAGTGCACATTCCTTACCTGTTACGCTTCTTGCATAAATCTCAAATGACACGAACCTTGTAATTCAATACTACCCAATGCAGACTAATGAATTGGTAAAATCAATTTATTTTCAATAAAATCACAATGGAATCCGTCTCACAACTACTCAGCTTCGCCAGTCACACGATAATTGTTTATTAATATAATTACCGTTACAGCCGCCGTTGAATTATAGAGGTCAGGGACGGAGCATGCATCGGGGTCGTAGGTTTCCTTCGAACTGTGCGGGGCTACCATTTCCGTTATGGCTATGGACAAAGAGACCCTCATCGTATAGGCGTTCACCACAGCCAAAAAACCCATTATTCCAAGTATGTACCGCTGTGGAATGAGGAAAACTGAAAAAGAACAATGAATCCGAATGAAATGGTGATATCAAATGTACACATTGTATAATATAAACACAAACATTACATACATTTATGGGTTTTCAGCAATCGAATTTCCAATGTTTTATTACATGAACGACTTCGGGCCTATTGAACTGGTTTTCGAGAAAAGGCCTCAAATGAACAATTTTTGTTATATTCATCCAAAATGTAAGTCCTGTGTTTCATTTCTTTGATGAATGATTTCTTCATATAGTCAAACAGATTATATCAAAAAAAAAATTCACTCCCTCGATTTTCAAATATGGAATTTGTTGGCAATTCCTATGAAATTCAAATGACGCAATAGTAATTGATGAAAAAGTAGGAGATATTGAAGCTGCTTTCAGCTAATACAATTTCCTGATCTAAGGAATGGATACTACCCAAGAGGTTTCCAATTAGCGGTTCGGAACGTCTATTTACGACTTCAGTGATGTCTGGAGTGTTATATGGGCCGTGAACATTTTAAACATCCACAAAAAAACTTAAATGGTGAAAGGAACTGTTGGTACTGGGCTCCATCTCGAACAATAACTTGGGAAAGGTGTCCAACTAGGCATGGAATTAGAAGTATCGTTTTCTCAATAAATTCATCAATTATAGGTAACTGGGACCAATCAGAATAATTGTATTTACGTGTGCTTGGTATCAAAATGGCGTAAGAAAAAATGACTTTCATGTGACTGAACGCCAGTAAGTCACATATTCATTAGAATTGTTATTCCATGTTGTTAATTTTGTACAACTTCTGGACCACAAGAAGATATTTTTGGTTACTTCTGGTAAACTCTTTCAACTTACCGCAGTAATGCATGAAATTCACGTGACGAGTTGCAACAAAATGGCTTACTCAATACCGTTTCATATGCAACCACACACATTCACTAATACTATATACTCAAAAAGTTCATTTTGAGAAGCAGAACAACAGGTCTTCTAACCCATTTCAAGATCGCGTCCAGCGATTGGAGTTGGTATATGACATCGGTACATGGATACGTATCATGAAGTCGCCGCGACGTAGTTGCCGGTTGTAAAATAAAACAGGGGTTACGAGGATGCATGTTGCCAGTTGTAGAATTAACCGATACAGTTGGAGAAATATGACGTTTGGGGAAAAAATAGCTGTCTACATTAAAGAAAAAAAAAACATGTCCGCCAGGAGGTATGCAGCAATAAAAAAGCATGCCTGCCAGGGGGAATGTTGAAAGAAAAATATGACGCCGAAAAAAACAAGTATGCTATAGAGAGATTATTTTTGAACGTCATTAGAAATTAAGAAAACATGTTCAAAATCATTTTTTATTTTGGTTATATTTCACATAAACCATCTGTAAAGAATATCAACGTTTCAGAGGCTGCAATTATAGTTTCTTCTTCGGGAAGAAACTTTATGCCCTTTCACGCATCGAAGTTCACACAAAAGAAACAAAATTTTGGGAAGAACTAGACGAAATTCTCGAAGAGTCTGATCGTCTAGCTCCATCTGTCACATTTGGCAATCAAAATCCAATAAATCCTTGTCTCGAAACTCCTAACTATGAACCATCTATTGACATTTTACCAATAGGCGAAATCGCACGGGAAATCGACCCAACCGAAACAATAAGTCCAATTGACATACAACCAAGCACAAGCTCTAATGTCAACGACAAAAATAAAAACGCACAAGAAGACAATATTTCCACATTAGTTCATATTGATACTGACACTCACGAAAACCAAGAAATTCATGAACGTAATAATCCAATAGAAATACGCGATGATGACGTAACTGTCCATACCAACGCGGAAGAAAAACCCTATTGTTGAAATACCAATTTCGGAATCTCCTGTAAACCACGGTCAAAACCAAATTATATTTCAACACGTTCTCCATTCACCTTCAAAACCTCTAATAAAAATTTTATTCGGGAAGAAACAAAGAATAATTGTTCAGCTTTCCTCAAATAACTTTGAAAAAGATGTAGTCGATTTTGTCACAGAATATATTGTTCCAACTGTCCCTTATTATCTTTATTTCGAAGTACCAGATATGTATGAAAGATTCTGCGAAGTAATTCGTAGAAACTTCAAATGGCCCTCTTTAAAATTCAAGTCTTGTAAATTAAAACTTATTGATGTTACAACGAAAAATGAAATTCCGGATCTTATACAAGCATATCACGAAGGTAAAAGTAATCATCGAGGAATCGAAGAAACCGAACAAAGGCTCAAGGCGCGATATTATTGGCCGAATATGAAAGATTCTATACAAACCTTTATTAATCAATGCGAAATATGCCAACAAAGTAAATATGAAAGACATCCGATTAAAACAAAAATGAATATAACCCCAACAGCCACCAAACCTTTCGAAATTATTCATATCGATGTTTATACTCTAGAGAAAACCAAATTTTTAACCGTAATAGATAGTTTTTCGAAATATGCGCAAGCTTATCACTTGCCCTTTTTATCAGCAACCGATATAGCTGACAAACTTTTAACATTTTCCTCACACCACGGTGTACCCCTTCAAATCATAGCCGATAATGGTTCTGAATTCAAAAACACAGTTATTGAGGAACTCCTCAAACTGCATAAAATTAATGTACATTTTTGCTCACCCAATCACCCTCAATCGAACGGACAAATTGAAAGACTACACTCTACCCTCATAGAACACATCAGGCTCCTAAATACCCGAGGATTCCTGAAAACACCGCCTCAAATGAAAATGGTTTATGCCATACTTGCATACAACCATTCCGTACATTCGACCACAAAATTGAAACCAATCGATATAATCAACGGACATATAACTAACGAGAACCCATTCAATATCGACATAGACAATATTCTCCTGAACGATTACACGAATGACCACAAAGAGAGAACAAAACTACTTTATGCGGAACTTAACAAACGGTTAATCAAACAAAAAGAAAAGGTAATCGAAAAATGTAATGAAACACGCGATAACCCCGAAATTTTCAAACCACAGTCAGAAACGTACGTGAAAAAACACATACGACAAAAACATGCGAACAAGTTTGAAAAACCTACTACTATCACAAAAGTTGATGAAACCATGAAAACTGTTTCTACAGAAAATCATGACAAAGTACATATGGACAACTTAAAAAGACCTCTGAAGAAAACTTACAATTTCAATAAATAATTCATTTCTTTTCAGAATACCTTTTGTATTCGGACTCCAAGACAAAATAACACTGAAAAACTTAGAGAACAATCCTGGTATGATACCCTCGAAATTAGGAACCGCCAAAATTCAAGAGTATTCTCACACACTAATACATTACTACGACTTGAACCCATTAATGAGTGAAATTGACAAACTGAACTACCAATACGGACAAACTCTGGAAGCACTCAGTATAAATAATAATTATACTTCTTCAGTCGAAATAGAAAATTATATAAAAATTTTGACTATTACGAAAGAAAAAACCGAAGCCAAGTTGAATGAACTGATAACGCGCCCTAATCGAACCAAAAGAGGACTGATCAATGGCATTGGCTCAATTTTCAAATCAATCACAGGTAACCTAGATGCAGCAGATAGGGAACGGTATGAAACACTTATCAGAGAACTTCAAAACAATAAAAAAGAACTAGCTTCTAGTGTTGTGAAACAAAACCCAGTTTCAATAAATATGATCAATAAATTCAATCAAACCATTCAACAAATTATTCATAATGAAAAATTCCTTCAGGAAAAAATATTTCATCTTGCTACCATATTTCAATTCGATGGTTAGGAAGAAAACAGAACATATGTTCACGACATTCTCAATCAAATCATCAATATGTACGATATAGTTCATTCTACTTTACAAGATATCGAAAACTCTTTCACTTTTGCAAAACTTAACATAATGCATCCTAGCATAATAGGAACTACTGATTTATTTGCAGAGTTGGTAAAACTGTACAAAATAATCGATAATAATCAATTTTCTCTTGAAATCACTTTGGAAAATATCCTGGACTATGAGAAAATAATAAACATAGAATGTTTCATTCTCAATAATAGAATAACATATCTTCTTCATGTTCCTATAACATATCCTCACATTTTCGATTATTATCATTTATATTCAATTCCAACGTATAGTCGAAGTCAGTTCAAGGCACTCGTATTGAAAAATTCATACTTACTGAAAAATTCAGTGTATTTCACATTTCAAAGCGACGATTGTGTCAAAGTCAAGCCACAATTCTATGTCTGCAAGAAAATGCCGATCAGAGAAATTCCTGAAAATATGTGCGAGCTACAACTACTGAAAATGGAAGACTCCTCTACCTGTAGGCAAATCGATGTCAAGATCACCAAACCAATTACCCATCAATTGGAAGATTCTTCACAATGGATAGCAATATTCCCAAATTAAACGACTATCCATCTACAATGTCACGAGCAAGAAGACGTCCAGAGAATAATTGGATCCTATCTAATCGAAGTCCCAGTGGGCTGCAATATCAAGTCGAATCAAATCAATATCATCAATGAGGAAACGGTAATCGATAACAACCAAATAATATTGATTCCCGAACTCAGTCAAGATCGGAGTCCTCCGAGAAGTTTGAATATGAGTTTTCAGTTGGATGACGTCGACCTGAAAGAACTTCAGAACCTGAAAAATCAGCTGATTGAAAACAACCCTGAATTATCATTCGACGAAGGCGGACTTTATCAATCGCCAAGTATATGGACTCTGGCAATATACATAGCAATAATTTCGATGGCAATCTACTTCGTGTACAGAAGAAGACCAACAAGATGTCCTTTCGGCAGAAGGAAGAATCAGGAAGCAGATCAACTTCATGAAATGAACCAGCCAGATGGAATGAACCTATCCACTGTTCAACTACCCCGCTGCGCTCGTTAGTTGAATCTTCAGGGGGAGGAATTATGTCACCACCTAGAAGAAATCCCGCTGACCTAGCTTACCACCACCCCATTCGGGATGCTGAGTAGACAGTTCTCATGGGAGCAGAGATCTTCCAGACTTCACTTGGCGACTTCAGTCAGTATTCAATCTCAGAAGTAATAACACCTATATTTTTGTACTTTGTATCTTTTTCCGATTTTTGTATCAATAAATATCTTTTTAAAAAGCAAGTTTCGTGCCGTCGATAGTTAATTCATGCGAATGGAGCATGTTCAATTTTTATATTGCGTAAAGCATTTTCTGTCGTATTTTGCGTTCGATCCAATGAACCTAGACTCGCATCAATGGTTGTTCCATACTTTTCCCTCTCAACACTAACAAAAATTGTGGTAGAGATATATAGGGTGTGCAATATTAAGGATTCTGACGAAAAATCATGGCTGCCTTAGGAGCGTGCAACATTAAAGAAATATGGCCGCCATTGGGGGTTTGCTGGGGAACGCCGCACGCGACGGGGTCCTCATATTTTAACGTGCGATGCCGTTCAGTCCACCGTTTGTCCGTTCATCGTTTCGTCCGACACCGTTTAGATTTTTCGAAACGTCAGCGTTTGATTTTTTCTCGTCAATTGGTTCATCGTTGAATTTTTTTCCTTCGTTGAGGTTGAAAAAAAAAACAATTCTATAAAGCATTTTCATTTGGGAGTTATTGAAAAATGATGCTAACATATCAGCTATGGTGCATTTCGGAAGTAGTTAGACCGCAGAGAGAGCGAGCGCTCGACAAAATATTCGTGAAAGAAAGTGAGATAATGATGATGAATTTTATTGACGTTGGAGAAAAATTTCTACCATGGACGGGGTGTGCAACATTAAAGAAAAAAACATGGCCACTGCGTAAAAATCTACCGTGGGACAGGGTGTGTCTATGCCATGGGGGTGTACAACATTGAAAACATGTGCAGGATATGCAGGAAATACAGGATGTGCGGGATATACAGGGTATGCAGGACGGTATGCAGCATTCGATGTCTACATCTGACATGTTCAGTGACAGGTGGCGCAGTGTGGCGCATGTCCAGCTAGTGACAGGTGGCGTGTAATACAGGGGCTGTCACACCGCCGATCGACTTTCTTCCGTTCGTTGAGAAATAAAATATTTTCATTAATCATATTTATTTTGGTATCACATAATCATAAAAAATTCCAGCGTTTCGTAGAGGCCAACAAATTGGAGAATATCCGTGAAAGTGAGATGATATTAATAATGGTGGGATTTAAAACCCATTAACCGCCAAGGGTGCGTTAACGCAACTTTTATTTATTATTTTTTTTTTGTGATTTGGATCAATATCATTAATATTCATTCTGATGGATATTTATAAGAATGATCCAGAAGAAGTAAAAATATTTTTGTTCAATCCAAAACATGATTGTTTCAATCTCTCAAATCCACTTGAAAATGTTATAAATTGACCGTTATTGTAATTCTCCTAAAAATTTTTTTTTTGTCGGTATTGAATATAAAATCATAAATTTATTTCGTTCCGAACAGTAATGAAATATTTGCTCAATGATAACGTGTATTTTCATTTACGTAAATATTTTCGGATGTCGTTTATTTTTTCATTCACTGGTGATGGTTGCGTATACGCACCTTTGGCCGATAATTGTGAAAATTTTCATTCACTAGTATGCGAGTCTCGACAAGCTTGGGAATATCAGGATACGTTGCGATGGTCAGTTGATTATTCGCCTTGTTCGAGTTTTTCAGTGGATATCAGTATCGGCAGGAAAGATTTCTCGTATTTTTTGATAACATTGTCAAAATGAGGTAAGAATCATAACTCGAGTGTAGATTTTGGTATTTCAATATCATTATTCAATATTATAGTCAATTTTCGAAATGGTAAATGAAGAGAGCACTGACGACGGAAGAGTTGAGTGCTTTATTAGAGGAAGAGTTGGATTATCAAAATTATGATTCGATTGATGTTGTTTATGGTCCGCCGGAAACAAACAGTCTAACCGATGAGGAGAACATTGATGAAAATATAATCGGAGAAAAAATAATAGAGGAGGATCTGCGGGAACTTGTGAAATACAAGAGGATAAGGATAGTGATGATTCAGATAATGACATCCCTTTGAGAAGGATAGCGGAACGTGTTGAGGCGGATGTTGCCGGAACTTCTGGAATACAATTGATTGAAGATAGTTATGATTCAGAAGACGATATCCCTCTGAGTGAAAAAGCAAGAAGTCTACTAAAATGTAGTGCAAATGATTCAAGCAAAACTGATGAAACCTCAAATGGTGCCGAATCTAACCCATTATACGGAAGACCATCTAAATCATCTCTACCAGATGATATAAGATTTGATAATGTTGGACATGTGATAATCAGAGATACCAACAGTGTAAGAAGAAAATGTCAATTTTGTAACAGTGAGACCATTTATTTATGCAAGAAATGTAAAGTGCATGTGAACCCAGATTGTTTCGAAAATTATTATATTGAGAAATAGGGCACCTACTTACTTTGAATTTATTTCGTTTTTTTTTATTAGATTATTATAACCATTTTTTGCCAAAGGTGCGCTTACGCACCCACTTGTTTTTTTTCAATACTGTCAGTTGATATTTTTTTTAATGACGAATTGTTGTTTGTTTGAGTGTTCTGAACGTGCAAAATAAATGGTTTTTCTAAATTACAAATTTCTATTGTCTTGGCCGTTAATGGGTTAATAATTGAAAAAAAATGCCGCCAACGTTCGAGAAAATAGATTGTTAAATGAAGGCGGACCAGCATTAGGAGGGGTACAAATAAAAATAAAACAGCACATATTGTTTTATTGAATTGTAAGTTCATTTTTATGTGCAAGTAAGAGTGTAGTATTTTCAATATAAGTTTTGATCGACAATTTGTACAAAATATTCATTGGGTACTCGATTCTCTTCTTGACGCACTCGAATCTTGTTACCGAAGGTATTGAATGATTTCTCTTTCTGCAAATGTTGCAGAGACTCCTACGCTTTCTCACATCAATCGGAGGAGGAGTCAATCTTGGTGCAATTGATTCCACCAGAATTGAAATGTTCTCTTCTATTTGTGTGTTGAGCTTCCGACAACTGGCTTCCGCTCTTTGTCGCTCTAATTCAGCTGCTTTTCTTTCGTTCAGCCTCTCTGCAAATCTCTGAGTAGTTAATTTTCAGATTTTTGCGCTTCCACCGATGAAATTTCCTTCAACTCATTGACAGATTTGAGGAGTTGAGAATTTTGCGTACTTAGAAATTCTGCTCGATGCTTTTCAAAGTACTTATTGTACTCGCAATACTTGATAACAATGAATTTATTCAGGGAAAATAGTTCACGTAATTCGATGGCTTTTGGTGATCGCATCTGCATAAGAAGTCCTTCGAAATCTACGGCATCCAAAATATAATCACTTCATTGAGGATTCAACTCGTCTTTAACTGTTCTGTATTCAACATGTGCATTTTTCTTCAATAATCGAGTCACATGCCACTTTTTCTGGGAAGTTCCAGTATAGTCAAGCATATCCAGCAAATCTTCCGTCAATTTCACATGCTTGGTCACATTGATATTCCAAAAGAATGCATTCCGTTGATCATGTTCGATATCAATGTTGAATTTTCGGCAAATATCTTTCAGTTCAACCTTCATTAAACTCTGAGACAATTGTTTCACATTAAAATCACGAATTACTTCCATGAGAGAAGACATTGTTGAGCGCTCTACTGCGAAGCAATTATTGAATATTATTATCGCAAGTATGTGACATAAAAGTTTTCAAATTTGGTGGGGGAGAGAGTCAGGTGTTTCATGGGAATCGTCAACTATCATCCCGAATGCACGACGCTGTCCGTCGACTTTCGTCTCACATGTGCAACGCGTCGAATTTTGTCTCACTTGCGTGTCTACTAGCTTAGTGGTCTCGGTAGTGTAGTGGTTAGCATATCTGCCTATCAAGCGGAAGGCCGGGGTTCGGATCCTCGCCGGGCCACCGTGCTGGGTAATCGCACATTAAAAGGTAAGGCCTCGTTGATTCATTGCTCGCACAAGTTTAGACTCCTGAGGGTTGACGTTCGTCAGCTGGTTAAAGGAACGAACAATTTTAAAACAACAATCTCATATGCGCGACGCTACCCGTCTACTAGCATCTCACCGACGCTATCCGTCTACTAGCATCTCACTTGCGCGACGCTGTAATCAAATTGAAAACACATTCAAGTTAATTTATCACGATAAAAATTGTTGATGATCTCATGATACAAAAATTCTCAAAAAAGATGATTCTACATATCGGACAATCATCAGAAGTGACAGCGCAATCAACACAGCATGCTTGATGCTCATAAGGCATGAAAACTACATTAATTTCATTCTCCAAACAAATTTTGCAAGAATAACGTTGATCAATGGAGTCCAACGTGTATTTTTGAAGATTTTTTGATCCAAGATTTGGGTTTTCGAGTTCATTTCGAACGTAGATACGGTTATTGGGGAGGAGTGAAAAAAATTTTTTATTGATATAGTCTATGAAGATATTGTGTACCTTCTCAAGTTGGTTTATATGAATGTATCTAGGGTTCCATATTACCGAGCCGTAACTCAAGACACTATTGACATATGACTTATAGATTGTACGGAGAGTCTGTATGTTCTTGAATTCCCGACAAGTTCTCATTATGAAACATAACATTTTGTGAGACTTTTTAGAAACGAAGATTATATGTTTATCGAAAATCATTTCAGAATCAAATATTATACCTGTGTCCTTTATTTCTGTGGCAGTTTGTAAGGGACGGAAAGATATTTAATATGAGTAATTTAGACCGCTTTTCCCGCGTCCAAACGAGATGTGGTAAAAGTTTTCGAAGTTCAGATACAGAATATTCACCTCACAGTAATCATGAAAGGTATTGATATCCTGCTGTATCAGCGTAATGTCGTTAACATCAGAAATAGAATGGTATATTTTTAGATCATCTCCATACATTAGAAGATTGGCGAATCGAAAGCATTGGAATATATCATTGATATAAATATTAAATGAGAGTGGCCCTAGATGCAATCCTTGAGGCACTCCGGAGGCAAGCAATCGATATTCCGATTTGTGGTTACCGACTGTTACAGCTTGACAACGATCAGTCACATAAGATTCAAGCCAGTTCAGCAGACTGCCATTCACACCGACTCCAGCAAGCTTCCGCAGCAAAACTGAGTGATCGATTTTGTCAAAAGCCTTGCTGAAGTCGGTTTCAATAGCGTCAACTTGGCGTTTGTCATTGAGGCTATGAAGGGAATACTCAGTGTAGGAGAAAAAGTTGGAGTCAACTGATCGTCTCTTCATGAAGCCATGTTGTTCAATATCAATTATGTTTTTGTCATCGAAAAACAGGTTATCAAATATAATGGATTCGAAATTTTTCGCTATGATTAACAATTCTGAAATTGGTCTATAGTTTTCAACAAGTTGTTTGTTGCCCGATTTCAAGATTGGGATTATATGAGCTTTTTTCCAAACTGAAGGGAATACGCCTTCTTTGAGGGATTTATTAAAAATTATGTGAAGTGGTAATGCAATAAATTCAGCACTGTTCTTGAGGAATGTTGTTGGAAGTTCATTAGGTTCTGCACCTTTATTTGGGAGATTTTGAAGTTTTTGAAGAATAGATTGAAAGGGGATGTTATAGGAAGAAATGTTGATATGTGATTCTTGATGTGTTGCGTTATGAGCTGGAATAATCCTTCTCGGATTGAAAACCGAGAAGAAATATTCTGAGAAAGTTTTGCAATCTTTATTATTGCCTGTAATTATCCTATCATCAACTCTCAGGAAATTAATTGAGGCAATACTGTTTTTTTCAGATTTCACAAATTGCCATAGACGTTTTGGGTTCGAGTTAATACTGGATTCACAATCTTTGATGTAGTTTTTGTTATTTTCTGCAATTGAGAATTTTGAACGACCACGCAGTAGTTCAAATGTCAAGCAGTCAATTCGATTATTGGACCTTTTCCATAATCCATGAAATTTTCTCTATTCTTTGATGACTTTGATTGTACTATATGAACACCATGAACGGTATCGCTTGTGAAAATTTGATTCACTTGGCGCAACAGATTCAATTATTGAGTATTTCATAAAACACAACAGTTGATTCTTCACTATTCTGTTCATGTAACAGATCATTCCAATTGATAGTAGATTTGATGCTGAGTCCATACTCCATCTTCAGGTAGCCAATCTTCCACCTCGAGACCACAGTGGAAGCACTTGACTCGATCACTTCTGCCGGTATGAAAGGATCCTGCCTCAGCAAGGTCATGTGGTTTCTGTTGAAGAGCCACTGGCCAATCATCGAAGGTCTTCAATCGGGTCTCTGAATTAATCTTATCTTTATATACGGAACATCTTTTTCGTGTCGCATACTCTTCCTCCCCATCGAAAAATGTGCAATCAGGTTGCCATCTGAAATGATCCATCAGAGGATCATCCCCAAGTTCCCATCTGAATCCTTCGATATGACATTTTGGACACACTACTGTATCTTCTCTACCGGTATAAATGAAACCAGCATCAGCAAGTTTTCCTTCCGAGAATTCAGATGTCCAATCACGAAAAGTTTCAAGTCTATCTACGAAGGTGTCAAAATTCGTTTCAGTTGTCATCATTCTCGCTAATAAATCCATTCTCAATGCAACACATAACTCAACTGAAATGAAATTTGAAATACTTCATGATATATTTATTCCAAAAATCATGTTTCTTCTCGATTGAGTACATTCATCATATAGAGATAACAATCGATTTGTTGCATCTATCCAGCTGTTTTGGGTGCTATCGAGACCAAGCCACTTGACATAAACATTATTGCCTTTCTTCCTAAGGATTCTTCCCACCGAATGAATATCAGGATTGGCAGTTTCTTGCAATTCCTCTTCATGAAACGCTCCACTGAGTGGTCGCCCTATAATATCTTCCAACAAGTAGGTAGTGGGGATGGTGATTTTCACTTTGACTACCTTGAACAATTCTGTTGTCCAATTGGGTTCGTAATTCTTGTCGAAAGCATGTTTGGCTTTCGATATGCGAAAAATACCTCCGACTTTGCATTTCCTAGCTTCCACTATCTTCGAACGAGAATACACCGATTTGAGAATTTCTTTTTCGCAAGCTTTTGTTACATCACATGGCTTCATATTGATGGTTCGATGCTTACGATTGTTGTATTTTTTTACGATTTCAGGCAAAATATCCAATCATTTGTAGGAACCATTCCAACTGAATAGTTTGTATAGTTTTTTTTAGTGTCCGAATAACTCGCTCGGCAATTACAGCTGTTTTCACAGTGTACGTTCTATAATGATTTATGTTGTGCTTCTTTATTAGTTGGTGGAAGCTGGCATTGTAGAATTCTCTTCCCAAATCTGACTGTAGATTTTTGGGGATTCGTCCACCACTCCTCTTGAAAATGTTGGTCATTGCACTGGTGACATCACTGGCATTTTTACTTTTGATTGGTTCAACCCATAGGTATTTGGAAAACGTATCGATAACAAGCAAAATATACTTGTAGTTTCGATTAACTCTGACATAATTCTGCAGATCAGCAAGGTCCATCTCCCACAAGTCATCTAACCCCTTAATTATGGTTCGACGGCGTGCAGAGTTCTTTCGAGCTGGCCTATGTGATTCATTCACCAATTGAATTTTTCTCCCTTGGATGTACTTCCATCCTGATGGTAGATACTATACTGAAATTATGTTACTTTGTTGCATCTACTACCAACGTATTCTGCCACAGGTTGATTTTATTGATGCTAGCTTTCATCTCAAGTATATCTGAAATAATTTTGGTAAAATCGTTTTTATGTTCAATTAATGTTGCTTCAAGTTTCGAATATGCCTCATCATAGTTCCGTTACAAACTATTCACTCTATCGGCCAAAGTATGCATCCATTTTCATTGAGATTATATCATCGTCATGTTCAGTCGATCGAGCCTGAATCTGCATCAATCCTTCATCGAATTGTTGCTCGAAACTATTCATCCGAATATTCAGGATGACTTCTGAATTCGCAAATTTTTCATGTCATTTGCGTGTTTGCCGAATGTAGCTTGGATATTTTCCATATTTGCAACCAAATCGTGTTGGTGATCTTTTCTATCTGTAATTTTCTCCTTGTGTTCAACGAGTTGTTCATCGATATTCGTAATCTTTTTCTCAACAAGTTATATGGTTCCTCGAAGGTTTTTACCCCTCATCTTGGGATCATTCTCTACATACTTTTTTCTCTGAGCCTAAAGTGATGCAAGCGTTTTCCTTTCAATGACTTCACTTTTGATTTGTTCAAGCAACTTATTCGAAGTATTATCCACATATTGCTCATTGATCGCATCCTCAGCATCTGTTGGCATCTTCACATTACTCATTTTCAGAAAATCTGCATCAATATTTCCATCGTGAGTATAATTGAGGACTATACACAAGACCCTGGCGGCTCATCATCAGCGTCCGATATTAATTTAGCAGTGTAACCTAACTTGTTGATGCTCATGATTAAACTGATGCGGTACAGCTGAAACATTCAAATTCATTGGATGACACCAGCCTCCTTCAATTCCTCAATAATTGCCACGATCTCATTATGTACAGATATATTTCCTGCTGATTCAGATGCAACGAGAAGTCTCAGCCTGTCAACCAGTTCATTCATATCAGCCCAATACACATAGTCAACTGGTTTTTCGTTGAATGACAAACTATCAAATGGAGTGCCGCTACCAGTGGTGTGGTGTCTGGAGAGGGGCCTGATAATATGCTTGTATTCATTCCTGGTAGTACCCTTCAAACGTCCAAGACTATTCAAAGAGGTGTCATCAACTCCAAAATCCGTTTATAATTTTCCAAATCTTCCTTCCCATATTTTCCAGGGTAATCATAGGATAGTAATTGATACAGGCCTGGTGTTTCCTTGAGCAGATGTCCCTCTGTTATGATTCTTCCTTCGCGAAAATCGACAATTTCCTTTCCGCCCAGGAACCATTTTGAAGAAACAAAGTTGTATATAGGACCGTAAACGATATCAATATGCTCATTGTTACCCAAATATTCCATAATATATTCCCGTGACAATGGTGGATACTGTTCTAGATAAGCATTCAATACATCCTCTGGAATTTGTTGATTCGATTCCAAACTATCGAAGACCTCATTTTCGCCATTTTCTGGTTCAGCTCCTGCATCAGCAACATCTTATAGCTGTAGGAATTTGGTAGGTCCTAAAGGAGCATGCTATGCCTCTTCCACTATTTCTGGCTCTGTTTTTTTAGTTTCGGTATACTTTGATCTGAATAATTGTCCAAGTGATGGTGGTTTCAATTAACGTTTAGGTGGTGACATTGCAGCAATTCGTTTCAACGGTTCAGTTATGGGTTCGAATAACTTTAGAATAGCTTCATCTTCCTCAAACTTGCAAAATTTAAAGGAGAAGTATTTCTTTCGTACTCCTCTTGCCAACCGATTCATTTTTGACCTACGCTCAGCATCAGCGATTTCATCGTCAATACTTGTCGATGACATGATGCCTACTGGGGAATCACCTGCATTCACACCCTTATAAATTTCCATTCTTCAAGTCGAAATCCTTGACAATAACCAAAGCACCGAATTTTTCATTTCAACATTTTGAGCATATGTCCTCGGACTCTTCGTATGATAAGTCTGGAGATATATGTCCATCGAAAATATGCTTCAAATTCATGTCATCTCGTTTGAAGATAACAATGATATTACAGTTGTCTCGTATCGATTGTTTGGGAATTTCTGAGTTAGTTTGGCAAAGGTAGGCGGCATCGATGGATTTGTGCCGACACATGGCATAATATCCACTGATTTTATTCTGTTTATCACAGGCTATATCGTCTAAGATGAAAATTGAGTTTTCCTCTGCGTCAGCCGCATCGATTATTTCATCACTGTCTTTGAATGGGAAATACCCCATGACTTTGATTTTCCCCATGACTCCCTGCAGTAATTGATATTTCGGTTGGAACAATGACTTTGAGTAAACGAAAATCTTTTTGATTTTTATGCCATTGGGGTTCAACAACGAACTCAACATTGCATTAGTTTTACCGCACCTACTCGGACCACAGAATATTGCGCGAAAAGAATCGGGTAGCAGTACACCATGTTTGCTCATTTTCGAAATTTTCACGAAATCCAGGTTTTCTATTGTCAGTGAAGTTGTTTGTTGAGTAACCTTCATGATGTCCCACATTCAACTACAAAAAAATTCGACGCGTTCATTTATTTATACACAGCCAACGAAAACGTTAAACGCATTAAAAAAAGCGTTAAACGTTTCGTTGAAAGCTTCTATCGTTTCGTTGAAAACGTCGATCGTTTCATCTAATGCGTCTGGAAAACGTTAAAATTGTCCGTTAACGCTTGAAGAAACACGGTTCACCTCCAAGAATATGTCTAGAAGCTGGCGCTGACCTTCAAATATATAGGTACTCTGAACATGTTTGGCAGTATCATGCTAACCTTCGAACGACAAGGTGGTGGTTTTGTGAACACTCTGATCAATAAACTTCCTGTTGAATTACACCTACCCGGATATCAGGACTGTGGACCTGAAACACGCCTCCGTGAAAGGTTAGCACTGGGTCAGAAAGGTATCAACGGTCTAGATTCTGCTTGCCGTCAGCACGATATAGCCTATTCCGAAAACAATTCTTTGGAGGACTGTCATAAAGCCGACTTGGATTTGGAGAACAGTGCGTGGGAGCGATTCAACAACAGCCATGAAGGCCAAACGCAAACTTGGTATGGGTATAAAGAAGCCATCATTCAAGAGGAATATCGTGCATAAATTCTTCGAGAACAATGATATCGTCAAGATTGCCATTCAACAGAGCGAAATATGGCTACTCATGTACGATGCAGTCGTTAGCGTTAGAGGAACATTGACAAGAACCGAAGGAAATGGCAAAGTTAGTTTTGTGAATAATGCTCCGGCATTTTTCTTCGACTCTATTTCGTACGAACTCAATGGTAAAGAATTGGATAACGTTCGAAATCCTAGGATAGTAAGTACACTCAGAGGAAACTCGTGTTATACTGCAGACGATATCCGAATGGATCCATACGAAATGAAGCTAATGGATTTTTCAACTCTCACATCCCTCTCAAACATCTTTTGGGAATATTCACCGATTACACACTGGCCATGTGTGGAAAACAAACAACACGATTGGTCAGAGCTCGCAACGACAACAACAGTAAAATGATTGAAGACGTTGCGAATGGAGTTGGAAAGACTAAAGCCAAACTGAATATCGACAGTATCGAATTGAAGGTGAAACATGTTTTTCCCAACGATGAAATTTGTTTGAATCTCCTCCAATCTATCAAATCTGATATTCTTATGATGATACCGTTCAGGAACTGGGAGTAACATGAGCTACCTGCACTGACTACAGGGTCTACAAAAGAAATTTGGGCCCTTGAAACGTGTTTTGCTCTGGAGAGTCCACGATACATCATCACAGTATTCCAAACAGATCGTGTAGATAATTTACGTGAAGATCCCACCTACTTTGACAATATCGATTTGTTGGATATCAGATTGACCTTGAACAGTGATATTTACTCACATGAGGGTATGCGACTGGATTTCAAAAAAATGATTTTCTTGAAGCTCACACAGCTTATAGCGATTTCCACTCCAGCTATATGGACACACTGAAAAAACACCCTCTGCTTGATTATGTATCACACAGACAGCGAACTGTTTTCGTTATAGACGTCTCGAGAAGAGCTGAATTTGTAAACTCGAGTATGGTGGATGTGAAACTTGATCTTGAAGCCAAAAAAGATTTCCAGCCAACACACGTGCCTATTGCGTCATCATTCATGATTGCATTATGGAGTATTTGCCCTTGAGCGAAATCGTTCGACATTTATCTTGAACGCCAGGAGGAGCAATCAGTTGTGTAAAAGACGTCGAAGATGAAACTTGTAGCAGTGGACATTCATGGTTTTGATTTGAGTGGTGTATTCTACCCGATAGAGATTGCTACAACCGATGGGGTGCAGACAGATCATTTTTTGCTGAAGCCTCCGGAGCCGTACAGTTTCTTGTCTGCCATGGAGGAACGACAAGTGGGATATGTCGAACAGAACGTGCACGGTTTGCGATATTCCGATGGTTTCGTGGATTACTGTGATTTGTATAGTATTAGGAATAGAGGGCCAGATGGTATGGTGAACAATGCTGAATCTGAACAGAGCCATCACCGACAGCAGCATGGGAAGATTTCCAATCGAAATAGATGTAATTTCAATACAAAATCCTCACGTAGAATAACACCTGTAGGTACCTATTTCTAATGAATATATCATATGGGTTTTATTGTTCTCATGAATTCTTGAGTTTATTGGATTCTCAGTTGTTTGTCTGCAATGGGCGTGTTAAGATCGAATCATATAATTTTATATTTTATACATTCATCCTCCAGATGAGGTTAATGAAGTATTCATTACTTTCGAAAATGCAAGTGGATATAGAAACGAAACGTGGCCTTCAAACTGGATACCGATGATTCCGACTGTTATCAATGAAGGTCATTTGTATGTACTGAGTGCCGAAATACCTGTTCATTCTGTTGCTTACAAGTTGAGACTTGAAGTCAAAAGCAGTTGAACCACATTTATTATTAAAATGTTGCGTATATCTCAAAGGTTTCTACAATGCATGTACCAATATTAGTGCATCAGAAAACAGGCTCATCAACTCAAAAAAACCTGTTAACTGGGCATGTGTAAGATGCGATAAAATTGGCAATGACATCAATTCTCTCAAAGCAGCCATAGTAGCTCTTCAGGGTGAGATTCGGAATATCAGACCGACTGAAAATTTTACACTTGGTAATAATAAATTGAAAGAAGTATTTCAGGAAGTCTTCGAAAAATAGAACAGACGATCTAACATTTTGATTTTTCGAATGGAAGAACAACCCTCAACAATTCCCAAGTACGAACCGATCACTGCCGAAAGAACCAAAGTAACAAAACTCTTCACCTATCTCTAGCCTAATATCACCCCACAAATATCCAAAATGCAGAGATTGGGCAGGTTTGAAGAAGAAGAAGTTACCCTGAACAGTTTCACGATGTTTTCGATTTAACAAAGAAGTCCTCGAATCTGAAGGACTAGCCCTTCAACCGAATTTCCCTTTCTTCAGACAAAACACCAAGACAAATTAAGTTTAACAAAAAATTCAAACAAGAGCTAAAAGAGAGAAAGAGTAATGGTGAGAATGATATAAAATTCAAACATATCAAATTTTGAATACTACACCCAACTGCTCCCTCACATGTTTGTACCAGATTGTTCTTGCGCTAAATTCAAAAACAAATGTATTCTTCAATGCCGTCTCTTCTCGAAAGCTTGATATTATTTGTTCAAGTAATACGTGGTTTTCTCCTACTGTTCTTGATGCTGAACTCTTTCCCAGCCATTACAACGTTCTCAGATGTGTCAGAAGAGGAGGAAGGGTAGCCAAAGCTTTCCAAAATAATTTGAAGTGCAAATCCATAGATTTATTATCTATTTCTTCTGAAGCACCATGTATAGAATCGTCTACCACTCAGTTAAGAGCATTATCTCCGATGATCAGCGTGGCTCTGTAGAAAAAATGTCTTGCGTAACAAACCATTTATGTTTCTCATAATTTGTGTGTGATGCTCTGGATATGGATCAGAAAGTTGACGTCATTTATACGGACTTGCGAACAGCTTTTGACCAAATTGATTTCTATATACTTGTTGAGCGATTATCATCATTCGGCTTCTCTGAAAACTTGATAGAGTTATTCAGCAATTATTTGTTCGATAGAAAACAATTTGTGGGATACGAAACTATAAGTCTCCTCTACACACTCCCAGATCCGGAGTAATACAAGGTCAAATCTACGACCACTTCTATTCCTACTATTCATTGATGATCTCGCTGAGAATATGAGATGCTCGAAGCTTCTCTATGCTGATGACCTAAATATATTCAAAATTATCAATAACTGTAAGTATTGTCAAAACTTTCAGGCCTCAATAAATCTGGTATTTGATTTATGCTCAAGAAATCATTTAAAAAAAAACATATCAAAATATCATGTTTTATCATTCACTAGAAAACAAAAAAAAGAGTTTCGGTATAAAATAAATGAATACGTTATTGACAGGATCAAAGAAATGAGAGATCTCGGAATTACCTTCAGCTAATCTAATGTTAGGTTTCATGATAAGAAACACTAGGGACTTCAATAACATTGAGCAATTCTCACACTTTACTTTACGCGTATGTGAGGTAAATATGAACTTGAATATGGGGCTTTGATATGGTACCCGATTTATGACTGCCACACACATCAAGTTGAAACTGTGCAGCGAAAATGTATTCAACTCCTGTTATGTGAAGTGATAGGGACTTATCCGCAAAGGAGAATTGACAATTCTGTGCTTCCTGATAGTTTCGATGCAATTTGGTTGAATACCTGTAGGGTTTTCGTCACTATTTCTTTTCTTTATGATTTGATGCACAATATTATTCTTTGTTCATCGTTCTTACAAAAGATTAACTATCTCATACTCCGTTTGAACTCCAGATATGAGATGACATTTTATTGTGATGCTTCTCGAACTAATGTGATACGTAGAACACCTGTGTCTTTGATGTTTTGGAATTTCAATCTCATTTGTGATATGTGTGACTTACAACACGAAATGAATGCTTGTTATATAGATAATCTGAATAGATTCAATTTGTGTTTTGTTATTTTAAGAATTTCTACAACTTTTTCTGTAATTGGGTGCATACCTATTGGAAATATAGATCTATTCATCTATCTATCCATCTATCCGTCTGTCCGTCCGTCCGTCCGTCCGTCCTTCTGTCCGTCCGTCCGTCCGTCCGTCCGTCCGTCCGTCCTTCCGTCCGTCCGTCCTTCCGTCCGTCTGTCCGTCCGTCCGTCCGTCCGTCCGTCCGTCCGTCCGTCCGTTCGTCCGTCCGTCCGTCCGTCCGTCCGTCCATCCGTCCGTCCGTCCATCCGTCCATCCGTCCATCCGTCCATCCGTCCATCCGTCCACCCGTCCATCCGTCCATCCGTCCATCCGTCCATCCGTCCATCCGTCCATCCGTCCATCCGTCCATCCGTCCATCCGTCCATCCGTCCATCCGTCCATCCGTCCATCCGTCCATCCGTCCATCCGTCCATCCGTCCATCCGTCCATCCGTCCATCCATCCATCCATCCATCCATCCATCCATCTAAAGGAAAGAACGACGATCACTTCGTTTCATTTGAATACGTTGATCAGACAGACATGGTGCCAGTCCGTCCCAGTTACATCTTATGATTCTGCTGCGAACACAATGCAGGCGAGACGATTCTGAAACGTGCGAATTGATATCCATTCTATATACCCCAGAAATATGGTACATAAGTAACTTCACCCATAGTTGATAGTGTGAAACGAATCCAATAATAAATGATCGAAAGTTTTCACTCGCAAGAAAAAGTTACTGTCTCACCGATCAGTCCTGCAGCATTGAATAAAAAAATCTTCATTACTTCATGGAATAATGATGATGATTTTTTGAATTTGTTATGAACTCCATTGAAATAAATCTGCTGATAACTAGATTTTCTGAGAAGCCATGGCGTGAACTTTCCTTTTGTGGTGGTATATAGAGGATGTTCCAGTTGAAGAAGCTGAGCACAAATATCATCCCGAGTTGTGATTACTCCTGTATATTAAATATGTCACTAGGTAACATAATGTAAGATAAGATATAAAAAAGAAACATTTTCCAGGACATTTGTTGAAAATGGAATGATCGATTCTGAGATATCTAATGTCGACTGAACATAAGAAACCTTGATTTTTGAGAAACACTCTTCCTAAGAAATTCAGGCAGAAGAAAATCTATAGGGTGCTCCATCCAAAGAGAACTTAAATTTGGTCAGTTACACATTCACTGAATACCCTGTATGTTGAAGTTATTCTTGGAACAGACCTTTCTCTGCTCTCTGCATCTTCCAGTTTTACCGTTTTCTCCTTACGGAATTTTCTTAGCGATACGATAATATCTATTACCATACAATAAAAATGTAAAAATCAAATTTGATTCACTTTACTTGATTGCTTCAAATTATTCTATTTTCTCCATTAAAGAACCGAATAAAAGGAAGCTTTGTATGCACCAAGAGCATGAAGATGATATCTTCATTCTAGCTCCAGGTGTCGTGATTTGCCCGAGTTGATGAAATAAATAACGAATTATGTTTTGTTATGTTTCTTATGAAATTGATATGAATTTTCTTCTCTTGAAGATGGTAACCGTGTTAGCAAAACGTGCGTCGACTGCTAAAATATCAGTTTGGTGTAAGGATAATTGATCTCTAGGAAAAGTTTCAACTTTTACACCAAAGGTTCCAATCTCATCGTTTATTACAAACTTTTGTCTTTTTTACGATCAGATAGTAGGTATGGTGCAGCTGACTGCTTCATGATCAGACAAACCAGAAGGAGCGACAGTGCAAAATACCATTTGATCTTCCTAATTTCTACAAACATAATCACTACGGGAGGAGGTGTCTAATTCAACGTGCATAATCAAGTTGAATATAGACGTTAAGTCTTCGGTAGCTGGTGAATCATGAATATTGAAATTAATCACCTGCTAATATTATGGAAGAATTCACAAGTAAGTTCGATGATATTTGTAATTTTTATACCGAATAAAAAGCCAAAATATTAAGAAAGATTTATTTCTATTCAACTTCGACTCAGGACGTTTGTATGCACACTCGATGCCATCCCCTCCTACTTCCCGGGTGGGCAAACCTGGCGATAGCTGGAGATGGGACATCTTGATCTAAAAACATAACACCACCCCGCTCTCAGAGATAAAATACTTCTAAAATCTAAATCTATCAGGAATTTTCCTGTTTCGTATTGGGCGATCAAACCTAGAGTTGGAGTCCGACTGCAGTTCCGTTGGATTTTGAGTATTTGGAGAGACATGACTGGACTTTGAGGGAGACATTTGCAATTGAACAATACCCCCAACTTCCAAAATTTTACCTTCCAACTGTACGTTCGCTCCCCTTGAGCTACTCGATTCATCATGGGAAATCATGTCTGTGTTTCATTCCTCATCACTGAAAAATTCAGTACTACTTGTAATACTTTTGTCATCGTCTTTCTAAGCCGCTGCAAATTGAGATCTTGATTTATAGAAGCTGTGAGAAACATCTTCAATGTTGTCATAAAGAATTGTTTTCATTTGATTGCTATGCCTTTTCCACATTTGTGGACAATCGAAAAGTTTGACCACAAAAACTTTTCTTCCCAAAATACGAATGACTTTTGCTTCACACCAAGTAGCCTCGACTTTCCTGTAATCATCAACCAACACTATCTGTCCCTAAAAGAACTCTACCCGTCTCCTCCATTTATCATATTTATTGTTTTTAAGCTAAGCCTTGTGAAAATTTGCTCTTATCCTTATTGAATCTACAAACTATTTGCCCCTATTTTCTAAAATTGGTGGTTTGATCAATTTGAGTCGGGTTCTTAGAGAAATATTTTTTCTGGAGTACCTTCCGATGAACAATGTACTATATTCATATAGGTAAGGAGAAATTTTGATAAAGACGATTTCGAACTATTGTGATCCAATTCTCTGAAGAAATTTTTTTTTTATTTTGAACAGTATTTTCTGCAGCTCCATTACAATGTGTAGAGAATGAAGGAATTTTCAAGTGTTCGATTCCATTGATTTGAATGAAATGTTCGAATTCTCTTGAAGTCAATTGCGGGCCATTGTCGCTTACTAAAGTCACTGATGAACTAAGTACTTCTCTGAGCATGGCAACTGTTGCTGTCGTAGTAGTAGTTGTCATTGGATAAACTTCTATCCACTCAGAAAAGGCGTCCAGTATTGAAAAATTGTGTTTCCTAAAAATCAATATCTATTTGAGACTTCATTTTCTAGCATTGGACACAATTTTTACTGATTTTCTCGATGTCCCCATTCAGAGTCGACCACCAAAATTGACCTAGCTAAGAGTTTCATTTCAATTATTACGAAATGGGCACTGTGAAATTCTCCAAGCAGCCTACGCTGCAATTTTCAAGGAATAATAACCCTCATTCACCATATCGAAATCTTATCATCAATGCCCTATTCATTCCTCCTAATATAGTATGGTCTCGATTGGGGTTGTGAATTTTGTGGCCATTCTGTCATTGAATAATCGTTCACTTTCACCAACACAGGGTCTGCCTGCATTTGGTCACGAATCATTATAGCTTCTATAGGTATTTCTAAGTTTTCTGTTAAGTGATGCACTGTAACTGATCCTCCGTCCTAATCAAACCTCTTTTCAATATCTTCTTAATTCCCAACAGGTAGCCTGCTCAGAAAATCTGCTATGTTTTTACTCGTATGTACAAACTTCACATTGAAATCAAATCCACTCGAAAAATATGCAAAACGTTGTAACCTATTAGTTGCCAGTATATGTATATCATGTTTCGGACCTAAAATTGATACAAGAGCTGTATTATCACTGATAAAAGTATTTTTTCCCATGAAGATATTGACAGAAGCGTTCAATACTCCAAACAATGGCAGTAGCTTCTTTGCCTAAAACGGAATAACACTTTTCCGCTCTGGTTAATGTGCGACTAGGATAATATATGGGCCTTTCGATGCCATTTCCGAAAGTATGTGAAATGACAGCCTCGATGTTATAGTCAGAACTGTCTGCTGTTGAATTCATTTCTAAATTGGCGTCAGAATTAACTGGAATATCATCTGCAGTTATTATTTTTTTTATTTCTCCAAAAGCCCGACGACAATAATCATTCCACTGCCAAAATGAATTTTTGTTCAATGGTTTGTACAATGAATTCGGGATATTAGAAATATTACCTATAAAACTATCATAAAAATTATTGGATCCTAAAAAAGATTTCAGTTGAGTCACATTGGTAGGTTCGGGGATGGCTGTGATTTTCTCAGGACTTTTATGTTACTCGTTCTATCTAGTATAAATGCCAGTTATGTTACAAATCTAGCAAGAAAACAGACTCTTTTGATATTCCTGAAACTCTACATAAATTCTCAGTATGTTTTTGTTTGGTCTGGCCCACAATGATTGTATTTTCTGAAAAACTGGCGATCCTGGGCATGTCTACAAAGATATGTTCCATTATGCGCTGGAACTGGGATGGCCCTGAAGATACTCCGAAAGGAAGTCTATCACATTGAAAAAGCCCTTTATGGTTGCGCGAATCTGGGTGGATTACGATTTGCTGATAAGCCTCACTGTGTTGAAGTTTGGAATATTCTTGACCCCCCCATCAATGTGGCAAACATATCATCAATCCTTGGATGTAGGTATTTGTCTATTAGAATAAAGGAATTGATTGTTATTTCATGATCACAACATATCCCAACCCCCGCCCCCCATTTTTCAACAGTGGAACGATGGGTGTTCACCACTGAACCGGAGAAATTATGTTATTTCTTATTGAATTTTCTAACTCTGCTTCCACTTCACCTTTCGATGAAAATTGCAATACAGTCGAATATACCTTCAATAACTTGCCAACAGTATCGTCTGTGACATAATTCAATTCCTTGAAACACATATTATAATTTCTTATGAAATTTTGCCCAAGGAGAGCCGGCTTTTCTCTGCGAATGACAGGGAAATCTTAATGATTCATTTTGTTATTGAATTCAACTCGAAAACTAATTTTGCCTGTAGGTTGTATATTATTACCAGAGAAATCAATCAGAGTAATATTTGCCTCCATTAGTGGTTCATTATTGAGATATTGTTTGAATATACTAAATGGTAAAACTGAAACCGCTGCCCCTGAATCCAATCAAAATTTTAACCTTTACCCTCAATAATGATATCTATATAAAGAGAAACATCATTATCGAAATGTTAACACAAAACTGGTGAAGTTTCGTCCCTTTTCACAAAATTTCCGTTTTTTTTCCACAAAAGTCTTATAGCTTCCTAAAAAAGGTGAAGGTCTATTTGTTTGCTGACATACCGCTCTGAGGTGTCCTCTACCATTACAGTCATCACAAATCAAATCCTTATAAGGACACTGATTCGCAAAATGAGTTATTCCACAAAGAAAACACTTTGCTCGCGCACTATCTTCACTAGAACTCGTGCCTTGCCTACATTGAGATGATGTGCCCTGAGATGCTTCATAAATAGCATGAGTCTTGTATTTATTTTTCTGATTTTGCGAATATGTATCCCGTTCCCGACTGGAACTTTCATTGCATTGTGACGTTCTTATCAAAATGTGGCTCAGTTTGAATCTGTCCTTCGTTCTGTACTTCCTTCAAGCCTGCTATCGAGGCTTCTTCAATTTCTGCCGTTTCCATAGCCTTCAAAAACATCACTTCAGCTTTCAATCCAAACAGCGATGTTTTCACTTTGCCTCCATTGTATCTCGGAATGAACATATCTGTCAGGTTGGAATCCAGATTATTAACAAATTCAAATGTACTGGTTTACTTTTTCAATCGTGCACTCCACTCCTGCACTGATTCATCCGGGCTCTCGATAGCCGCAAAAACTCAGTCCGTTCAACCCATATCACACAAGTTTTTGCGTAGTTGCTGCCCAAGTTTTTCAATATGTTCGAGTTGCTATATTGCTCGGGGTCTCTTGGGATCGACAAGTCTGATAACAATACATACGCTTCCTCCGCGAGGCTATACAATAACTCTGTCCTGAGTTATCTTCCGTGATTACTTTCGCTATAAAATATTGCTCTAAATGATTGATTATTAACAATCGCCAATCAACTCTCAGCCAATCGATCGGAAACCAAATTGAGTCCTGTGCCGATCGCGTCAACTGGCTGGTTCGTCATAACAGTTGCCGTTTGGCTATCTGCTGGCATTTTAAACATTCAATGGTTCTATTCCAACACTTTCCGGAAACTTCTCCAAACTTTGTCTGTTTCACTTTTCATACGATCGCAAACTTCATCATCTGACTTTTATCTTTAACGCCATGTAATGTTTGTACTGAATAAAACGTCAAAATGTAAGCAATGGTTTATTGCTAGATATGAACCCAGGTTTCCTGACCAAGAGGTCAATTTTTGAACCACACGTTCGCTCGACGAATACGTTGTTGCTAGACAGAGACCAATCATATATGACGCAGCTTAGCAATAGCGTATTCGCAGAACAGCTATCGAACCGTTATTCCAAAAACGTTGAGATGCTGGTATACCAACACCGATATTATAAATATACCTGATTTACATTTTTTATTTATTCTGTTTGACGCTGTCATATTGTCTGTTTCTGAAATTAAGTCGTTTTGAGAAACATTTTTCGTATTTCGAATACGTAACTGGCGCAGTCGGTAGGATGAGTGCAGTTTTCGTCGGAAATACACGGCATCGTAACCGGTCTCGGACAAGAAAGACGTGAGTTCTCATTATTGAGCACTTATCGAAACGTTCAGAGACTTCCCGTGTTCCTGTACACCAAAAAGGGATTGAGTTCACCTGAGGGGCCTTCAGAGTAGTCTTGAGAATGGGAAACGGAAACAGATAGCCAAGCAGAATCACCATAAGGAAGAAAAACTTTGGTAAGACCAAGCAATCCTTTCTCCTTCCAAAATTCCCTTTGATTAATTAATAAAAAATTCAGGAAATTCTGAATTAATAATAATAGTTAGAATGATGAAGCAGTTTATCGTATGGAAATTGATATTTTTTTCGAACTCTTCTGATGAGTGAAAATCAATTTACTATAGACGACCTGATAGATTATTTCGAAAATTCTTTGTTTCCGAATCTCAATCTGAGATCATGACAACTCCATCAAATTCTACTCAACCCGCCCAACCGGTTAATCGAACTGCCACTCTGAGCATGTTGAAAATATTCGTCGATATCATACCGAATTACTATTACGATATGAATACACTGACTAATTTCACATCTGCTTGTGATTTTCTTTTCGAAACATACGGAAATAATAATTATCCTATTTAAGTTGAATATATTTGATAAGTGGTCTCGGTAGTGTCTCGGTAGTGTAGTGGTTAGCATATCTGCCTGTGAAGCGGAAGGCCGGGGTTCGAATCCTCGCCGGGCCACCGTGCTGGGTGATCGCACGTTAAAAGGTAAGGCCTCGTTGATCCATTGCTCGCACAAGTTTCGACTTCTGAGGGTTGACGTTCGTCAGCTGGTTAACGAAAACGAACAATTTTAGAACAACAATTTTAGAGTAGTCTGAACAAAATTGATCAATAGAGCCCAAAAACTTTTCGGTTGCAGAAACGACTTGGATATTGATTTAATCGGCACTTCATCAATGTTTTGTCAATAAACGAAATCTAGAATGTTCAGAACAAGACTTACTCATGTTCAGACCATATAGAAACGAATCCACGTTGGATTTTGGCAAGAGGTTACAAATTTTGCGAAGCTCCCTTGCCCAAAATATAAATTCATTTCCAATAACTGAACTTCATGCCGCTACCAAATTAATCTATTTGAGGCAATATGATCAAGTTTGTTTGAAAACTTCCATTAGAGAAATACCAGGGCCACTACAATGCTTTATTAGACTAAAGAATCCGGATTGTTTAGAAACCGCCCTGACCTATATTATTAAGGAAGATAATTTCCAATAAACCCAAAACTTTTCAGAATGCCACTGGTCCCACAAAATTCGAAATATACCAATCGACCACAATTTCCGAAACAAACTAATCAACAAAACCATGGACATTTTCAACTTTTCCTTTCAAATTCCGCAAATTTCAACCAGATCAGTCCACAGACCATTTTCGGAAAACCAACAGATTCCTCTCCATACATTTCCGGAAAATTCATCTCCTAGACAGCCAATAAACCTTCAGCAACGACTTGTTATTAGAGATTCTTCAACCAGTATATAAGTTTTCGGCCTACCCACCAACTTTTTCAAGCCCACTGGAAATACACCAACGAATCAGCCAGTGCATATCTTCTACATACCGAACCACATTTCAAAGGAAAGCAAACAACTCTGATAATCATTTCAGGCCTTATGTCCCAATAAATTTCACCTCTCAAGAAATTTTTCTAATAGACAAAGAACCGTTACCACTTTCAGGAAATATCCCTTTACATTCACATGAACGATACCAATATTTCGGACAATAATTATCTGGGACTAGAAAATGATTTTTTTACTTGAAGTCAATACTCAGACATTAGTGCAGAAATTATTAACCACGACAATAATGGAGATTTTCTTGAAAATCTAGATAATTTTCAAATATCGAGCCATACCATTCCCCGTACAATATAACAAAATCAATTCGTTGCGATCATTTGAATTAAGAACAAAATGAAGCTTAAATTCACTTCTTCCGAGAATTTTCAGAAATATTCCATAAAGATAACGAGAAAATAACTCCCACCAACAAAGTCAATCATTCAATAAAGACTCGTGATGAAATTCCCGTACACCCAAAATCGTACATATATCCAAGTAAACATAAAGAAGATGTTCGAAAACGAATGAATGATAAAACCAAGTCAAAGCCCGTGGAGCAGCCCCATATCGATCGTTCCAAAAAAATTGGGCGCCACTGCTGGTATAGTTGTCGATTACCGGAAAGTAAACGAGAAGACTTTTCATGATCTATATCCACTTCCTAATATCTATGATATTCTGGATAAGTTAGGCCGTTGCCAATATTTTTCAACGTTAGATCTCGCATTTGGGTTCCGTCAAATCGAGATGGCCCTTGAATCCATTGAAAAAGAGGCATTTAATTTTATGGAAATTATGAATATGTTAGAATGCAATTTGGGCTTAGGAACGCCCCAGCAACTTTCCAAAGGTTTTCTTGGTATATATGTTACGTCCTCGCAGCCCTTATGGACTTATGAAAACTACAGTTTCTCAGTAGTAATATCTCATTGCAACATTGTTGCATGATGAACAGGAAATGCTTTCTTGGCAGTCTGTTGTTGGCGACGCAGATAACGGAGTGCTGGGAAGAATTCGCATGTGACATTGAGAAGTTTAGTTTCATTTAGTTCCTCGTTGAAGAAATATTCATTTGGTCCCTCAGACATTTTAAGTCCTTCAGTCAAATAATCAAATAAAGTCGAAAGCAACAAGTTGAAAGAGTTTCCTAACAATTGGAACTCGAATAAAAATCTTTTTCAAAACATTCTCTTTGATTCCCAAGTTATAAAAGTGGCGCAGTCGGTGGGATCCAAAAATTGCCAAAAACTGTCGAAACAAAATAGTGGTGAACGGATCAAGAAACACAGTGGTTGAAGAAACCAACGTGAGAAGCTCCAACGTTCGAGTCCCAGCGACAACTCCTGGTTCTTCGAGACGCAGACGAAGAAAGAAAAAGAAGCGGGGGCGTACTTGCCCCAGCGGCACCTTTCCTGATACTTGACGACTTCACGCAACAAAGAAAAGGAAGAACAATCAACGGAATAAGTGAGGCGAGCCTGCATGAAGTTCCTTCTCCTCGTCATTGCTCTGTAAGTTATTGTTTCTATCCGAAAATAGGTGAATTGAGGCATATTTTCCTTATTCCCAACCACAAGGAAAAGAAAGAAAAATGGCAAATGGAAACGAAAGTTTTTCATTAAAATAGTTAAGAGACATGATTCCACAATACGATGGAGATCAAGCAACTTTAAATGACTTCATTGAAGCATGTAACTTTGTATCAGCAAACGTAGATGAAAATCAAGTCAATGCACTCATTTTCATAATGAAAAGCAAACTGACTGGTAGAGCTTAAAGGTTCATTTCCAGCAGACAATTACAAACATGGAAAAACATAAGAGAATTATTGATAGGTCACTACGGAGATTGTAGAGATAAGGAAGGACTATTGAGGGATTCAACTTCATTATTTCAAAAAACTAATGAAACTCCAAGATCTTTTATTCAAAGAATAGAAGACTTGTTAACAAAATTAAGAAACAGTGTAGCTCTTGATCAAAATCTCAACGTTCAAGAAAAAACAGCATTAAATAGATCACATGAAAAGATTGCACTAAAAACAGTTTTAGCAGGGCTAAACGAGCCTTTTGGTTCTGTGATACGCTCACGAAGACCACAAACACTAGATTAAGCAGAACAATTTTCAATTGAAGAAGAAAACATTGTATATCTGAAAAGTTTCAGAATTTCGAAACAAACGATTTCAAAACCAAACAATACAAATAAACCATATCCAAAAGAAAATTATGGGTATAACAATCGTGTAACTAACAGCCAACAAATAAAAAAATTTTGTAATTTTTGCAAAATACCAGGTCATATAAACTCGAATCGCTACAAAAATAAAAATCTGAATCGAACTGATCAGATGAATCAGAACTCAAATTCGAATAGAAATATTCCAAGAACATCAGGTACTCAATAACGAAATAATATAATACAACAGAATAGACCGTCAGTCATTCAGAAAAATACAAGTGAAAATAGAACGCAAAACAACCGCGTAAATCATTTGAACTGCATAGCGGAATCGAGTCTATCGGGTGCTATGGTTCCGGAAAATTCATGCATACCCGAAAATCAATTACAGAATCAACCGGAGATCGAACAGGATTTCGCACAGAACGAAATCACATATTTACACCAGAACGACGAAGAAGAGATGTTCAATTTTCAACAATATTGAACCCACCAAATAAAAAACTCTATTATATAAAGGAAAGACAGGGAAATACATTTTTAGTAGACACAGGCGCACCAATTTCACACATGAAAATTGATGTAGCACAAAAATTTATAGAAAAAAATGCAATGAAAAAATTTAACGAAGAAAATTTTTCAATTTTTGGAATAAATAATCCTCAAAGTGATACAAGAATAACTCAAAGTATAGATATGAATATAGGTCCAAACAACCTTATGCATAGATATTACATAATTGATTTTGATTTCAACTATGACGGACTTGTAGGTATCGATTTTTTCGAAAAAATGAAAGCAGAAATAGATATCACCAACAAAAAACTAAAATTATTTTTCAAAGACATTCCATTATATTGTGATGATATAAATGAAGACCAAGTAAGTTCAATTATAACAATTCCAGCGAGAACAATTCAAACTGTTGAATTAATTTCTAAGAATGAAAACTTGAAAGAAGGAATTTGTCCTGGAATAAAAATAACTGAAGGTGTGAAAATACCAAATTGTTTCGTGAAAATAAAGGAAAACAAGAACTCCATAACAACAATTGTGAATTTTTCAGAAAGAGATCCGAGTATCAAAACATTCCCAATCGAACTTGAAACAATACAAGAAAAAACAAGTGAGGAAAGATTCAAATAAATAATTTCCAAAGTAACGACCGTGAAGGAAAAATTATTTCAGAATTGAGAATAGAACATTTGAACGATGAAGAAAAAAATGTGTTTGAAGTACAAAGACATAATTTTTTTTAGAAAATGATAAGTTTACGTTTACAAATCAAGTAAAATATGAAATAAACACTCAAGAAAAAGGTCCCATTTCAGTAAAAAAATATAGATATCCTTATGTACTGAAGCAAGAGGTGAAAAATCAAATTGCAAATTTATTAAAACAAAATATAATTCAACCATCAACGAGTCCATGGAACAGTACAGTATGGGTAGTCCCGAAACTCAAGCGGAAAACAAAAATTTCGATTGGTTATTGATTTCAGAAAGTTGAATGAAATAACGATAGGAGACAAATATCCACTTCCTAATATAAATGAACTGCTAGATCAGTTAGGAAAATGTAAATATTTTACAACACTAGATCTCGCATCTGGGTTTCACCAAATCGAGATAGAAAAAAGAGATACTCCAAAAACAGCCTTTAGCGTAGACCATGGGCACTACGAATACTTGCGTATGCTTTTTGGATGGAAAAATGCTCCAAGCTCATTTTCAAGGGCAATGGATAATATTTTGACGGGTTTGAGAGGAGAAATGTGTATGACTATATCATAGTCTACAGTTAAACTTTGTCAAAACATATAAAACGACTTAAAAAGGTATTTGAACGATTGAAACAGCATAATTTGAAGATACAGCCATGTAAATGTGAATTTTTGAGAAGGAAAGTACAATATTTAGGGCACGTAGTAACAAAGGATGGCGTGAAACCGAATCCTATGAAAATTGAAGGTATAATTAAGTTTCCAGTTCCAAAAAATCGAAAAGAAATAAAGTCATTATTAGGTTTGACAGGTTATTATCGCAGATTCATTGAAAATCACTCAGAAATGGCTAAATCTATTGAAGAAAAATAAAGAATTTAATTTTGATGAAAAATGTATCAACTGTTCTGAAAAAATGAAGAAATGTTTGATAAAGGCACCAATTTTGCAATATCCAGACTCTGGAAAGGAATTTTTACTAACATGCGATGCAAGTAATTTTGCGATAGGTTCAGTACTATCACAAGGCAAAATAGGAAAAGATTTACCGATAGCGTATGCATCAAGAACATTAAATGGCGCAGAAACACGTTATTCAACTATAGAAAAGGAATTATTAAGTATAATTTTGGCAGTAGGACATTTCAGGCCTTACTTATACGGCAGACGATTTAAAATCCTCAGTGACCATGAGCCACTGAAGTATTTATTTTCTATAACAAATGCCAATTAGAGATTAATGAGATGGAAGTTACAACTATAAGAGTATGAATATGAAATAGATCATGAACCTGGGATACACAGCAGGAATGCTGATGCTCTCTCAAGAATAAAAATAAATGCTCCAACAGAAAACTCAGAAAGTTCAGATTCAGAAACAGGAGCAGGTTTATAAAATGAAGAGAATGAATTTCTCACAGAATTTCATGAATTCCTAGAGAAAAGAAAACCTCAGTCACTTATCAACTTTGAAAAATCAAACAAACAAATTATAATTTGATATTTGTTGCACACAATGATATCATATTATCAGTTCCAACTAATGAAAATCGCGAAACCCCGCATTTAAATACGATAATGAAAGATCCAGATGATCAACAATTGCACTTGACCGAGTTATTAACGATGAGACACAGTCTCAAATTTCAACAAGGGAAATATCATCTTATTCAGATACCAACGTTAAAAATAGATTCACTTAGTCTGAAAGATTGTTTCAGAATATTTCATTCATTGAAAAATAAATTACAGACAAAGAATTATTTTATTAACCCAGTAAAACATCTTTCATTCTCAGATATTTATAGCTATATTTTCAGAGAAAAAGACATAACATTTACAATATGTCTCGATATAGTTGAGGTACCACAACAAGATGAAAGAGAAAATATTTTAGAAAATTATCATACGAGTAAAACCTCGGTACACAAAGGAATAAACGAGACATTTAGAAAAATACGTGAAAGATATATTTGGCAAAATTTGAAAAAAGATGTTGAAAATTTTATAAAGAAATGTCAAGTATGTAATCGAACGAAAACGAATAGACAAAATAATGACTATCCGGTAGTTATAACAGAAACTCCAAGCAAACCATTTGAACACATCAACATTGATTTGATGAGAATAACAAGAAATTGTACACTTTTAACTATTGTTGATAATTTTTCCAGATTTGCACAAGCATACCGTGTGGAAAATAAAGAAGGCACAACTATTGTTCAGAAATTATTACATTATTTTCAACACTATCCAATACCAAAAAGAATACATGTTGACCCCGGAGGAGAATTTATTAACCAACATATGAAAGATTCATCGAATTTATATGAATTCAGAATTACTCAACAGGCAGTAGCACATCCTCAAACTAATGGTGTAGTTGAGAGATTTCATGCAACTTTGCAAGATTCATTAAGAGAATTTCATAATGATTATCCAAATAAACCAATTATTGAAGGTTTACCTTATTACATCGAATCCTATAATAGAAGCAAGTCAACTTCAACTGAATATACTCCTGAAGAAATAATTTTTGGTCACATTTGCGATGACGAAAATGAGGTTTTGCATAGTGAAGAACAACTTCAATCGAATTATGTAAAATGATATGAAAAATACTGCAAATTTTATTTATGAAAATGTTAAAACAAACTTGAACTCAGCGAAAGAAAAGGCAAAAACAAGATTTGACAAACATGTAAGAGAAAATTTACCGAAATATAAAGTAGGCGATCTCGTATGCCCAAGAGAATCTCAAATAGGCAATAAAATGAAAAATAAATATAATGGACCATACAAAGTGATTCGTATATAGTAAACACGAATACAGCTGAAATAGAGATAGAAAATGGAATGAGTACGGTTAATTTTGATAGATTGAAACCAGTATCTATTGTTCCAGGGCACTCATCACAGCCAGAGCAAGAATAGAAAAAATAATCACACCCGCAGGTATTTTCTTTCGAAAGGAAGGAATAGCTGAAATATCGAACGATGAGTACAAAATCATTGTTTATAAAAATATTTCATTACTCAAAAATTGATTTGAACAAAGCCAAAATGTTCAACAGTCATTTAGAGAATTACTACACAGAGATGATGTGAATCCAAACTTCAAAATGGCATTCTCAGCTCAACTTTCATTATTGAATACCATGACCCAAGGAATAAAAAGTAAATTTTCAGAAATTGCTCTAAGTACAACAAATAGATTCAAGAGAGGCTCATTGAATGGAATAGGCTCAGTTTGGAAAATAATCACAGGAAACTTAGACGCATCTGATGGAGAATAATATAACGAGTGTATAAATAAACTTGAGAAGGATGATAAAAACTTACGAATGTTAATAAAAAATCAAATTAAAATTATTTCAAGTACGATTTCGAACTTCAATTCCACACTGAACAAGTTGAGAATTGATGAAGAAACTTTTAATAAAGATTTAAAAATAATAGAGGAAGAAATGATTAGAAATCGAGAAACTAAGTATTATTTTGAACTCCAACTGAAAATATTGGAGAAAATTGAGCAAATTATTCAATACAATATGATCATTTCAGATCAATTGAATGATATTATAAATAGTATAACTTTTGCAAGACTAAAGATTTTGCACCCTTCAGTAATCGATCCGAATCTTTTGATCGAACAACTAACGAAAATTTCTATAACCTTATCTCATGGAAACTTACCTTTCAACCCAACTCATCAGTATATTTCAGAATTTATTTCATTAATGAAGCTTGAAGCTTTTCAAACAAATGAAAGAACATATCAATAATTGCATCAGTTCAATTTTTCGAGAATCATGGACTTATTTTTGATACATAATATTACTATTCCAGCATTCCTTTATAGAAGACTTTTGTTGTTCTCGTAGAATACATACTACACAATAAATCAGTTTTTTCCGCGGAAAATCTGAAATAATGAATCATTGAAACTTGTAGGAAAAGTTACTGCATGTGGTACACGTAACAAACTTTAGTAACTCAGGGACATGGTTTCAATATAGGTACTGTTGCATAACTCAGCTATCAGCTAGGTCTTCAAAGGCCATTCGAAGTGCTCATTCATTTGGATCTTGGGAAGTTAGCTGACAGCTAATTTTCACAACAGTGGATTGGAAAACCGACACCTAGTTTAGTTGCATTGAACATATTGTTTTTCAGTACATGAACTGAAATTTCAAGACAGTATGTTGGACCTCTCACACAAACATCATACTAGTTTCGAATATCGGCAGGGGTCAGACAGCATGAAAACGACTGCCATTAGGAATATCATTATTGACTGCTGAGAAATAGGCGATATGTACACACAATCTCGTGATAAAATCTCGTGTCGTTGAAAATCCAATTGAGCCCAAGCAAAAATAATCGGCATCATGTGTTTCTCAACACGATCTGCCTCATAATTTCATGACAACACCCAACGATTATAACCCGAAAACTCAGTATATTTCTGTGATCCCCACATATAAGGCCCCTCGAATCTAGCTGACAGTAATTGGTCTATGTCATAACCACAACGTAATCTACCATTTTTAGAAAAATCAATATTGTCTTGTCATATTGAGTTTTGTTCACTGCTCTATTCGATCTCAGTTGAAATTCGTTACTTTCACTCCGAAGGATCAAATCCTACCTTCCATTTCTGTTCATAAATGAAATTTATTGACCATCGCCAAAAAATTTTATGTAATGATCAAACTCATACGTAATTACAATTGACCAACAATTTACGTGATTCAGTCATGCAAATAAATCAATTCGTCAAGTCTTTTATCCTACAAATAATTCCTCACCTCTTGCGACATCATGGTAGATTTGAGGTATTTATTGTTTCTATTTTTTTATATTCATTTGAAGGTAATTGATTTTGTACATGAGCGGACATGACCGGTATTGTAAATATGACGAGACGTAAAGGTTCGTTGCTTCAATCAGTCACCAGATAAACTGTTGTAATTGATAATTGTTATTGTTTTTTTTATTGGGCTTTGCGTGCACAATTCTATTCAGTCTCAAGCGAGTAGCGAATCAAAATATAATATGGCGGAATCGAAAAGACATTTTGGTTTTATCATTTAATCATTCTCTCAGAATTTTCATCAATCAGAACACTTCATATTGTTCAGAGAACTTCATAGGAGTGAATAGAAATGGCTATTCAAAAATGAGCTCTGATGAGGGACGAATTATTCCATGTTATTTCAAAAGATCATTATTGATAAAATTATCACAAATCGATTAAAATTCTGCAAATTTTTCACTGACATCGAAGTAATGAACGATTTCTTCTGAACAAAAGGAATGTGAGATACTGTATACCCAGCTCTCCAATAAGGTCAAGAGTATAGAATGGAAGGGCTAGAGAACGACTCTCACTGAAAATGACAAAGAAAATGGAAGATCCGAAAGAAGATTTTGAAGACACCTGTGTGAAAAACTCTCTGAATTAGGTGAAAGTTGTCGTGCTATGTGCATCAATATACTTTGAGAATAAGTACTTTTGATTTCGCGAAGCAAAATATTTATTGAAATTGAAACAGAGAAAATTGTAACAGAGCGCTTTCGACTGAAAAGTCATTATCAGCAAGCATTGAAAATTTTCTGCCCCTGGAAAAAATGATAATGATATATATTTTGATCAATTTTTCGAAATAAAACCAGTTAATTAAAATTCAAACTGATTGCGGTGGTAATCACAACCCTGCGTTTGAAGAATATGCTTCATTAACATAAATCCAGGAAGATCATTGTTAATTCCAAAGAGCAATTATCTTGCGGGAAATTATAGAAACAGGTGAGCAACTCGATATGTCCATGCTCTGAGATGAATAGATCGGCAGTTGTTAAAACGCTACAAGTTTTAGAGCTGTAAAAGAATATTCCAGCTGTCACTGAAGTATGTTTTCGAAATCAGCTTCAATGAAAATCGAGAATGAAAATCAACCAACCTTCGCATATCGAAATCAAATGGTATATCTTCATTTATATTGCACAGTTTGGCCTCTCAAATACTTGGAGAGCTAATATTTATAGTGAAATTATGCCTATGTGAAGGAATCTCTGAATTAAGGGAAAGTTTTCGTGCTATGTGCATCAATATACTTGGGGAATAAGTACTTTTGTATTTCGAGAAGCAATATATTTATTAAAATTGAAACAGAGCGCTTTCGACTGAAAAGTCATCATTAGCAAGAAAAGAAAACTTCCTTCCCCTGAAATAAATGATAGTGATATATATTTCGATCAATTCTTCGAAATAAAACCAGTTAATTGAAATTTAAACTGATGCTCCATTAACATTCCAATTGTTAGGAAACTTAAATTCACTTCTTCCGAGAATTTTCAGAAATATTACATAAAGATAACGAGAAAATAACTCCCACCAACAAAGTCAATCATTCAATAAAGACTCGTGATGAAATTCCCGTACACCCAAAATCGTACATATATCCAAGTAAACATAAAGAAGATGTTCGAAAACGAATGAATGATAAAACCAAGTCAAAGCCCGTGGAGCAGCCCCATATCGATCGTTCCAAAAAAATTGGGCGCCACTGCTGGTATAGTTGTCGATTACCGGAAAGTAAACGAGAAGACTTTTCATGATCTATATCCACTTCCTAATATCTATGATATTCTGGATAAGTTAGGCCGTTGCCAATATTTTTCAACGTTAGATCTCGCATTTGGGTTCCGTCAAATCGAGATGGCCCTTGAATCCATTGAAAAAGAGGCATTTAATTTTATGGAAATTATGAATATGTTAGAATGCAATTTGGGCTTAGGAACGCCTCAGCAACTTTCCAAAGGTTTTCTTGGTATATATGTTACGTCCTCGCAGCCCTTATGGACTTATGAAAACTACAGTTTCTCAGTAGTAATATCTCATTGCAACATTTTTGCATGATAAACAGGAAATACTTTTTTGGCAGTCTGTTGTTGGCGACGCAGATAACGGAGTGCTGGGAAGAATTCGCATGTGACTTTGAGAAGTTTAGTTTCATTTAGTTCCTCGTTGAAGAAAGATTCATTTGGTCCCTCAGACATTTTAAGTCCTTCAGTCAAATAATCAAATAAAGTCAAAAGCAACAAGTTGGAAGAGTTTCCTAACAATTGGAATGTTAATGGAGCATCAGTTTAAATTTCAATTAACTGGTTTTATTTCGAAGAATTGATCGAAATATATATCACTATCATTTATTTCAGGGGCAGGAAGTTTTCTTTTCTTGCTAATGATGACTTTTCAGTCGAAAGCGCTCTGTTTCAATTTTAATAAATATATTGCTTCTCGAAATACAAAAGTACTTATTCCCCAAGTATATTGATGCACATAGCACGAAAACTTCCCCTTAATTCAGAGATTCCTTCACATAGGCATAATTTCACTATAAATATTAGCTCTCCAAGTATTTGAGAGGCCAAACTGTGCAATATAAATGAAGATATACCATTTGATTTCGATATGCGAAGGTTGGTTGATTTTCATTCTCGATTTTCATTGAAGCTGATTTCGAAAACATACTTCAGTGACAGCTGGAATATTCTTTTACAGCTCTAAAACTTGTAGCGTTTTAACAACTGCCGATCTATTCATTTCAGAGCATGGACATATCGAGTTGCTCACCTGTTTCTATAATTTCCCGCAAGATAATTGCTCTTTGGAATTAACAATGATCTTCCTGGATTTATGTTAATGAAGCATATTCTTCAAACGCAGGGTTGTGATTACCACCGCAATCAGTTTGAATTTCAATTAACTGGTTTTATTTCGAAAAATTGATCAAAATATATATCATTATCATTTTTTCCAGGGGCAGAAAATTTTCAATGCTTGCTGATAATGACTTTTCAGTCGAAAGCGCTCTGTTACAATTTTCTCTGTTTCAATTTCAATAAATATTTTGCTTCGCGAAATCAAAAGTACTTATTCTCAAAGTATATTGATGCACATAGCATGACAACTTTCACCTAATTCAGAGAGTTTTTCACACAGGTGTCTTCAAAATCTTCTTTCGGATCTTCCATTTTCTTTGTCATTTTCAGTGAGAGTCGTTCTCTAGCCCTTCCATTCTATACTCTTGACCTTATTGGAGAGCTGGGTATACAGTATCTCACATTCCTTTTGTTCAGAAGAAATCGTTCATTACTTCGATGTCAGTGAAGAATTTGCAGAATTTTAATCGATTTGTGATAATTTTATCAATAATGATCTTTTGAAATAACATGGAATAATTCGTCCCTCATCAGAGCTCATTTTTGAATAGCCATTTCTCTTCACTCCTATGAAGTTCTCTGAACAATATGAAGTGTTCTGATTGATGAAAATTCTGAGAGAATGATTAAATGATGAAACCAAAATGTCTTTTCGATTCCACCATATTATATTTTGATTCGCTACTCCCTTGAGACTGAATATAATTGTGCACGCAAAGCCCAATAAAAAAAACAATAACAATTATCAATTACAATAGTTTATCTGGTGACTGATTGAAGCAACGAACCTTTACGTCTCGTCATATTTACAATACCGGTCATGTCCGCTCATGTACAAAATCAATTACCTTCAAATGAATATAAAAAAATAGAAACAATAAATACCTCAAATCTACCATGATGTCGCAAGAGGTGAGGAATTATTTGTAGGATAAAAGACTTGACGAATTGATTTATTTGCATGACTGAATCACGTTAATTGTTGGTCAATTGTAATTACGTATGAGTTTGATCATTACATAAAATTTTTTGGCGATGGTCAATAAATTTCATTTATGAACAGAAATGGAAGGTAGGATTTGATCCTTCGGAGTGAAAGTAACGAATTTCAACTGAGGTCGAATAGAGCAGTGAACAAAACTCAATATGACAAGACAATATTGATTTTTCTAAAAATGGTAGATTACGTTGTGGTTATGACATAGACCAATTACTGTCAGCTAGATTCGAGGGGCCTTATATGTGGGGATCACAGAAATATACTGAGTTTTCGGGTTATAATCGTTGGGTGTTATCATGAAATTATGAGGCAGATCGTGTTGAGAAACACATGATGCCGATTATTTTTGCTTGGGCTCAATTGGATTTTCAACGACACGAGATTTTATCACGAGATTGTGTGTACATATCGCCTATTTCTTAGCAGTCAATAATGATATTCCTAATGGCAGTCGTTTTCATGCTGTCTGACCCCTGCCGATATTCGAAACTAGTATGATGTTTGTGTGAGAGGTCCAACATACTGTCTTGAAATTTCAGTTCATGTACTGAAAAACAATATGTTCAATGCAACTAAACTAGGTGTCGGTTTTCCAATCCACTGTTGTGAAAATTAGCTGTCAGCTAACTTCCCAAGATCCAAATGAATGAGCACTTCGAATGGCCTTTGAAGACCTAGCTGATAGCTGAGTTATGCAACAGTACCTATATTGAAACCATGTCCCTGAGTTACTAAAGTTTGTTACGTGTACCACATGCAGTAACTCTTCCTACAAGTTTCAATGATTCATTATTTCAGATTTTACGCGAAAAAAACTGATTTATTGTGTAGTATGTATTCTACGAGAACAACAAAAGTCTTCTATAAAGGAATGCTGGAATAGTAATATTATGTATCAAAAATAAGTCCATGATTCTCGAAAAATTGAACTGATGCAATTATTGATATGTTTGTTGTCTATAGTAAAAATATTTCTTTATTGCTTCTTTCGAATATGCATCAATTGGCAAGAGTTCAGCCAGTATGATGAAAGTGATAGAACACTTCAAATATTCCCAATGTTGAACAGAAAACAATATCGTGTTTCTATGTCTGACAAAAATTACGGTGAATGTCGAGAAAAAAAAGCAATGAGAAGTTGTGACCTAAGTGAACATCAATAAGAATAATGATATAAAAGTAAGTGTTGAAGTGATATTTGTCAATATTCATTCGTTGATGAAAAAAGGTTGGAGATTTAAAACACCGATGCAAAAATTTAAAGATTTTCTTTATCGTGTTAATATCGGTATTGTTGAGTGCCTCACAAAATCCATCGATTGCCCGAATTTTCTCAATGAATGGTCCTCTAATGCTCTGATATTTCCTGCATTTGAAAATCAGATATTTGAGAGTCTCTAATTCCTTGGCATTGCACACGGTGCAGAGCTTGCTTCGATCGATTGAATTGGAATTAGAATTGAAACCAAGAAATAAGCGTCTTTTGGAGCACATAGGAATTTGACAAATTGATCTTATCAGTTTAATCGGAAGGTTGCTAAAAAAGTTATAGGCGGATAGTAGCAGCGGCGACTCGTCAGAGGAGGCAAGAGATGCTCCCCATGAAATTTGAGGCTATTCATTATTCATCGCAATAAATTAAAAAATATTGACAAATAATTAAGATTATTTTTTTTTTAAATGCTTGGGTATCATTACTTTACCATCAATTTTTAATAAAAATATATAATATACCTGAAAAAAAAGACTATCCCTTAATACGTAGTACGTATTGCACTGTATCCTGCATTAACAAACCTCAAACGCACCGCTCACGAACGAATAATGGAGAAACCATCAACCCTAAATAATAAAAAATGTCATACGTTGCAGCTGAGACGAGCCTTCGACGCCGACGGCTTAGCGGAGTAAAGAAGCCCAAGAAAGTAGTCGAAAAAATTTTTGGGTGTATAACAATCAGTGACCTATGTATTATCTTCATAGAGGTATTCTATTCTGAAATTCCATATGACTAATTTACGACATTGTCCACTAGGGCGTGCTCTTATTATTAACAAAAAAAGTGCAAATCATGTAATTTCAAAATATCGTACCATTCAGTACATAACATATTATATTTTTCAAACTGTTGGGTCTATCGAAACTAGTATTTTTCTGGTAAAAAGAAGACACTCAAGCCAAACTAATAGGACTTTAAAAATCGAAAGAAAAAAAATCGTTGTCCGAAAAAAAAACATAAAAAGTGAAGGTGTCATGCAAGCGTAATATCTTTTCAGTAACCAAGAAACTTTTTATTTCTGAAAATTATTATGTATAATGAGCGAGTGAAATTTGAAAAACATTCCGAAAAAGTTTTTGAGAGAAACCGCAATTTGTTTTCTTTTGTACTTCAGGAAATATTCGTAGTTTATGTCAATCATATAACGCGGAGGAGACGACGCGGCCGGCGACCGACATGTCATGCTGCTCAATTGGTGCAGCTCAAATATAAATAAAATGATAAAATGATGAAATATGCTACTACGTTCAAATTGAAAAGTAGTTATAATATGTTGAGAGACGGTCAGATATTAACATAGTTTTGCTAATTCTTGTTATTACCTATTATTTCTCGAATTCTGAATCTGAATTTTCAATAATAGCTATCTCACTAAAAGATGATCTACATGTACATTCATTTCAACTTCGAGGCCCTGAGATACAAATACGTCTGTTATTATTACACTTCTGATCGGAGCAACGAATTGAATTCCTCTTGGATTTTTTGGTACAGGCTCCACTGTAGACAAAAAACGGCATCCAAGAGATTTTCTCTCATATCCATCTATTTCTACTGGGTTCTTCAAAATCGTTTTCTGTCTGGTGACTGGAGTACCAAATTTTCAATTGATGTATTATTCCTAAAAATATTGGCTCACTTGCAAAATTTTCAGAATAATCACCCAATATATGACAAGTTGTCATCCATCGGAGAAGAGGTTCTTTGGTGAATCCTATAATTTCAAAAGAGCTCTTGAAGTCTTTATTTATGGACTGTTCGGGTGTCATATCAGACGCCACACAGTTGAACTTTTTCATTTGATTTTCAGCAACAAAATTACCACTAGCTAAGAACTCGTACATTTCGGGAACTTCAGATTTAAATTTTTCCATATCGGACAAATACACAGGAATCCATTTCAAATGTAAGATTTCCGCTGCCTTATGCAAAATTAGTACTTGTTCGTAATGCATATTATTTTTGGTGGAAATTTCATCTACCCCATCATTGTACTGATATGATACATTATTTTGCTCCTGTTGCGATACAGTTTGTGGGATTTGTTCCGGAACGTCTTTTTACTTCATTTTCTGTAGCTTTTACATTTCTTTCAGATATGTAGTGAATATAGCAACTTCTGTTATATTTGGCTCTGTAATTATTTCTTCTTTTTTTCTAGCCGATTCACTAATTTTCTGGTATTTTTGTTTACCAGTGCCTACAACAAATAATATATTCTTCTCCAAAACTCACAAAATCATGACATTGTCTCGATTGACAAGGTAAAAGTGATAGTTTTTATGGTCAACTGGCAGGTGATTTTTCAATCGAAACCATAGCAACCTACCAAGACCTTTTGGTAAAGACACATCGGGAAAATGGCCCTAATAATCACGTTTTAAATAAATTCATCGAGAGGAATGAATTTGTGAAGATACAATGTTCACTTTTGTTTGTAATGAGCAGCCAAAATATAAGTTGAGAGGGGGCCGAACGTATATAGGATTAGTATCGGTAGTATTTTTTGGATAAAACAAAAGCTAAGTACAGTTGCCACTGTATGGAAAAATATGAAAATGACTGCAAACAAAAATTTTGGGATTCCACGACAATATTTTTATTATAAAATACGAAGACTGCGACACTGAATGATATTGTATATTTTTTTGTGGCCTAACAATCAGGAAAACAAGCCTTGTAAATAGAAACATATGAGAGAGAGAGAGCGAGAGAGAGATATAGTATAGTATAGTAGTTTTACATTTGTAGCAAGTCCAGACATCATTATAAAATGATTAAACAAAATAAAGATAAAATAATTGTAACATATGATAAAAATAGTTCTTACCTGTTTATACAAAAGTTAGGTTTTTTGTTTTATTTTTTTAGGTCCACTTCTACCTCAGATTAAACACTTGCTTCTAATGTTGGATAAACTGAAGTTACTAGTTGTTTCAGACGATATTTCTTACTGTGGATTTTGCGTTCCACTAGTAATGGCAGAACCAATATTTTGTACAATGTTTTTCTACAACCCAAATGATATAAATAAATATAAATTTTTCACTCCCAATTGAGATGACTTCTTTTCTTTCCAAAATGTTTAGGCCAACAATATCTCTTCGTTTTTCTGCGGTAGTTTTGCAAAACCGATTTTTCCCGATTTTCAACAGATTTTCCACATATTGTAACGAAAATAAAATTTTTCGTTACATAGTTATTGATCAATGCGATTATTGTGTCATTCAGCACTACACTCCATTTCTGACCGTAAGTATAGTTCTACTGTCACAAATTAGTCCTAAGATCTTTTTCTTCAGTCCGCATGCGCTGTAGATTCCGGTCTCACATTTCGGATGGCGAGTGCAGTTCTACTGTCATAAATTGTATGTACCACGGAACCTTGAACTCGAAGGAACGAACTGAATTGTCTGTGGTCCGTCTTGTCTTTTCCGATCCTCCAAGGAGAGTTTTCGTAAGCGCTGAGCGATCATGAAAGAATTCCAGACAGAATCATTTATCCTAATTGAATTGATTGAATCATCTTCTCATTATTAGTTATACACGGATGTTATTATAGTGTGTTTCATTACTGGTCAGTGAAATAGTATATTTTTGTCAATTTTTGATAAGTTGTGATTTTTGAGGTTGAAGGCCATATGTGAATCTAATAATCGGAAGTTTTCTTTCCCGAACAGATTCTTTGGAATGATTTTTCCCTTTCAAATTGAGTATTGACATTCCACAAAATTTTTCCTTTTTATTCCTTGGAATCTGCGTTTTCATATATTTTCAGGTTTTCATCCTCATCTGCCAGGAGGAATTAGAAGTTGGTCCCAGGGACAATCTAAACAGGATAATCTGTTTCTGTAGAACCGTCTGCAGCTTTCTATCGGCCTGAAGGATAAGGTGAGTAGAAATTCTTTTTGCTATTTTCTTAGTGTTTCATTTCATCTGAGAATATTCTATTCATCTCATCTCAGGGTTGTTCCTGGTATTGAGATCATTTTGTATTCTGTCACTCTTTAGAAATATCTGTCAGTTGGAATATTCTAATCCTGAGTTAGGAATTTGTGGTTCTTCCAAATTTGAAAATTTCCCCTATAAGACAGATACTCTTTTTTTTGTGAAAACGCCGAATTCTTGGGAAGCCTTCTCATGTCTCAGTCCTTCTGATCGCTGAGCGATTAGTATCTACCTCCAACAGATTTATGAGAAAAAGTATTCTATTCAATATATTTGTATAAAAATCATTAGAGCTTCGGTATCTGTTGTTGTAGAATTACTAGTTTCTAACTACTGGCATTTAATTCCTATATTTATTTATATTTGTACTTCATGGACACCTGTATTAAGAGTTTATAAAACTCTTCACTCTGTGAATTTGGAATCCTTTCCAAGTTTGAAAAGTTCCAGGAAATCAACACCCAGGATCAAGGTATGCCTGATGGAAGGTATAAAAAAAATTTTCAGTAACTCAATCATCCCCTTCACTTCAATTGGTACCTGAATATAACCCAGAGTATCCTGACCTCGACCATCTGCTATGGTCACATTTGAAAAATTATCATACTCAATATTCAAATTAAATTTTTGCAAAAGAGCAAACCCTGAAGAACCCAAAATCGACGAAGAACTACCAGTATCAATAGGGCCCATTATCATTAAATTTCTCGAGAAAGAAGGGACTGATATCAACACTGGACTTATAACTCGACTTTCCTGAGCCGAGAGTTCCACTCGGTAACGGAAGTTGAAGTTACTTGGTTTTTTGATTTTTTGTAGTTCGTGGATTTTGTGGTTTGTAAAGGCCGGATGTTCCTGGCCTTGTTGAGACCTGATTGCTGGTGACAGCGTCCAGCCTTATGCCACCGCCTGGATCGTTTTTCGGCTGCCTAAAATGAGGATTACAGGTAAAGCAATTTGTTTTAATAACATTTTTCTTTCCACAGCAAAAAATTATTTCCTTTTCGGTTTATTACACCGAATGTGACTATGTCCATCCATACCGCAATTCCAACATTTAACAGTATTGCTAGTGGAAACATTTGACCCTCGGAAAGATCTTTGGGCACGGGAATCTCCAGATTCATCGGTCCAAAAACTCAAATCAGGTTCTAATAATAAGGACTTATGAGTGGGAGGGGGTGCATAGCGCTCAGCCTAAAGTTTGGATTCCTCTAATTTCTTGCACAAATCCTCAATAGTGTCGATATTCCTGAGAGCAAGGGCAGAAACGTAAGAAGGTATTAAATTCCGATGAATTCGGTCAACCCTTTTTTTTTCATCAGGTAAACAGTTAATCGGTTGAATAAACCTTCCATGGAAGTGATTTACAGTGCAACTCTCTCATGACAACCTTGAGTTCTTCTATCTATCTCTCGTTTCAAATCATCATCATATCCATAAGGAAGAAAATCTTTCTTAAGTTTACTAACCAATTCATCCCAAGTATTGACCTTGGAACGAATATTCATATACCAAGTTGAAGCCTGTCCTTGAAACAGATCACAAGCAGACACGAACAAATCCGCCTTAGAAACGTTTCTGGCCTGTCTCAACAAATCCACTTTCTCCAAAAAAGAATGAACAGAATCTTCTTGATTTGAACCCGTAATATGGATGTTCCATTTGTGAGGTGAGACACTTTGGAGCCTACAAAGGTACTGTAGGAGGCGCTTATGAGGCAGGTGAAAAAGAAGCTAAAGGAACTATAGAAGCTGATTTCAAGGCAAAATCTCCCTTCAACTCTAAGAGTTGTAAATGCAAATCCTTCTTAGCAGCCCCTTCAGCCTGATCTTCAGTTCTCAGTTTTCGAAGTCTCCCCGATAAATGAGTCAAGCATGAGTTGAGTCTCTTTACAACTGAGGCTGATCTACCACCCGTAAAATCTGCTAAAAGTTGTTCCAAATCAGCTAAAGTTTCTTTGATTTCAGTGACTTCATCATCATGTTCATGAGGACTAACCCTAATCTCAGAAAAACTACGATTAGCACTTTCTCGGCTCAGAATACCCCTTGAAATTTTTCTCTTTTTATTAACATTCCCAGTAGGTTCAACACTGCGAAGTTTTAACTCATGATTTATTTCTTTAACCTTCAAATCGCGAGTATCCATCATAAAAATACTCTCAAGAAATTTCAGCAAAAAAAATCACTATTCAGGGTGAAAGATAAAAATATTCCAAAAATAGTGTTAGCAACAAATTTGCTCCTTACAGTTGCAACTTCTGAGGTCAGTAAAACTCACAGATCACAAGTCCAAGATTTAAAAAAAAGGCCCACGTTGGCTTGCGCCACTTATAACAAAATTACTTTTCAGTACTTATTTTTATGTGAGCAACAGGGTGTGAGTAAGGGTTTCCTCAGAATTACATTTTTCGAATTTGAGGAGTTAATTCTGAGTAATCTGGACTTCTACTGATCACAGAAAGGGGCGCCAGGAGCAGCAGTTGATCATAATAATCTAAGTAATATTTATAATCAATTAATATACCATATAATTATCAACTACTTCACATTTATAGGGTTGCAACTATAAGGGGAGCAATAAGAATCAAATGAACAAAATTAATCTTTTAATGGATACCTGTTTATAACTTCAGTAACTTCATTACCTGGATAGGCACAATAATGGTATGAAGTGGTCGGCTTGAGACTCCTATCTAGCCATTTCTCTGGGGTCGGGATCTTACGAGTGATTGGTGATGTGTCTAAAGAAAAAACTGGCTTTCAGACACAATTTATTGACAACGTAAACTACAATAGTCCTCCCATTGAAGGGATATTCTCCCGGAGGTCGAAAATTCAACAATTCAGAAAAAAATCTTTTCTGGCTATCTCTCTGACAGTCCCCGTCACCCTCCCCGTCCGTCAATGCCCACTTTCTTTTATTAGAATAGTTTACAGGCGTCGACGGTAAGCTGAACCAACACAGGTACAAACGAGGGCTTCAAATCACAAACGAAAGCTTTGAATGTTTCCACTATTAATACTGTTAAATGTTGGAATTGTGGTATGGATGGGCATAGTCACATTCGGTGTAATAAATCGAAAAGGAAATTTTGTTTTAGCTTTGGAAAATAACTTTATTGAAACAAATTGCTTTACTTGTAATTCTCATTTGAGGAAGCCAAAAAACGGGCCGAGCGGTGGCATAAGTCTGGACGTTGTCACCAGCAATCAGGTCTGACCAAGTCCAGGAACATCCGGTCTTCCCAAAGCACAAAATCTACGAACTACACAATATCTAAATACCAAGTAACTTCTACTTCTGTTACCGAGTGGAACTCTTGGCTCAGGAAAGTCGAGAATTTTCATAAGTCTAGTGTTGATGTCAGTTCCTTGTTTCTCAAGAAATTCAATGAAAATAGGCCCTTCTTGAAGGTAATAATTTTTGATGAAATTATCGAAGCTCTTATTGATAGTGGTAGTTCTTCGTCGATTTTGGGTTCTTCAGGGTTTTCTCTCTTGCAAAAATTTAATTTGAATATTGAGTATGATGATTTTTCAAATGTGACCACAGCTGATGGTCGAGGTCAGGATACTCTGGGTTATATTCAGGTACCAATTGGAGTGAACGGGATGATTAAGTCACTGGAAATTTTTGTTATACCTTCCATCAGGCATACCTTGATCATGGGTGTTGATTTCCTGGAACTTTTCAAACTTGAAATGAATTTTAAAAATTTTTCGTATAATACTGGTTTTTGTACTGTCAATACCATTCAGTCTTCCTCTGATCTGACTTCTGATCAGAAGGCGGAGCTTCAAAAGGTGATAGATTCATTTTCGAACATCTCTCCAACAGATCGAATTGGTAGAACACATTTAATCACTCATTCTATTATCACCAATGAAACAAAGCCTATTTGTCAGCGTCAGTATCTTTTGAGTCCTGCTATACAAAGCCATCTAAATAAGGAAATTGATGAAATGTTGAGAATGGATATCATTCAACCTTCTAAATCTCCATGGTGTTGTCCTCTATGGTTAGTACCAAAGAAGTCTGGTGAATTTAGAGTATGTTTTGATGAAAGGAAGCTGAATGAAGTAACTGTCAGTGATTTTTATCCTATGTCCCTGATTGATTCCATACTGAATTATCTCCGAGATGCTAAGTTTTGAGTTCTGTGGACCTTCGTATAGCTTTCCATCAGATTCCTCTCGATGATGCTTCAAAAGCTGAGACTGATTTTGCAGTATATAGACGAGGGTTGTTCGAATTCAACGTTCTCACGTTTGGTCTGAACAACAGTCCCAAAACTATGGCTCGGTTGATGCATCATGTGATTGGTACTTCTCTCGAACCTTACTGTTTTTTATCTAGATGATATTATCGTTGCGACGCCTGACTTCGAAACTCATCTACAGGTTCTTCGAGAAGTTTATAGGAGATTGAAGAATGCTGGTCTTACAAAAAATTTAAAGGAATGTGAGTTTTGTTGTCCTTCCTTGGTTTATTTAGGGTTCGTGGTAGATCAACAGGGTCTTCGTACCGATCCAGACAAGGTATCTGCTGTCATGGATTTTCCCTCCCCTAAGACCATCACTGAAGTTCGACGGCTGTTGGGTTCAGTTGGATGGTACAGACGCCTCATCAAGGATTTCTCCAGTATTGCTACTCCTATTTCTGATTTGCTCCATAATAGGAAGAAAGGTCAATCCATTAAATGGACCCCAGAAGCCGAGGTCGCTTTTAACGAAATCAAACATCGTTCAACTACATTTCCTGTCTTATCGAGTCCTGATTTTTCTAAGCCATTCATCATCCAATGTGATTCCGCAAATACTGGAATGGGTGCAGTGCTGTACCAGGAATGTGATGGTCCCGATCATCCCATTGCTTATGCCAGCAAATCACTGAACAAAGCCCAGAGGAAATATACTACCACTGAAAAAGAACTGTTGGCGGTGATTCTTGGCATAGAAAAGTTTCGGAGTTATGTTGAAGGCACTCCATCCTTCACTGTTGAAAGTGATCACGCTTGTCTCATTTGGCTCAATAACCTCTCGAACCCTTCAGGACGTCTTGCACGATGGGCAGTTAAACTATCTCAGTTCAATTTCAAGCTTGTGTATCGAAAATGTTCACAGAATGTTGTAGCGGACGCCTTCTCCAGATCTGTGAACGAAGCAGCATTATTGGATAAGTCATCGTTAAAACCTGATTCTTGGTACTTGAGAATGATAGATCGAGTGAATCGCAACCCTGAAGACTACCCCTCGTTTCGAGTCGAAAATGCTGTTCTGTTTAAACATATATGTTCTAAGATGAATATTATAAGTAATTCTTTTGAGGGGAAAATTGTAGTCCCAACTCCAAATAGGATGGAACTTTTGAAGTTTTATCATGACGATATGACAGCTTCTCATTTGGGAATTTCCAAGACCCTAAATCGAATTTTAGAGCTGTATTATTGGACAGGTATCCGTAAGGATGTTCAGCGTTATGTTGAAAAATGTTCTGTCTGTGCAGCCAACAAAAGTTCCAACTTCCCAAGAGCTGGTTTGATGGGTTCTTACAGGAACATAAATTTTCATTACAGCCTATTTCTGCGGATCCTATTGGTCCTTATCCAAGGTCGAAGAATGGGAATCGGTATGTGTTGGTAATTGTGGATTATATTATTAAATTTGTTCTTGTGCATCCTTTGGCACAAGCCAAGGAATCATTAAATTTTTGGAAAATCAAGTATTTTTAATATTCGGTGTTTCTCAGATATTTGCATGTGACAATGGTAGCCAATTCATTAGTAAAAATTTTTAAAAAATTATTGAAAGTTATATGGTGCAAAAGATTTGGTATAACGCCAGATATCATCCTCAGGTCAATCATAAGGAGAGACTGAATCGAGTAATAGTAACTGCAATCCGTTCTTATATTCATGACAACCATGGAGATTGGGATCTTCCTATCCATAAGGTAGCTCATGCCACCCGTTCAGCTAAACATGATAGTCACGCATACAATCCCGATTTTCTGAATTTTGCTAGGAATGTCCCTGTTACAGGCGATTTTTATGGCAAAATTTTCGAAAATCCTGATAATTCAGTAAGCGTCGGCGATAAGATGCAATTAATTGATGACTTGCAGGAAATCCCCAACCTTTATGTTGATGTAAGAAATAAATTGAAGAAGGCTTACACTCGTGATGCCAAACACTATAATCTGAGGAAAAAATCTTTGAAATATTATGTTGGTGATCAAGGTTGAAAGAAAAACTATACCTTATCAAGTGCACCTAATGACAATGCTGCAAAGTTAGCTCCGAAATACATTCCTGCCACAGTTAGTTAAATTTTATCTAATCTAGTTTATACTCTCAAAGATATGAATGGCAATGAATCAGGAAATTGGCACATAGAAGATCTGAAGAGCAACGAATGTGGCTTTGACTCTGATGATTCCCATTCTGGCACCGAAACGTCGTATTAGAACATGTATGTTTCGTGGTTCCTGTTGCCGCAGTCTGTTGCATCTCTTGCAAATTTTTTTGGTTTTCAAGGATAATTGACACAATGTTTTTTTGGTAATGTTTCTCCAGGTCAGGTATAGCTTGGACATTATTTTTGGGTTGACTAGGACGTTTCACCCCTGTCCCAAGTTTCCGTTCTGAATTATTGAATTAGAGCCATTGAATTCAGGTTACTACCAGTTTCTTGTGAATGGTGTATTCCTGTTCAGTAGGTCTAGTTTCAGAAAGACTTTGACATAGTGAGAGTGGTCCTATATCTCATGGATATTTTCTTTTGAGTTGAGGTGTTACATGAAAGAGTATTCGTGTGAAAACCATTTTGTTTTTTCGATTGGAGCAATCAGGAAGAAAGTACTTGGAGACTGGGTCTCAGTACTCATAAGTGTTTGGATATCTTTTGTAGTAAGGCTTTGTTCATTGTGTCAATGATTCCGGTTTTAGAATTCCTAGGTAGAATTATATTTGATTTTTCATGTTGTTGCAAGAGGTTTCTCATACCGTGGTTGGCAGTCTTCCTGTCTCTTTATCTTTTCCACCCTACTCACCTGCTCATAGCTCTGTGACTGGGGGCTTAAGAATTCTCTCACCGGAGCATTCACCAGCCGGTAGGTGAGAGTCCTACAACTGGCCACTTCCAGGACTTATCTACTTTTTCCTGATAACCTTGCATCCAGGTTAGGACGTAGGATGATGTTTTTTGGTTTCGTTGTGACTCCTCAAAAATGTGGTGTTCACTAGTTGTTCTTATTAAGGAATTCCTTTCTTTCGAGGATTATCTGTTTGTCCAATGTCTCATTGTTCGGTTATTCTATACATGGTGTTAGGAGCTTCGGTACCGGATTCCTGATATCGATTGTCCTCATTGGTCTTTGCTGATCAGGATTTCCGATGCCACATTTCTGATATGCAATGGCCTGTCATTCTGTATGGTTCGATTTGGAGCTTCGGTACCGGATTCCTGATATCGATCATCTTGTCCAATGTACTTGTCTGATAAAGATTTTCGATGCCAGATTCATTATATGCGATAGCCTGTCGTTCCGGTTGTGATGAGCTGGACATTCGACATTGGGATTTTTCCTTTGCATTTTTTTGTAGTTTAGTTGATGACTTGTGAGTGTAAGTGGTAAATGGTTTTGGTTCCTTCTCTTCTTTCTCTTCCCTCTGTTTATCTCTAGTATAACTTCCTATCTCCTCTATTAAGGGTATTTTTGGGTTAATTATTGTTGTAGGTTATGATTCCACTCCATAATGATCAGGTGTGAGTGATTCGGATAGCAAACTTGGTGGTTTCTATCTGGGTTTTTACCCTCCCATTATTTTGTATTGAATGTTGTGTTTGCTAAGGTACCAAAAATTAAGGCGGTTTGGTATCATGTATTTCAATGCCTACCCCATTAGTTTTGTATTGTAGGAGACCTGGTGTAATGGGCGCGAGCATAGTTCAGTACGGCAGCTTGACTTGTCGAGCAGAGTCCTTGGAAGGGTGGAAGGGTGAAGCTCGCCTAAGAGCGGTCGTGCGGCACGGTTTTTTGTGGTTAAGCCACTTTTAGCCTGGTAGAGCTATATCTTACGCCAATTGAAGTGGGCAATTGGCTATCTCTGTCTTGTTGATATCTATCTTCCTTTTTTGTTTTCATTTGGAAATTCTTCTGGGATCTCTCTTGCTGTTGTGATGGTTGGGGTGGTGCTTCAACATTGAACTCAGGGACGAGTGGTATCGGATGTTTCGATGGCGCAGCATTTTCATCTGGCAGCGAAAAGAGCATCTAATCTGATTTCGGTGGTGGATGGCCACTCTTAGCTTTCGCCTCGGAAACAGTAAGCCAACAACAATTCACCAACACCAGTTCAACACAATGTTGTTGACTTTTTTATCTCTATATTGAAAATCTAGTAGTTGTAACCACCAGTTCATAATTCTCCGATTCTGGTCAAGTAATAAATCAGTTCCTTCTTCCCCAATTTGGTTATACCTTCGTTCCGAGAAGCTGATCTGTACTCGAGAAAAACTCGAAACCCAAGGTTTCGACTTTTTCTTTACTGGGAAGGAACGGAGTGTAACGAAAATAAAATTTTTCGTTACATTGTTATTGATCAGTGCGATTATTGTGTTATCATTCAGCACTACACTTCATTTCTGACCGTAAGTATAGTTCTACTGTCACAAATTAATCCTAAGATCTTTTCATTCAGTCCGCATGCGCTGTAGATTCCGGCCTCACATTTCGGATGGCGAGTGGAGTTCTACTGTCATGAATTGTATATACCACGGAACGTTGAACTCGGGAGGAATGAACTGAATTGTCTGTGATCCATCTTGTCGTTCCCGATCTCCCAAGGAGAGTGTTTGAAGGCGCTGAGCGATAGAGAAATAATTTCAGACAGTATCATTTATCTTATTTAAATTAATTGAATCATTTTCCCATTATTAGTTATACACGAATGTTATTATAGTGTGTTTCATTACTGGTCAGTGAAATCGTATATTTTTGTCAATTTTTGATAAGTTCTGATTTTTAAGGTTGAGGGCCGTGTGTGAATCTAATAATCGAAAGTTTTTTTTCCCGAACAGATTCTTTGGAATGTTTTTTCCTTTCAAATTGAGTGGTGACATTCCACAAAATTTTTCCTTTTTGTTCTTTGGATTCTGCGTTTTCATATATTTTCAGGTTTTCATCCTCACCTGCCAGGAGGAATCAGAAGTTGGTCCCAGGAACAATCTTAACAGGATAATCTGTCTCTGTAGAACTGTCTGCAGCTTTCTACCGGCCTGGAGGATGAGGTGAGTAGAAATTTTTTTTTGCAATTTTTTAGTGTTACATTATCTGATAATATTCTACTCATCTCATCTCAGGGTTGTTCCTGGTATTGAGATCATTATGTATCTGTGTCTCTCTAGGAATATCTGTCAGTTGGAATATTCTAATCCAAAGTTAGGAATTTGTGGTCCTTCCAAATTTGAAAATTTCCCCTATGAGACAGATATTCCTTTTCTTTGTGAAAACATCGAATTCTTGGGAAGCCTTCGCATGTCTGAGTTCTTCTGATCGCCGGGCGATTAGTTTTTACCTTCAGTAGATTTATGAGGAAAAGTATTCTATTCAATATATTTTTGTATAAAAATCATTAGAGCTTTGGTATCTATTGTTGTAGAGTTACTAGTTTCTAACTACTGGTATTTAATTCCTATATTTGTTTATATTTGTACTTCATGAACACCTGTATTGAGAGTTTATAAAACTCTTCACTTTGTGAATTTATATTCAATATCTAGATGAAAGGGCATCTGTACTTTTTCGGTACACCCACGAACGAGGTCCTTAAATTTTTACATCGTAACTCCTGCTCATTCCTTCGATTTCCTTTCACGCTCAACACCTGCCATCTGGAATTGGAGTCCAACGAAACGAGGGAGACTCACCTTACCACTGTCATCGTAACGAGGGAGCCTCACCTTCCTAGTCAGAATACGGTCATTCCCTGGCATCTGGAAATTGGAGTCCAGAGAAACACTAGCTGCATCCGTAACAAGGGAGACTCACCTTACCCCTGCCATCGTAATGAGGAAGCCTCACCCTCCTAGCCAGGACCACGAGCCCAGTGGCAGGAATACCAGAAGTTACTGCACTAACAGTCGATTTGAAGCCCTCGATTGTGATTTGAAGCCCTCGTTTCTACCATTATTGTATCTATCCAGGTAATGAAGTTACTGTTAAAATCAGGTATCCATTAAAGGATAAATTTTTTTAATTGATTTTCATTGCTCCCCTTATAGTTGCAACCCTTCAAATGTGAAGTAGTTGATAATTATATGGTATATTAATTAATTATAAATATTACTTAGGATCATTATGATTAACTGCTGCTTCTGGCGCCCCTCTCTGTGATCAGAAGAAGTCCAGATTACTCAGAATCCACTCCTCGAATTCGAAATAGTAATTCTGAGGAAACCCTTACTCACACCCTGTTGCTTACATAAAAATGAGTACTGAAAAGTAATTTTGTTATGATTTAATGCACGTAGTCTATACCATTATAATAGGAAATTTCAAAAAGCTTTTTCAACAATGTATATGATGATGTAATTGATTGGGTACCTACCTACACAAGACTAGCACAATTAAATACAGATAGGCAGAATTATTCTAACTCATGTTACTTCTGCTCAATGATAGACATCATATTATAATAAGATCCCTTACAAGAACAAGTGCACAAAGGTCTTCCGGGAAAAGTGCATGCGGGAGGCACGCGTGATTTTTATTTCGGTGAGGTCATTACGTGTCCTATTGATCTCAACTCATAACAATGTCCCTATTTGTAATTTCAGTTGCAGAAATTATAGCGTTACAGGAGGCTAGCCTTCAGCTTTCAGCCTTCAGCTTCCAGTTGGTCTTCGTTAGTGTACGGCTGCGTTTGTTTTTTATTCAATTATTCGCACGGGATTCAGTGACGGACCGGGACTGAAAAATATTTCCGTAAATCGTTTTAGTGTTTCTCGATGATAATATAAGTTATTTGTGTATAAAACAGGCATGATTGTATCCTAGCAGTGCTTTTTGGTAATATTTCTAATGTGTTTTCAAAGTGTTTTCTTTCAATTCCAAGGTGTTTCCAGGTTTTCAGTTTTCGTTTTTTTTCCATTTATTATGGATGAGTTGGACGAAATAAAAGAATTTGACGATATAGTCGATTGGTTGCTGACAAATAATTTTATCATCTTATGATGATGAATTTCACATTATCAAAACTCTGGGAAGGTCTCAACCAAATTTTATTTCAAATAAAGCGTCAGATAATCGACGAAATCAAGGATTCAATATCAGTTGGTACAATGAATGCGATAAGTCAACCGGTTTCATTAAACGAGAAAAACTTTTTTGCTGGCCCTGTGTTTTTTTTTCCGTACAAACCGAATACCAAACGTGGTCTAAAATAGGATACTCCGATTTGAAAAATTCACCTCGTTCCACAGAAAGACATTTTGAATCTGAGGAGCATATATTTTCATCTTGTAAATAAAAATTGATTAGCTAACAAAATATAGCAACAGCTCAAAAACAGGACATAATTTTTTTTGATAATCAGGTAAGGAAAAATAGGTCGAATTTGAAAAGACTTATCGATGCTACGATTTATTTGGGTTCCCAAGAATTAGCTTATCGCGGACACGATGAAACCGAAGATTCGATTGATCTCGGCAATTACAAGGAACTTTTAATGTAATGGGGCGAATATGAATTACAATTTGTCACTTTCTTTGAATGCTAGCGTTTTTTCGGGCACATGAAAAACCATCCAGAATGAGTTTATAGACGGTGTGGCATATATCAAAGGAAAATATAATCAAGGAGATTGAAAGTTTCTGTTTTCGCATGGGAAATTGATGAAACTACCTGTACATCACAACTTTCAATCGTTTTCAGATATGTTAAAGATGGTAATGTGGTGGAAAGTTTTATGGGTTTTCATGATGTTTCATCTGGGCGCACAGCTGACGATTTGTTAACTTTTTAAATTCGTACGTATGACACCTATAATTATAGTCAGAAGTTAATAACGCGAATTTATGATGGGGCTGCGGTCATGGCCATTCAAATGGTTTACAAACTAAAACAAAGTCCATAGCTCCTCATGCACTTTTTACGCATTGTCATGCCTTAAATTCAGTATTAGGCAAAGCGTGCAACAACATAAAAGATTGCTGCGTATTTTTGTCAGGTTTTTTTAATGGTTAGTTCTATACGTATAATTTTTGAAGATACACAATGTTTGTTTGCATTTATGCAAATATTAGTTTTTTGCTTTAAATAGGTGCGGTACCCCAGAAAATTTTCGAGCCTCCGGCCTCTGTGTGTATATAGTCTTTATGACTTCAGCCTACCCTGTTCTCCAATGCACGAGCCGTCACTGAGGTAGTCTGGAGTGTTAATTACTTCTGTCGAATTCGGAGAATGATCATCATTATCATTTGCCGCACTACCTGCCTTGATTTTATTAGTTATTCTTGATTTTCTCAGAATGGGATTCCCAATTCGATTGACACTCAACGCTTCTTCTTTTCTGTTGGAATTGTCCGTATGTTTGTGGATCTCTATCGCCTTCCATACCGGTCGGCTATGGTAACCCTGGTTGGGGAAAATCAGTTTCACATTTTCATACAGAATCCTGTGGTTTCTCTCACTGAGTGCGTGTTCCGCCACAGCTGACTTGTCAGTTTGCCCCAGCCTGCAATTTCTTTCATGCTCTTCGATCCTTGTTCCCATGGATCTTCTGGTGGTACCGATGTATATCTTCCCACAGGTGCACGGTATGCAATAAACCCCTGCTGCTGACAGTAGGTCTCTTTTGTCTTCAGCCGACCTGAGGCTTTGGTGGATTTTCTCGGTTGCTTTGAAAACCGTTTTTATGTTGTATTTTCTCAATGCTGTCAGTGACCTCGTTATATATGGCAGATATGCGTTTGCAACTGTCTGTGAGTCCTCCCTGTTTTGAACTGTGGAACTCTTTAGTTTCACGACCCTGTTAATCTCGGGTACACTGTATCCATTTGACCTCAAGGTCACTTGACCAAAAGAGAGAAGTCATATTAACTCTAACGGAAAGTGCTCGAAGAATATGTGAACCAGAGCATCTAGAGAAAGAACTGGAACATCTTCAAGTGACCTTGAGGTCATTAGAATGATATATTCTGGTTTTGTTGGACAAAGCTTCGGTTGATTTCGAAATTGGTTCGAACTGTATTGGTTTCTAAAATTGGTTCTGGTTACATGTCTATATTGGAGAATTTGTTAGTGGGACATTCTAGTAAGGTTTCTGAATGTCGTCGACATGAGTTGAGGTGGCAATTGATTTGGAGAAATTTGTTTTGGTCTGAATGCATTTTGAGGTGGGCCAAACACTTCGCGATTGGTAGGTTATATTCGAGGGGGTAATTGACTTGATTGGATGTTTATCGGCTGAGTCGGCCAGATGGGCCTCGGAGAAAAGTTTGTAATTGGAAAAATTGTAATTGGGGTGATTAGTTATGGGTGATTAATCCGTCTTTGGAAGTGATTTGGTATTGATAATTGAATGTTCGTTCGGTCGTTGGTACCTATTGGTAGGTGCAACAAATTTGGTAGTTTTTCGAAATTTTCATATTCATTCACGTATGCCATCGCGTCTTCGAGAGAGTTTGTTTTTTTGAGGAGTAAATTATTTCCGAGCATGCCTGAGCAGCCATAAATGAATGTACTGAGTGCAATATTATCGTAATGTGAAATTTGGTGAAATTTTTCATTTTGACATAGATTTATATCATTACTGATCTTCTGTACCACGCTACCTCTGACTGATTGTAACCTACTGCCGACACTGAGCAAGTCTTAATTTTTTTGAGGACGGCTTTTTGTCAGTTCCAGAACATGACAGTCCATATTTCTACGGTCTGCAAAGCATTGTTTCAGAGTGTTTTCAAAACTTTTCAAATTATTGAGTTCTGATCGATTTCCCATTATATACCCTGCTTTTCCGATCAATTTTTCCTGAATATATTCAAATTAATGTTCTTCCAAGGCTGGATCATTGAATGTTCTATAGGTACTGAGCAATGAATCGCACCTATTAATAAATTTATTCAATGCGTTTATCGCCGTCAAATGGTTTGAGGTTAGTCAGTAGAGATTCGAATAGAATCCAGTTCATTTGAACTTGAACGGGTTTTTCTTGTTGAAGCCACATTGTTAATACTGGAATTTCTGTTCTATTTTCGTCAACAACTGAGTTTTATTGAAGAGATAAATTACTTAGTCTTCTTAAAATATTGTTTAATTCGTTCATGAATCGATCTTTCAATCAATAAATCTCTATTTATGGAGTATCGATTACCTGAATTTTAATATGTTTCACAAAATTGTTTATATAAGTCGTCTAGAGTAGACAATGGTTTCAATCGCAATGAACTGCCCTGAATTATCTTCAACGAAATCCTAAGACAGAGGGTTCAGAAAACGCCAAAACAAAATTTTGCACATGTAGGTATTTTGGTGGTTTCAAAATCTTGTCATTGTGATTCCTTGTAGCCTCTAATGTTAGGGTCGTCTCTCCGTCTGTCCGGTACAATCCTCGATGGATTGATGGTTGAAACTTCAAGTTGCGAAGAAGAATTCCTTCATCGCACTGCACAAATCCTAATGACAGCGCCAATTGAATACTTGGAACTGAAGCTTGTATTTCAAAAGAGTTTTTTTGTGAAGTACAAGCTGAAGGCGACTTTCTCTAATAAGAGCTACAAATGGAATGAATAAAATAAAACAGAATGATGGTCTTGTCGCTCTGAGAGTCCAGATGAGAGAATCCTGGAAATGCACTGTCAGCATATCATCTTTCCATGAGAGCAGCCGAACTATGGGAACGGTCGTTACATAACTCAGTAATAGGGCTATTCCAAATCACATATAAAACAGGAGAACAAAAATATTTTCAATTAATTTATCAATTCGATAGCGTTTGTCGAAAATTTTCTCTAATGAAACAACAACATATCGAAAGCGATGTCATAAATATAGAGATTTATATATGTCTGGGTTCATTCAGAACGAAAAGAGAAATAAATTATTCTAATGGTCACTCTATAACACCAGACCGATTAACTTCTTTTCCTCCTTGATTCTGAACTAGCATTCCAGCATATCTTTGCATTGAAGCATCAGTTCTTGAAATAAATGGCACAGTATAGTCTATATGGTCAACAGCTTTCTCTCGTTTCAAGAGAAACATTCAATTTTTTGGAGGGCTGAACACCGTTTTTTCCGCCGCTGTTTTGTGAAATCGTATTGATTTCTACTATTACGATTCGGAGAGCATTCAGAAATTGTTCGTTCATGGTTTGAATGCCAACACTCCGAATGTGATGACTCAGAGCTGGGCGTTTTTGTTCGTTTTACTGCTGGAAACTTCGAAGGTCACTAACATTCTGTGTGTGATGACTCAGAGTCTGCGTCATCGAAGTTGGTCACTTGTCTGAACATGTCGGCGATAACCTCTCATTCCTTATCGTCATTTGGCCGTATCAGAGTATTTCACTAGGATGAATCGAATCGCGGTGAATCATTGAAGAAAAGATCTATTTTCACTTCAACGAAATATTCTCGGGGCTCATATGCCAAATTCCGACTTTTGGACATTTGGAGAGCGTCCACAGGGGTCTTTTCACAACTGTTTTTTCAAGTCAAATCGCTCACGAACTCGATCTCAAGAGGGCGGCGGTTATCAACGGTTCTCATTGCAGTTGGCCCAACGAGTACGGCTTCCCCATCCTTTTTCAATTCGCCTGATGAGATTTTCATCACGGTTGACCTGGTCGGTCTTTCCACCAATTCCGTTGTGAACCAGAAAAGCCCTCTCAGAGTATCGGTTGACATTGGAGTCATAGATATTTTCATCGCATTCGGCTTGATGAGTACAGCTTTCCCATCCCCATTTTTGATTGATCTTTTCTCGGTTCAGGCGTCGAACGGGAGGCATATTTCGTCACGGTTCACCCGACGGATACGGTTCGCCTATCCTTTACGTTGATATGTTTTCTCAAGACATCCGCTGAACGTCTAAGTATTGATAGCTGAAAATTGAAGGAATTCATCTTTTTCGATCTGTTCGACGTGGTGGACAGCCGTGTCGACATCGTCGATTTTTCAGCAGAATTTCCCTTGTTGCATCATCCTGGACGATTGTGGAAGTACTTTTCCCTTACCGAGTTCATGAGGAGTCTCTCATAGGCGGCGCGCGCCACCGCTGCGATGGTGGGAGAAATGAGGGAACTAACGCTCTCATCTAAGAGCGCATCGTAATTCAGGCGCTAGCTAATACGAGAAGCATCATGAGAATCGTGATCGTTGATATCCAAGATTTCGTCGTCAACGAGGTATTCCACCCCAAAGAACTCACCATCCATATTGGTCACCAGCGGCAGAATTGCCTGTTCAATACACCAATACCCTTTGTCTTGTCGACGGACAAGGATAAGAAGACCACCCGGTACTTGGAATAGTACGTTCATGGTATTCCGTATTCTTCAGGGGATGTCGAGTACCACGACGTTGATGCCATTCTGCAGATATACCTTCTCCATTCAGCCGAAGTCATATACGTGAGAGGTAGCCAAAAAGCCGAGTTCCTCTCGAGTAAAATCCAAGAAATTGGAGTGACCTGCCTACCGTCTATCCAGGACGTCTACCAGTTCAACGGTACGACGCAGGGGATGGAAAAATTACAGCTAACTTCGACGCCTTGTACGAACCACGCCGTCGCCTACAACTGCAAGTATATGTGCACCCAGAACAATGCCGATTCTCAATTACGTTGGTTTTCCAACACCGTGTTACCTCGTTGAGAATGTTCATTTTGTTTCTATCAATAAATCGAGTATCCCGAAAGACGTCGGCTGTCAATCTTACGTCTGTCATAAGTCCTCTCTCAGTCAAGTCATACGTCGGCTGTCAGTCGAGTCATACGTCGGCTGTCAGTCAAGTCTTGCGTCTGTCATAAGTCATCTGCCAATCACCACCTACATCATATTTCATTAGAGTTGGCTGTCTTTCACATCATACGTCATTCAAGTCATACGTCAGAATTATCGTCTGTCATTCGAGTTGGCTGTCGTTTATATCATCCATCAGCTGTCAGGAATATCGTCTGTCATTCGAGTTGGCTGTCGTTTACATCATCCATCAGCTGTCAGGAATATCGTCTGTCATTCATGTTGGCTGTCGTTCACGTCACACGTCAGTCAATTCATACGTCAGCGGTCAGAAATATCGCCTGTCATCCAAGCCAAACCTCATATCATACGTCCTCTGTCATTTGTCGTTCACGTCAATGGAGTCATACGTATGTCAGTCAAGTCTTGCGCCTGTCATAACATGTCTGTCATTCCATATGGTTCCTCTGTCACGCATTCTCTTCAATCAGAGTCAAAATGATTTCACATACAAGTATATATTTTCCTATTGGTTACAGTTCTCAAAAAATATATGGATATGTATATGGGTGAACAGAGAGAGAGAAAAACGTTGCACATTTCCTTCATGTTGTTGGCTCTAGTTCTAGTTAACTTGAAGGTGGTTGTCTTTCCGACCCCTCCTTATTCGACTACCAGGGCGTACTTTCCCGGAGTGAATTGGTCAATATGTCCCCTGAGTATTGCAAACACTCTTCTTGGAAGGAATACTTCATACAGCTGGATATCGGCTATGATGCTCTCTCCGAACTTGGTTTTCACAAGGCGAAGCTTTTGAATTGGATAGGGCTTGTTTTTTTTTAAGCTGCTCATGGAAACGGTCTGCTTGTATCCAGGAGCGCTGCATATTGTGTTCAGCTCTGCAAGGAGGTCCATCTGAAGCAAAAATATCAAAGTTTGAACACCCTGTACAGATGTTCGAAAGAAAAAATGTTTAGGCTCACGCTGTATGAGTCAACAATTTGTACACACTTCAGTTTGACGGAAAAATTTTGACGCACACTGTATATGCTGCTGTTGGTTCACTCTGTATGAGCCAACACACTTCAGTTTGCTGGAAAAATTATGACACACACTGTAAACATTTGGTGAAACTCAACCTGTATGAGTCAACACACTCCAGTTTGAGTGAACGCCATACATGCCGAAAAGGCGCACCATTGGAAAAAAGATCAACACTCACAGAGGATGAATCGCTCTTAACCTGTATGTGAACCGTTTCGGAAAAATTACTTCCAAACATGAAGGAAAAAGAGGTACTTACATTTTTCAGGCTCACACAACAGTGTCGTTCAAATCGATAGCGGTATATATCGTATGAGTTCCAGCAGGAGACTGACTGCGAACGCGGCGCAGCAATCAAGAAGTTGGCGCAATCCCCTACTGACCCTGCGTTACCATGCGTCCATCTCGTTGATCTCTGATTGGCTATAGCCGCCCGAAGAATATGACAGCATTGCCTAAACGAACTGCCCACATGTGTCATAAACGCCGCCTGAAGCGAAAGACGATCCCTGTTTCTGCTAAAATATTTCCGCTTGAAATTGGTGCGGCTCTACGATGCGCCTGAACGTTTCCGATCTCCTCCGGAGCGAAAGACGCCGCTTTGTATGACCTTCTAGTTGAATTTCTCGGAAAAACGCTTGCGTCGTCAAATAGATTTGCACGTGTGCTTGTAAAAGTAAACAACGTAAAATGGTCTTCGAAAGACCTGCCAACAAAGAGCCGCATTGAACATGAACATATCAGCACGCTGTGTCCTTTATCGACATGTCGACAAAAAGCCGCCTCAAACGTAAACATATGTGAGTGTTCTATGACCGGATCTCGGTCACAGAACATACTTTCATATACTACTGGGGGCGATAGAGATCTGCAAACATACGGACAATTCCATCAGAAAAGAAGAAGCGTTGAGTCTCAACAAAATTTGGGATCCCATTCTGAGGAAATCAAGAATAACTGATAAAATCACGGAAGAATCATTAACATACGTGAGAGGTCGAGAATTGATGATGGCTTCACAATCAATCGCACATGATAGTTATCATCTCATTATAAATAACATATGACTTTCCCAAATTACGTCTCGACAATTATTTCACCATACGTACAACCCTTATCCAACCTCCCCACCAGACGGCTACAAGAGGCCAAGTAGTTCTACTTGTAGTGGAATATTTTCAAATTTCGTTTCAGTTTGAACTATCGTAAATGGTTGGAATGCTACTCCTTTCCGCGATGAATCTTTCCAAAGCGAATAAAACATCCTGAGTTGAACTCCAAAATGACACGCCCTGTATAAGGCACGAGTGAAAACAACAATCCACGCCTTCTCTCTACTTCTCAGAAAGAAGACCCGCTAAATCTATTCCAGTCACCTCAAAGGCTGCTGTATTCCTTATTCTGTCCTTGGGTAGAGGAGCAAATAGTGTATCGAGGGGTTGACCACTGAGGGAAAATGTGTACACTGGAATTCCCGTAAACCGGGATTCCCTCGGAATTCATCTGAATTCCCGCGGAATTCCCCGGAATTCCTATAGAAAAAATATGTCAATTTGAAGAAATATCGATAAAATTTCAAAACAAAATGACGGAAATAGTGGGAATTCCGGGGGAATTCCAATGAAACCCGACGAAATATGAAAGATATATTTCGGAACATTCACACAGAAGTTTTTTTCGGGATTTCTGAGAGGAAAATAAACTTTAGACTTATAAGTACACCATGTCTTGATTATGACACATTCTGAATAATATCGGCTTATACATATCGAGGCTGGTATTTATTATATCGGAAACACAATAAATCATCTATACAATACAACGTCACAATCGGAAAATAAAGGGAACGGATCGTCTGATTCCACTCAGGTTTGTTCAATTAGCATCATTTTTCCTGAAATTTCAATTTTTCATTGAAAAAAAAAACGGTATTTCACGGTCTATTGAGTAAGTTCTATTATTTTCAACCACTTATTTGTACTGAATGATTACAGGATATTCAATCTGTGGGGAAAATCCTTTTTATACGTTTTTGTTATCGCTTGTCGAGCAAAACTAAACTGTTTTCCAAAAACGTATATTCCATAATATCAAAAATTATTGTTAAGCCTTCAACATTACCTACTAGGAAAATAAAAAAATATTTTTCATCGCTGTGTTCACCCTGTACAAATTCAAATTGGACAGTTATCTCTGAACCACAATCTATCCCATCATCTTTTAATTACAAACCGATAAATTATATAAAACCGTCAGAATAACATGATGGACCTGCAGAGAATCTCCAGAAATCATACAAAGACTGCAATCATTGACTATATAACGCAGATCGTATAACGCGAGCTATAACCGTCTTATTTCAATTTCGGTAACCGCTGGTAACAATGTAGACAACCTGTGTTTTATCTGCCAATTATGATCTAGTCTCACTTCAACAATCTAGGGCGTCCCTTCGTCTTGCAGAATGAAATTTTAAGACACGTCATTTTTGAAATATTAAGGGAAATAATGGCAGAAGCAGAGGTTGACCCCAAAAACAAACACAAAAACTAGGACACAAAGTTTTTTTTGGGTTGTTTCACATGCCCAATTCATATATATTCGAATCAGAAAGACGTACTATTCCATTTGAACAAGTTATTGAATTATTTTAAAAACTACCCCCAACCACACCCCTCTCGAGGCCTCATAAACTACGACAAAAAGTTTTTTTGGGTTGTTTCACATGCCCCATTCATATACTCGAATCAGAATGAGGCACTATTGCATTGAAAGAAGTTATCGAATCATTTGAAAAAACTACCACCAACCACACCCCTCTCGAGGCCGCACAAACTAAAAACAAAGTTTTCTTTAGGTTGTTTCACATGCCTTGTTCAAATATTTGATTCAGATTGAGGTACTATTTCACTGAAAGAAGTCATTGAATCATTTGTGAAAACTTCCCCAACACACCGCTCCAGGGACATATCAGATGTCTATCAGATCATGAAGAGCAAAATGTATTTCAAATTGGAAATTCGCCACAAACTCTTTCGGCATCAAAATGGGAAACTTGAAATAATTATCATCATCCTCACAAACAAGTTTGGTTCCTACCCTTATCAACCCATTCTCATCTTGAAATATTTGAAAATTCATATCCTTTTCATCACAAAAACTTTCATTCTGTATCATCCTGATTAGTCGTATTTAATATTTTTCACAAGTCAACTCCGATTCATACTTTATTACACGTTCATGCGTTCTTTCACAAAATCTCATTATTCACGCTATCATTCTCACATTTTTGGAGTATTGAGTAAAATATCGAAATGTTGACGAGTTCAAACAATTTGGCTCAAAAATTCACATTTTCTTGCCTCAATATATGCTTCTTCCAAAACAAACCATTCATAGATAGCCACGATTAAATTTCTCCATTCAGCCATTCAGGACCGTTCCACCACTTAGATTTTCATCTTTCTTCTGGACTACACCCCCTTGAGGGAAGATCTGCTATATTGAGATAGCCTGGAGCGAAATTCCACCTGTTCACATTCGTATTCGTGCGAATTTCAGTGACTCTAGTTGAAACAAATGTAATCCAGTTCGATTTAGTTTTAATCCAAGTTGGAACAACTTTTGAATCACACCAAAAAAATTTATCTATATTCCTAGAACGATCAACCCCTTTAACAGATTGATAAATTCTACATCCTAGAACTGCACCTAACAACCCCTAGCGAGGTATGGTGATAACTTCAATAGAAGCTTTTCTATATTTAGCCTGTAATAAATTTGATTCAACAATACCTCTTTGTTTCCCTCTGATGAAAATACACGCGGATAATGATGTTTCACTTGCATCGGTAAAAATATGTAATGAAATACTCTCAGATTTTTCAAAATTACTCTCTTTGCTCAGACAACGCCCAACTAGCAATTTTATATTTTATAATAGTTTGTTGAGCCTTTTACAAACACTACAAAATAGTTTTATAAACTATCGATACTATAAAAGTTTTCTAACACTCTCAAAAAGTAGTTTTGTGAAGACTTCTCTTACTGAAATTCTGCAACATATTTGAGCGATACTTATGAAATAATCAAGAGACAATTTCATAAGAGTTTTTTAGTAGTTTTAAGTAAGCGTTATAAAATATAATGCAGCCTAAAACGATACCGATAAAATAAGAAAGTGTTAAAACTGTTTTGTTAAAAGCGCAAGAAGTAATTTTGTATTGGACACTAGGAAAATATAATAGATATGTCACCAACTAAAAACCAACAAATAGAAAGGTTGAAACCAGTTTTATTGACAATATTAGATAGCGTATTATTAGCAAAATTCAAGCGCGCCACTCATTTATTGATGTTTTTATGAAAAAATATTGATCATACAAAAGTTTACACTGTCGAAATATCAATTTTCTACTCGCAAAGTCAACTCAGTTTGTTCTAAATAATATTATCTTATAATTTTCATGTGATTTTCAGCTGTAAATATCACTGTAGTTGCGGTATTTCATATCTTCAACTCATTTAATGTCGGTATTCCGGATTGCTATCATTTTGAAATGGCGTCATTCTATGAAATGATTTGGTATCAATAGCAATCATTTTAACAATTTTAGCTACTTTAAAACACCTATGAAACTGTTAAGAAATACTTCTGGAAGTGATGGTATTGCGGCAGAGTCGGACTTCTTTTAAAGCTATAGATTCCTACGATTATATGAAGATATTGCATGGGATTTCTCACATAGTTTGAATATGAGTATTATCTATCAGAATGTTGTGGCTAGGAAGCTTCTTCCATTGGTTAAAACAGTTAAATTTCGAAGGAGCTTTCAGCTAGTAGTTTGAGGGTATATATACATGGTGTTACAATCAAATCGACGGATTTTATAATCGTTATATTAACCTTCTTCTGTTTTTAGCAAGAAAAAAATGTAAACACTATGCATAACGTGGGAGATTTTGAAGTGTTTTGTTAGTATTTTCAATAAACAGAGTGACTCAAGAAGTTTCCAAATATTTTTTTAATGGAACACTCACGCTTCGAATTGAGTCTTAAGCTATTACTGTATGATATTGTTTGTTGATTCTTTTGATTCAACTAAGTGAACCTTTTTTTGAAAATTAACGACAGAGATGCCCCTATCACTGCACATCATATTATCGTAACATATTTTCAGTCTTCGTCTGAACGAACCACTTTTCTTAATTTTTTGCCAATGACCAATATTACACGACATCATGCGTAAGGTAAGTTATTGGAACACACTTGTCAAATAAAACTCACACATTATTCTTCATTGACCTCTAAAATCGATGACAGCTGGTTCTTCTTAAAAGCTGCACTTCATTCTTGGCGACAGCAAATATACATTCGCGGAAGCAATTTGTTTGTATAACAGTTATTCTATTGTATTAAAATTGTAGTAAATAAACCATACTATAATATAGTTAAAAATTATCATTAATGTGACAATATGGTGATATAAACAAAATTGTATTTGAAAGCATTCCAATAAAATAATTTCATTAAAGCTACAGGAAGCAGTTATGAAATAAGCTCCAAATAGTTTTATAAAGATCATAACAAACTAGTAAAAAGTGCTATAGAACTGCTTCAAAACGATTTACTTTCATAGCAAAATATGTTTCATAAGTTAGTTGTTGAAACGTTTATGTGATAATTTCGTGACAATTTCATAACGGTTTTTTAATTTTATTTCATAAACGTTTCTATGACAAATTCATAAAACACTATTATTGCCTACAACTATATTGTGTTCACTGGTCGTCTAATATAATCTATTAGCATTTTGGAAGTAATTATGAAATGACAACAAAATAAAACTGTTGCAGCATCATGAAATTCTGCTGGTTGGGCGTGGTACATGACAAAGTTACAATAAATAAAACTGACTCAACCAGTTTTAGAAGCTTTTTGTGATATCCTCAGGTTACTCGCTGTCCAACTTATTTTCAGTTTTCACGTATTTTGTAGCAAAATTTTTGGCAACAGTGTTACGGGACATGTGAATCCAATAGGGTCGAAAATACGTTGGGCAGCTGAGAGTAAACCTCGTTTCGAGATTGGTATATCATCTGAATGCTTCAAACCATTCAAGTAACAAAATTTGAATCTTTATCAAAATCCCAAAATAAATCGAGAACAGAATAGTATATTATGCAACGATCATGTACTGATGGTTATTAATACACGAGCATCAACCGGGATACGATACGAGCCGAAGCTGTTTCGTATGGTTGATGCGAGTGTATCAATAATCATTACATGAGAGTTGCATACGCTATTTTATCTACACGCGATAAATAGTGAAGAACTACAAATATTGCATTCATGGTCGTATTGTACACAATAATACTGATTGAACGCATTTCTTTGAATAATTCTACAGAATTGCAATTAATGGTATTACTTCGTGAAATGAAACGATGAGAAATGAAAAGATCAAAAATTAAAAAAAAAACATAACTCGAGGCCGTAATCGAACCCATGTCTCTTCCAACAAATTCAACTAACTCATATAATCTCAGCGCTTTAGACCGCTCGCCTACGGAGAGCTCAGAAATTTTGATTGAAGAAATAAAGAAATAAATCATGCATTTGTCAAATAAAAAAATCAACCAGTCTAGCTGTATTTCTGCCGGTGAAGGTTTCGAAGGTGATTCTCCCATATCGCTGATTTCAGACATTATGTTATGATTATCGAAGTTTAGCTATATTCTTCAGAAATTCAATACCTATACCGATTTTGACTTGACAAACGTCAAATGCAGAGCATGCGCATCAAAACGGGTTGTGGGCATATAAGTGTATTATTAGAGTACGGGTGTAGATAAACAATATTATTTCGTCTGGGCATTTCATTAACTTCTCACCCAAAAATTTAACTGTGATTATATACCCAACCCCTCAAATCAAATTTTGTCATATATTATCCCTATGTTAGATGCGTCATTATCAGCCAATAGATGCCGATGAGTCACAGATAAAGGGATGATACAACGTTATTGAATACTGGTTGCAGGAGTATTATTCATTCATTCGTAGACAGAGTGTTATATTGTATGTATCGTTGCTGATAAATATACAACAGTTGGTGTATCAGTGTATTATTAGTGCCCTTCGTGTCTCTAACCCCTAACATCAGAAGTGGTAGTTACTCAGCCCAAGTTAATCAAGGATGGGTCGTCTTCCAGTAGCAGTTCGTCCACAAGCTCGACCAGCAGTTCTGACAAAAGAAAAAAGAAAGCCCGAAATAAGGCAGGGGCAGGAGTTAGTCGTAAAGTTTATTTCAATTTTCAACCTGACAACAGTATATATTCTGGAATATCGAATATTATTCCCGAATTTGATCCGTTGAGAGATAGTGTATCAAATTGGTTAGAAACTATTGATCATAATGCCATATCATTCGGATGGACAGAACAGCACGTTATTCACAAAGCCGTAAACAAACTAAGGGGTACAGCAAAATATGATATGATAGTTTAGTTTCGAATGAAAGAGATTGGCCAGCGTACGGTTTGAGGGATTGGAAGGAAAAATTGATTGATACTTTCAAATCTAGAAGAAATGTTTATGGTCTAGTCATGGATGTGGCTAATCATAAACCAACGGAGGGTTGCTTGCTGTGTGAATTATTTTTTCAACAATTGACAAAAATTGACTTAATTAATTTAATCCTTTCAAGTGAAGATAAAATATCCTTAGTGTTGGGGGCCATCAATGATCCTACTATAACTTCAGCGGCGGATGCGGCCAATATTAAAAATATCAATGATTTGGGCAATTACTTGAATAACAATAAACAATTGAATTGAATTAGTTACTACGGAAAATCTGACTCACAACAAAAAGCTCACAGAAGCACATCTGATAGTATTGTTGAATATGAAACAAAGAAACAATCTGAATTCAAATCAAAATTTTTCGATAAAAAGAAATTGCATTCGAAAGATAAAATACCATGTGGTAAATGCAGTATTGTCGGCCATGAAGATTATAATTGCCCTCATCGCAATAAAGTATGTTATAATTGTGGAAAAATGGGTCACGTTGGTAGAGCCTGTAGAAAGAATAAAAAAGTTGGGGAAAAACTAATAGTTGTTTTACAAAGACGGAAAATGTTAAAATGATAAAAAAGAATGGCTCGGGAATTTTTTTTTTTGGCAAATTCAGATAAACAATACACCTTTGTATGCTTTCATTGATTTTGGTAGTGATTGCTCGGTAATGGAGAAACAACTGGCAAAAAAATTGAGATTGAATTTGAAAAAAATTGATCGAACCTGTAGAGTTGTCGGGGTTTTTACGGACCTTGGTATATGTTTCCGAAATTGTTCAAACTATAGTGTCGGTTGAAAAATGTTCTCTCGTGTTGAAAATATGTATAGTTGATGAACCAATAAAAGACAAACAAATTATAATTGGGCGTAATTTCACTAAGAATCCGAATATTTCATACTATCGAGTAGAAAAAGAATTGAAATTTTAGTATGGAAACAACAGTTTCGATGAAAATAATAACAGCAACCGAGAAGCCGGTAACATTCCGCCCATATAGGTTATCAGATTCGGATGAATCGATAAAGAGAAAACAAATTGATGAATTACTTGCGGCAGATATCATTCAAAAAAGTAACTCTGAATACGCCAGCAATCAAAGTTGCTGGGCATCGATTTGGTTTTTTGAAAATTTCGTTTATTTTTAAAATGAATACAATTGCACGGTAGCTGTGCTGGATCAAACGTAAAAATCAGATATTAATGCGTTCTCGCGTTTATATAAAGAAAATAAATGCAAAGTCAGCGTCTACGAGCTATGATGAACACTTGGATTGATACAATGGATGTATTCATTATGAATATATAACTCCTCCATCTTTAAGATGAAAATAATACGTCTGTCATTTTCAGAAAAACGATTTGGTTCTAGTTGAATATCATTATCTCGAGTTGAATATCGAGTTGAAAATAATCTTATTGAATTGAATATCTGTCGTCTGAAAATAAACAGTAGTAATAGAACAATAAAGATTATGCATATTGAATATGAAATATAATGTGAAGAATTGTTTTCTTCCGGTCGTTGTAGACTATGAAGTTGAGTCTTTTCGGCTATCTTCTGGAGATGGCTCAGGTCATCTAGGTTGATTTTTCCCAGAGTATACAGGGGTAGATTTCCTCTTGAGGGTGCCTCGAGAGTGTCCAGTTGTGGTAGTTGAAGCGGTGTTTTTTCAATGGTAGGGGCGTCATTACTATATACATCGCCAATAATTTTCAATTTGCAATGATGTATAATAGTTTAGGTTGGTTGATTTCTTCATAACCATTCTCTTGGCAAACTTTCTCAATATAAATTTGATTGAATGGTATAGCAATTAAATATGCATTGGTGATTGTTTCAACGATATCTTGTTGAATTTGGATGTCCGTTGTTTGGCATTTGATAGTACGTTGTCCCATAAGGATTTCAGGAATACAGTCGTTATTCGAAATTTGATTTTCGATGTACTGGATACAACTATTTTCAACTTTGATATAGGTTTCATCAGCATAATGGTGATATGTCGAGTTCGATATTATATAAGGTTTTGAGGGTAAAATGGTTTTATTGGAGATAGGGATACGATAGAGATGGAAAATTTCATGAACGTTTTCCTGGAGTATCGGAAAATGAACAATGAACAGAATTCTTTCATTACTGTAACAAATTTCTGTTTTTAATAATTTTTAATATGATTGAGTATTTTCGAAAACTGGTAATCCATTTTTGTATAGAGAAAACATTATTTTTGTTAGTTTTTCTGATTCATCAATTGATAATATAGGACTATGAACTATATTGAGTTCAGCGAATAATATTGAATCTTCGATATTATTTAAGAGGGATAGCATGTTTTGACTATCAATAATCATTGTATCTAGTGAATTTTGTAATCGTAGGAATAATGTATACTCATTCAAGCTTTGGACAATACTTTTTATTTGTTTTTTGATCAATTTTTGATTGCTTGATATTTTCTTTAAATTTTTTACTGTTTCCTTCATGAAATCTTTAGTTATAGATGAATAGTTTTTCAAATCATGATGTGAATTGTTTTGATTTTCGGACAGTGTTGCAAGAGCATCATCATATCTTTCACCGTCTTCATCATGTAAAGTGCCAAACAGCCATTTGTGAATTCTACTTCGTACATTTATGAGTCCTCTTTTATGTTTTTTATATGTTTGAGGTTTGATTTCATTGAGTTTATTCATAATTTGTTTTAGGAGATAGTTCAAATGTTCATGCATATGTTGAAGTTGAGGATATAATTTGTCTTCAATAGAGACTAGATTTTCAATTGTTTTTGAATTGTCTCTAATACGTAGGTTTATCAAATTTTGTCAAGTCTAAAAATTTTATGAAAGTGTGTTTGTTGAACGTAATTCTTGCTTGTCCAAGGGAAGAAGGGAAAATTGGGTTAGTCAGAGTCTTCAACTTGATCTGTTGTCTTTCTGTCATTATAATGCCTATCAGGAGTATCATTTGTTGTAGCATCTGAAACAATTCGTTGGGGTTTCAGTTGTTGTTTATGATAGGTTGCTTTACGAGTTTTCAATTCAATATCCTCATTTTCTATTGGTTCAGCAGCTCTATAAAGGGGTGTAATTTTACTTCTTTGTTTGTCATATAAATAGACTTGTTGGTCAAGTTTTATTTCAGGGGATTTTTTCTTTCTATATTGACTTTATCTAGAGATGCTTCTGCTTTCTCGTTATTTGTTTTCATCATATCATTTATCATTTTTATGTTTCTATCATGGTTTTCTAGGTAGTCAGTCATTACTGTTTCTGTAGTTGAATCAAGTGGGTTTCCATGATTTAAATTTCCTTTGATTATTTGAAATGGGGTATATTCATTTGCCGAATGAATTGTGTTATTATACCCTATAATTGCGTATACCATGTGAGATGATATTGATCTCTGTGGAAATTCTTGTTTCAAAATTCTCATTTCCTCTAGTAATGTCAAATGAAGTCTTTCAATTGGACTATTACTATTACTGCCTGAGTCGCATGTGATTTTTGAAGGTATTCCGTAGTGTGAAAAGAATATTAAAATTCCATCAATAATATTCAATGCATTAGGTTGAATAGGGTATGCTTGAGCGAAACGTGAAAAACTATCAATCAATGTTGAGAATTTTGTTTTGTTTATCGATAGTATATCCATATAAATATGTTCGAAAGGATATTCTCCGATAGGTGTTGGTTTGAATTTTATTTCATATGGGTGTCTTTCATACTTGGACTTTTGACAATCTTCACATGTATTGATATAATCACGTGTATCAGTAATCATATTAGGCCAATAATATTTTCGTGAGAGATCTAATTTTGTTTCATTAACTCCTCTATGTATAGTTTTCGTTTCATGGTGATATTTTATTTTTTCTTGTTGTTCTTCTTTATTGGTTATGTCTGAGTAAAATATTACTTTGAATCTATTTAAATGCAGCAATTTTAAAGTTATTTTGAATAGTTGAAACCACAGTAGGTTGTAATTCTTCTAGAACTATTATACCATATGTATGTTTTGGTTTTGAATAGTTTTTTATTGTATCTACCAAGTTTTGTTGGAAATTTTGGTAGGATAAAACTTTATTGAGTCTAGTTTTATCGAATATTTTTTGTATTGTTACACGTGGTGTAATAGCATCTCGGCTACAATGAAGGAAAATTTGATTTTGAAATTTAGTTAATTCTTGTTCTGAAATCGGTATTTCAAGAACTGGATTTTCTACACTTGTGTGTTCAGTGTCTAAAGATTCTTCATCTTTTTTCTTTTTTGTAAGTGGACGAATTTGAATGTCCGAAATGATGTTTATTTTCTTATCCTTATTTTTCTTTTCTTTTTCAATAAATTCATCTATATCACTTAAGTAGATATCTGAGAGTTGAGGAATTCCATAATTTGGGTTGAATAATTCGGGGAAGTCATCTTCAATTCTATGTTCTTGTGGGTCAATATTCACTGCAAGTGATTGGGTTTCAATGGGATTTATTTCTATACGAGGTAAAGCATCTGCTATTTTTTTTTGTTTTCCTTTGCGATAAAGGATTTTATAATCGAAGTCTTCTAGTCTAAGTCGCCATCTTACAAGTCTTGAACTTGGGTCTTTCAAGTTAAATAACCATTCAAGTGGTTTATGATCGGTTATCAGGGTAAATTTATGTCCGAATAAATGAGGTCTAAAGTATTTTGTGAAATTAACAATTGCTAAAAGTTCTTTTTCAATTGTTGAATAATTTTGTTCTGAACTATTTGGAGTTCGTGAAGCATAGGCGATGGGTATGTCATTACCTAAGGTTCCTTGTGAAAGGACAGCACCAATAGCTATATTTGAAGCATCTGTCGTTAATATGAAAGGTTTTGAAAAATCAGGAAATTGCAAAATTGTTTCATTACTTGAAATATCTTTGATTTTTCAAAAGTTCCAATGAATTCGTCATCGTGTATAATGTTTCTCCTTTTTTTCAAGCATTTAGTGAAGGGTTTAGTTATATCTGCAAAATTTTTAATGAATTTTCTGTAGTATTTTAACAATCCGAGGAATGATTTAATTCCCTTGGCTGTTGATGGTAAAGGAGTATTGCTTTTCATTTTATTAGGATTTGGTTTTATTCCTGTTATTGTATATCTATTTCAAATCTTGCTTGAAAGTTTTCAGCAAAAGTAAGTGATTCTAGAACATCTAAATTGAAACTGGGATTTTTTTTTCTTTTTTATAATACTTTCAAAAGCTGGTATTTCGAAAGTATTTTGTTTTCATGGGGTTGTCTATAAAAGAATGGTGTTTTAACATAACCTGACCGTAGTATTTGTTTTTCTTCAATCAATTCTTGAATTTGTATGTTTTAATTATTTTATTATTTGTCCCTTACTTATTTATATATTTATTATTATTAGTTTCGAAAGCTCTTATGGTTTATAGTTTCATTTTCTTTCTATTTTGTTTTAGTGTCTTCATCACTTCAGGATTCATTCTATTCATTTGATGTTTCATCCGTTTTTTATTTTGTTTCAAGAATATTTTTTGTGTTTTATATTTTGTTTTCGGTGTTTTATATTTTCCCACATTCGGGTGTTAAGGTTTCATGTTCCTCAATTCTTGATTTTCTTTGAACCTTTCCAATATCTCATTTTTTTCTTTAAATGATGATTTAGATTTCATGTTCTTCCATTCTTGGTTTTCTTTGAACGTTTTCAATATCTCATGTTTTACTTTAAATGGAGGTTAAGATTTCATGTTTTTCAATTCTTGGTTCCCTTTGAACGTTTTCAATAGCTCATTTTTTACTTTAAATGAAGATTTCGATTTCATGCTTGTTGATTCATCTTTTTGATTGAGAGTTGAAGAATGTTTGGTTTTTGATTTGGGAACTTCTTTAAATTTTGTATTTGAAACGGTAATTAGTTTCAAAGTATCATACGAATTTGATATTGATGTTACACGTTTTCTTTTTGTATTAGGCTCAATTGAATCTTTGGATGGTACATGTTTTCTAGTCGTTCTTTGAATGAATTCAAATTTGCTTGGTTCAGTGCTTGACTTGATGGTAGAAGTAATTTTTGCAAATTTGTTCGCATTATTTTCAACTGTACGAGGTGTTATTTTTTCAAAATTCATATCGTCAATATCTTATGATTCAGCTATTTCTGTATGCGGTATGCTGTTTACTACTGCTGATTGAATCTCTATTATGTCTTCTCGTCCATTTGAGGCAGTTTGTAAAAATTTGTCTCATTTTCATTATCTTATATTGTTTTCAAATTGTGAACTAATTTGGTAGTTTAACAATTGTTGCGTATTAGGTATGTAAATATAACTGGGGTGTCATATCACGATCTTGATTGTTTAGTTCTTCGCTCATGAAATTTTTTCCCATATTAGGATTATTTTTGAAAATATTATTATTTGGTTTTATTATTGTTGGATTTCGAGAAGTAGTTGACATGGGTTCAACCGGTGTATTAATTTGTTTATTCTTTGGTTTCCAAACGTTTTGTGGAGGGCCAAATACTTGTTTGTTATTTAGAAATTTTTGATTTATAGCTTGAGATTTATTCGCTATTGGTTAACTTGGAAATTGATTTCGTACATGAGACTGTATCATGCCATTTTGAAAATATGGTTGAAATTGTTGTGGTATTTGAGGTTGTATTATGCCACGTTGATATTGGGGTGGAAATTGTTGTGGTACATGAGTCTGTATCATGCCATGTTGTTGAGAATATTGCGGTTGCACGCGTTGTTGAACAAACTGTGGTTGTTGGTAAAACTGTTGTTGTATAGGTCTTTGGGACTTTTGAGGATGTTGGTTTTGTAAAGTCATATTTTGTATTTGTCTGAAGTTTTTGTCTTCGAGTACCAAGTTCATAGCCTCTTCCAATGAATTTGGATGTTGAACTAAGATTTTGTCTTGTAGTCGAATATTCAAATTTCTCAATAATACTTTCAATGATTGAGATTCATATTGTTGAATATGAATTATTTTTGTTGGTTGATCCATATCAGGATCTGAATATATTTTGAAAATAAGTTTACTGCGTAAAACTTGAATTCGTTTTCCAAAATATAGCATATGTTCATTTCTATTAGGTATCGAAGTAAAAAGTTTTTGTTCTAAATTATCCAGACTCAATCTATCACCAAAAGTGTTTCTCATTTCGTTTTTTATCAATAGCCACGTATTTAGTTCCGTTCGTGAACTAATCAAAAATTGTGCTCTATCTTTTAATTCACTCAAAATGATGCTGACAATACATTGGTTGAGAATTTGGTCATTACCATGATATCTATTATGGAATTTATCAACGGCATTCATAAAAATTTCAAGATTTTCAGAGGATCCATCAAAAGTAGGAATGGTATCTTAATAAATTTTGAACAATAATTAATTTCTTGGGCCATGTTTGAAACGTTAAATGATGAAAATTTTTCAATCAAGTTGTCAATATCAGTTGTAAAATAAATAGGTTAAATATTTTCTTAATCTACTTGGTTTCTTAATCTACCTGTAAAATCACTCAAGAATTCACTCTGAAACTTGGTATTTTACTCTACTCTAATTTGTTTGTTTCTGTTTTGTTTCTGTTGATCTGTATCACAGAAAAACTGTGGTTTGAGTGATCTGTATCACTCCGTTTGCTTTCTGTTCGTTTTTCCTTAACCTAAGCCCCTTAGAAATGTTTATGATGAACAAATTCGGGAAGTACGAAGAGGATACTCGACTCACCGTGATGGTACGACATAGCAGCTCTAGGGGACTCCAGAATGATCAGCTTGCATTCACCAGAGGTCGCCAACTCCTTCTTGTTTCTTCGAATAGCGGACTAACAGCTGGGCTGACGTGTATTCTCGATGAAGGGACACTTCCACTTTCCTACTGACTGCGCCAATTAAAGTTGCTGGACAACGATTTGTTTTTTTAAAACTTTCGTTCATTTTTGAAATGAATACAATTGCTCGGTGAAGCTGTGCTGGATCAAACGTAAAAATCAGATATTAATGCGTTCTCGCGTTTATATAACTAATATAATGCAAAGTCAGCGTCTACGAGCTATGATGAACACTTGGATTGATACAATGGATGTATTCATTATGAATATATAACTCAGCCCAGCACTTTTCGTCAGTAAAAAAGAGGGAGAAATAAGATTGGTAGTTGATTTTTGAGCATTAAATAAAATTCCAGAAAAGATTATTTGTAACACTAATAATTACTCAAGATAGATAATTTTACAAATAAGATGGATTTTATTTGTAATTGGCAAGTTTTGGCCTTCGACTATTAGTTGGCTTGTCGAACAGAGTTTCGTTACAAAAAAAAGTTTTTAAAGTGCCCCTCTAAGATTACCGTGGGAGATAAGACACTGACTAGCTCAGTGGGCGGTGGGGTGAGTAAGGTTGGATAATAAATAAAATATTTCATAGTCACTTGGTGGCCTGGTACATTTAATGAGGTAGAAACAATTATGGATTTCATGAATATCCTTCACACACAGCACTAAATTTGATTACATGAAGTTGAATCAAGTTGAATTAAATTTTACTAAAATATATTTACTATTTATTGAATATTACTACTGAATGTGGTATTTCGCTCTTTATCAGCAAATAAGGAAAAAGAAAGTATGTATCAGCGAATAGCTACTTTTACCTTGGTGATCACCTTGGTTTACATGCTCTTCTGAGCTTCAATTACCAGTATACGCATTTGAAAATAATTAGTATAATTCTACGCTGAACAAAACCAAACAAATTCATCCGTAATCAGAGCCCTGTGGATATATTGCGCTATGGATGGTGACTTCCAATTCCTGGTCGCCTTCTCTACTTTCAGCGTGTCATAAAACTAAACTCTTACCGGATATTTGGCATGAAGTCAAATGTATCTTTAAGGTGTCAAAGAGTTCTCAATTTGCAAAACCAAATTCACTGGTGTATACAGGAATCTTCACCTGGTACCATCGCATACAAAAGAAGCTTTTCTCCATCCGAATACTCATTCCCCATCGAAACTGCACCATTCAACAAACGTCAAATTCACATCAGAGTTTAAATGGAAAAACTAGAAGCCCTGCAAATGAATTTTTTTCTTGAAATATACTCTCAAACAACTTGTGAGATGAATTTGTCTGATTTAAAAGACGGTGATCCTACCTTAGATGGTGTGTGGGCTATCTTGAGTAGTACAAAGAAAAGTAGTGACTGGAGTCAAGAAATGATCCCTCTTTGGAGGAGTACTTTTGCTCACCAACTACAGAGCCAAAGATATAATCGAACCAGCATCCAAATAATCCCAACAGAGTCAGAAAATAGCCAAAATTCTGCCAAATATCGAATTAGGTTCGTCTTGAACTTTTCACTACCTCTCAGAGCACGCCGAATTCTCTATTTTTTTTTCTCACTTCCTCAAAAAAAAAACTTGACTTATGAAAGGATGAGTTTAACGTCACGTCCTGGCGCGGGGAATACAATAGATTTGAATAGATTTGAATTATTAAAATTGTGTTTGAAACTTTCCATCTTTCCATCACATTGTCCAATTATTTTACTTCTCAATCGAATAGGTTAGGTTTCGTGGAAAGCGGTAATTTACCATATTTACAGTATTTACACCTCATACCTTTAGAATTTAACATTTCAATAACCAGGAGCATGCGCATTACGATCGCGAAGCGGTTACCACAGATTTTTCACCCAGAGTTGTGTCTATCAACTAAGACGCTTGAAGAGAACGTTATTGTCAGCCCTTATCCACGATCAAACGACCGGTCATCCGAGCGTTTTTAGCTCACAGATAATCATGCCTTCAACTATGTTAGCGGAACCGTCATTCTACAATCAGCTGTTTATAGATTGAAAAATAAACATTGGCCTCTAGGTGAAGAGGTACAATAATTGATGAATGATTTATTTTCCAGGTTATTCTGTCATGAGTGATAAATAGATGTCAAATAGGTAAATAGCGACGAGTGGAGTTATGATTGGACATTTTCAGGTTTCGTGAAGGTATGAATAAGTTCGTAAAACAAGTATTAGATTGTAACTGATACCAGGCGGGCGGGTATTACAAATATCTAGATTCTTTTCGTGAAATAAAAATGAAGTGAAACATATTTCCTTTACCGGTAACAAAGGATTTGATATATTCATTGGGAGGATACACGTACTATTCTACAATGGATTTAGCTGCTGGCTATCATCAGATCTCGTTACACCCGGAGTCCTTTCACAAATCAGGTTTCATAACACCAGAAGGTCATTACGAATACTGCAGAGTTCCTTTCGGGTTATATATACACCATCTGTTTTTCAAAGAATGATGTCCGAAATATTCGAACCATTGAGATCAATAGGAATTATCCCTTAAGTTTTCGAAATTATCAAAAAACATGGGCTAACTGTAGAATTGTCCAAATCTCAATTTTTACAGACCAAAATTATTTATCTGGGTTACGTCATATCAAATAATAGTATAAAGATAAATGAATATACAAGATATTGGCCGCGAAAAACTTTCCTATGCCAAAAACAGTACACCAACTAAGACAGTTTTTGATACTAGTGGGTTGATTCAGGAAATTCATAAGAAATTATGCCTCTTAAACTTATATATTAACGGATTTGTTGAAAAAACCATCAGTATGGAAATGGACTCAGGCACATTCCGATAGGGCACAAGAGCTAAAGGATCCAATTTTTTCAGAACTGGTATTAACCATTTTCAATCCAAGTCTTCCAATCTGCGTGTATACTGATGCAAGTCAAGAAGAGCTCGGAGGAATAATTATGCAGCAGACCAAAAATGGAGAAAAACCACTACCATATTTTAGTTACAAGACTTCTTCAGATGAAAGGCGGTTATATTCATTCGAGCTGGAATTATTGGCAATTGTTCAAACATTAGAACGTTTGCGACACTATTTATTGGGAGGGAAATTCTCAATCATCACCGGCTGCAATGCCTTAAAAAATGCAATGTCTGAACAAACCATCATTCCAAGAATTGCAAGATGGATGTTAGCGATACAGGAATATAATTTCAAAACTATACACAAACCCGGAAAGCAAATTCAGCACGTTGATGCACTGAGTAGAAATCCAGAAGAAACAAAACAGCTACACGAAGAAGCAATAAGAATGATAAGTGAAGAGGATTGGCTGAAAGAAGCTCAAGACCAAGACCCAAAAATAAGAGAAATAAAAGAAATTCTGTTGTCAGGAGATAGGGAAAACCACAAACAAGTTTTCAAAGAGTATGATTTGAAAGGTAACAAAATTTTTCGTTTAACGGAAAGGGAAAGACGCTGGTAAGTACCCGAAAAGTGCAGATGGCAGATAGTTCAACTGAACCACGACGATATTGGTCATTTTGCACTAAAAAAAAACTTGAATAGAATCAAAGAGCGTTTCTGGTTCCCAAAGATGAAACGGTTCGTGCAAAAGTATATTCAGTCATGCCTAAGCTGTCTCTATCATAAATCTATAGGGGGAAAAAACCTGGATATCTTCACTCGATTCCGAAATTTGCAACCCCTTCTTATACTTTACACATCAATCATTTGGGACCTTTCGTGAAAAGCCAAAAAGGAAATACTTACCTCCTTGTTGTAATCGATGCCTTCACTAAATCCGTTATTCCACAAGTTGTGGAAGATACACGTAGCTCGAATGTGATTCGGGCGCTTTAGAATAGTTTTTATATACTTGGTAACCTCAGAAGATTGATAGCCGATGCTGGTACAGCTTTCACTTCGAAAGAGTTCACAGCATTTTGTGAGAATAGAGGCATAAGATTATTTACGACTGCTGCAGGGATGCCACGAGGCAATGGGCAAGTAGAACGGGCCAATAGAACCATCTAAGATTCGCTGGCAACAATGGGAGCAAGCACAACGAATGATAACTGGGACTAGAATTTGGAAAAAATTCAACACGGACTCAACAGAACGAAACATAAAACTACAGACGCTACCCCTGCCGAATTGATGTTTGTAATATCTCTGAGGAGTCAAGGAGATCGATATTCACCAGGAATTGAGGCTTTTATTGATGTGACAAAAATCAGACGAAAAGCCAGCGGAAGGATGGAAACGAATGGAAATAAACAGGAGAAGACCTTCAATGAAAAAATGAAACCGGGCGATACATTCAGTGTGGAAGACTTGGTACTCACTATAATATCTAGTACGCCTTCAAATCAGGGTCAGAGCAAGAAGTTATTGGAGAAATACAAGGGACCTTTCGAAGCGATTGAAGTGCTTCCCAATGATTGTTACCAAGTCAAGGAAGATATTCATGCTAACCGCTCCAAAACCAACGTGGCATGTAAAGGAGTGGTATGCTTAGAGGACATGAAACCTTTCAGGCTCCGTTGAAGTAGTTATGTAGGTACGAATGCACATCAAACTCATTAAGAAGTCCTAGGTATCAAGGCTTAGGACTGATATACAAGAGAAGTCTTAGGTATCAAGGCCTAAGATGGATAAGAATGGGATGACCTCATTCAGGCAATTGGCCCAAATGAAGGTATCCGTCTAGAACAGAACTCCTAGGTATCAAGGCTTGGGATGGATATAATCAGAGAAGTCTTAGGTATCAAGGCCTAGGATGGATAAGTATGGGATGACCTCATTCAGGCATTCAGCCCAAATTATTATTTGGGTATCAAGGCCTAATTGAAAACATCCGCGAGCACCTAGACACTCAGTGATGATGGATGAATTATTGTTACAGAGTAATCTAGCAAGCTACCTCCTACTATAAATGTTGTTCGAGGACAAACTGACGACAGGATGGCATATCGTTAGATGCGTCATTAACAGCCAATAGATGCCAATGAGTCACAGATAAAGAGATGATATAACTGTATTGAATATTGGTTACAGGAGCATTATTCATTCATTCGTAGACAGAGTGTCATATTGTATGTATCGGTGGTGATAAATATACAACAGTTAGTGTATCAGTGTATTATTAGTGCCCTTCGTGTCCCTAACCCCTAACACATAATACATTTGGATTCAATAATGAACTTTTCCAATCTGCCTCTGCTGTCAACACTGGTCACGCAGTTATCAACGTAAAATTATTCTTTGAGTTGATGTACAGTGGACTTGAGAGGCTGCGGAAATTTATCCAAATGATAATCTATAAATGTAGCTAACAGAAAAGGGCTGGATGAGACCTCAAATACTACTCTTGCATGACGATACTCAATAATTTCAACGTGAGATGGATCATTCTACCATAGAAATTTCAAAAAATTCCTATGTTTGGGTGTTAAACTGATTTGAAGAAATGCCTTTTTTATATCTGAAACTATTCCAATCGATCCTACCCTCAACTTCATTATAATATTAGGTATCAATTCTATTGAATTTGGTCCCTTCTCCAAACAAGTATTTAGAGATATACCATCGCGATCTCTAGCAGAAGCATTGAAAACCGACCTGATCTTTGTTGTATTACTCGAACTCTCGAGCACAGGGTGATGCGGAAGATAATGACCATAAACAAATTTATAATTATTTTGAACCTCCTCAATGATACCTCAAGTTTTCCATCCTTCAAAAATATCACTATGTTCTGTGAATTTATTGAGAGTCTCCAACTTTTTAGTTGTGGACAAAAGTTTTTTTTCTGCGCATTCTCTATTATTCATTAATTTTGGACCATCCTCTACCCAAGGAAGTTCAACTTCATATCTATTGTCAGCATCACGAGAAACAGATTCCTTGAACCGTTTGATTGTTATAGCATCAACAACATCTTTACTTTTGACAGCTATAGGATCTCGAATTCCCAAAATATACAAACTCCATAAACTAGCTATATTCAAAACTACATAAAGTGTCAGAGTTATTATCATTATTCCGACATTTCCTCAAGACTGCCCACCCTAAATGAGTATCTATGGCAACCAAATCTTTTTTTAACCTACCTGTTGATAATTTGCCATAAATATCTGCCCCCGAAAGCAAACTGATTTCATTAGATTCAATGTAAGTATCGAAAACAAATATACCTTTTTTCTGATGGATAATATTTGCAGTGTCTAATCTTGAAGAATAATTACATATTTTGCTTGTTCGAGAGCTTTTACCGTACAAGAATATGTCTTAGGTAAATTTTGAATTTCGAATTCATAAAGAGTATGGAAGTCGACTGAAAACCCGTAAAAACACTTCGTATTAAATTTTCATACCCAATTTTTTCAATTATCTGCACAATTTGTCAGAATATAAGGTCGTTGAGACGCAGAATCCAATAAAGCTCTGACAACTTTAGAACCTTTTTTATCGACAATTTTCAAAGCAACAGTTTGTAATAAAGTACCACTACTATCATTTGTTAATAAGCATGTTCACTCTTTTGTTCACCATCTGTACAAGTACTCTCTTCAATGTACTATCAGATTTTGTTGCCAGATCAGCATAATGAATGGGATAATGTTTTTTGCCACAATTTATACATTGAACAACAGTTTTACATCTTTTGATACTGTGATTGGGCTTGAGGCAAGCAAAAGGAGCATCATTCTTCATAACAATAGTTTTTCTTTCAGCTAAAGAGATTGAACGAGCCTTGACACAATCTTTACTTGAATAAGACTTACTATCACAGAATAAGCAATACAAAACCTTGTAACCTCATTGTTCTGTGGAGAGAATCGTTGCTGCTGTATACAATTCAGTTTCCATCTGATGTAGTTGCATTACTTTATTTTGTTTTGAAACTTTGTCGATTTCATGACCTTTCACACCATATCTTGGTTCCTTTTCAGAAATGAAGCTATTCCTGGCCAAGCGTACGCGTTCTTCACTTTCTACCTCATTCCGGAGGAAATCTAACAACATTTGTGAATGATCAATAGAATGATCAAAAGAATGCAGAAAATTACGGCTAAACCCTTTGTTGAGGATGAGGATCAATCCCTTCGTCTCTCCCACACCCTCAATATGTCATCAGGAAGAGCAGATTCAACTGAAGGGTACAACATAGAAGCGTATCTGTTACTCGTCACCCCTAAAGACTCAACTGCATTTCTGAAGAATCGTATAAAATCTACAATCGCACACCAGATTTTTTACTACTTGCTTGTTTCAAAACTGAATTGAGCAATCCCCTCACATACACCTCTATCAAAAACTCATCTCTGGCGAATCCAGTCTTGAGCTGGTGAATTGCATTTTTGGTGTTAGCTCCAGATTGCGAAAAACTTTCTACTAGGGATCTGGCAGGAGAGTTTGGTTCCAGAGCTTGGAGAAGATATTGAAAATTATCTTCTGTATCGATATCTTCATCTTCGTCTATCTTTCTGAACTATCCCTATAATCCAATCCAATCCCACGTGCTGGGTAATCGCACGTTAAAAGGTAAGGCCTCGTTGATCCATTGCTCGCACAAGTTTCGACTTCTGAGGGTTGACGTTCGTCAGCTGGTTAACGGAACGAACGATTGTTTGATATCTCCATTGAAAGTTTTCAAATCCAATTTTGGTAACAGGAACCTCCGTTTGGATTTCGGCATGATTTTTGTGATGTTCTTTTTGTATCCTCTTGCCGTGAAGAATCCGCTAATGTTGAGTCGTATTTGGATATGTATCGTATTAACTGTTCCCTGTATAGCTTGACATATTTGAAATCTTCTTCGATGACGGCATCTTCTTCGGACATCAATGAACTTTCAATAACATTTCCCATCTTAAATCTTGTCACGGTCACCAATTCATGTATATTTCTGACGAGTACAATAAAATCTGAATCTGACGGTTGTTATCAACTAAACTTTTTGCTGATACAAAGTATTCAGAATAATAAAAATATGACATTTCATCCGCAACAACAACAGTTACATATGGAATGAAAAAAATATAACAGAATGTTGGTCTTGTCGCACTGAGAGTCCAGATAAGATATTCCTGGAAATACGCTCTCAGCATATCATGAGAGCAGCGGAACTATAGGAACGGTCGTAACATAAATCCTCCCTCCTTAAGTTCCAAAAATGATGAAACTCTGGAATCGTTCTTGTCTGGAATGAACTATTTCAATACCTGGAACAACTTCCCCTTTTTTGTCTTCTTTTGATAGAACCATTTCAGTTTCGATCTCATCTCTTCCTCCTCTTTGATTGATACTACTAGGATCGATACCAATATAAACGATACTGGAATGATACCAAAGATCAATTCGTTGTTGTTTTCATCGGCTTCATGGAATTGGTGTTAACTTATTGGATGTATTATTCAGTTCGTACGTTGCGTCCGAGTTGAGTTTGGAGAAAGTTTGTGTTTTGTAGATATTTGCAGTTTTCACATAATTGGTTTGGATTTTTGGCAGAATGAGAGGTTTCCCTTTCCGAATTTTCACTTTGTTGAAGAATGATTTGTGGGCCACTTGGATTTCGCATGTTTTGGGGTTTTGACAATTGCGGAGGTGCTCATTTCGATGTATCGATCAGCGTTGTACTTGGATAAAATTATTTCTTCTTGTACAGATATAATCAGCATTTTCTGATATTGACTTCGATCAGCTGGGCTGTACATTGGTCTTGCGGGTAGTAGTCTTCAATGCAGAAGTACGTTTTCTTTAGTAGTGGGCACTCGTTCAATACGAATTGATTTTTCGAAACTGTTTGTGTCAATTAGGTATTTTCGGGGATATAAATATGGTGGTTTTGGATGACTACGTGTAGGTGATAAAACAGGATTTCGTTTCTGATGAGTTGAATGAATGAATTGAATAAATCAAATTTTTGTTCGCAAGGTAACATGAGTTCGAATATTTGATAATATTACAGAATATTGTCAAACTTTGGAATATCATTTTCGTCATAAATTTGACTCAAGTATTCCATCATTTCTCCCAGGTATGAACTGGATATAATCAAAATATGCACAGCATTCAATTTGGCGAATTTATTGCGTCTTCAATATTGTCAATAAATGTTATAATATTTTGACAGTCTAAAATAATTTGAGATAGTATACTTCGAAAGCTAATATAGTTTTTGATATCGGCAATGGTTCTTTGGATTGCCACCTGGAATGTTGCTGTTTTCGAGCGCTTCTTCATTCGTATTGAGTGTTCGAATTGTTTTGTTGTACTGATTGATAAGTTTTTTCGATAACGAAGTTTGAAGACTCACTTTGTGAATTATATTTTCTTCATTTCAATTGTTTGTTCGTAACGCTTTCCGTCATCAGCGTCAAGTGTGCTGAAAATGAAAAACCAATTATTGATTTTACCGATCCCGTCAATCATACCTCGTTTAATACGAATATGTGAGTGAAGATTATCTAACAATGATTGGGTTGTTTTGATGAGGTATTCGGTACTCAGAAACATATTTTCAGATATAGGAAATTGGATTGAAAAATTTTCGAAAACCTTTTCCATCTCAATTTTGGGATTTTCTATGTTTCCAATTGGGATGATTAGATGGTTTTTGTTCGTATTTACGGCGCGTTCTGAAATGGGACTATTACATATAGGGTCCTCGAGTGAATTGTGAACAGTTTCGAGGTCACAGTTTTCTTGGTTTTCCTTTGGTGGAACGATTTGAATGTCCGAAATTATATTGAACAGTTTCGAGCTCACAGTTTTCTTTGGTTTCCTTTGGTGAAACGATTTGAATATCCGAAACTATATTGATTTTTGGTACATATTTGGAAGGTTCAAGAACTTGAAGAATACTTTCGTCCAATTCGGGAATTTCATCGGGATTTCTCAATATATTTTTTGACGTCATCCTCACTTCTTCCTTCTGTGATTCCTCGTAGCCTCTAATGGTAAGGTCGTCTCTCTGTACGTCCGATACAATCCTCGATGGATCAAGGGTTGAAACTTCAAGTTGCGAAAAAAAATTCTTTTATCGCACCGTTGTTGTCTTGGTTGGATGAGAAACCAAAATATGTTAATAACAATACCCCAGAATATACCTATCAGAAATTGAATAAAAACTCACAAAAAAAAATCAAAGGACACTGTATATAAAAAAAAACGTTTGTCAAAATATTTACTGTGATGAAACAACTAATATCTTGTTAATGGTGGTATTTTGTCAGAATAATCTCAAGACAATTACATGCTTGAGATTTATGGTAATCTACTGCCTCTGTTTTCGTTCATATCGAAGGCGATGTCATAAAGATAAGAGTTTATATTTGTCTCGGTTTCTTCAGAATGGAAAAAGGAATTAATTATTCACATTGTTCACTCGATTACACCATGATAAAATTCCAGCAAGATTTATTCGTCCACCACCTTGAGTCGTACTCCTCTAGTTATGAGACTTATTTCTGGTATAAATTGACGTCAAAATGACGTAATTTTTGATATTATTCGTTCATCATAGGGTATGTGATAAGTCAATTCTCATGGCGAAAATATTCCAATAATTCAATTAGTTTCTGAAGGACAAATGATATGTAATAGCATATTGTATTATCGAAAGAAAAAGTGATATTTTGTGTGGTTAGAGTGGAGATTGACAACAAACTCGAAAGAGTCCGTCAACTCTTCCAAGTATAACACACTTTGTCTATTGTTTTTTTTTTTTGGCAAACGTGGAGAAGCAATATCCTCATCATTGACTTCAGATTGGAAATTGCCACTTGTGCTACCTAGGCAGCACTAGCATATCAAATTAAGGATGATAGTTTCAATTTGATAGGAGAACACTTCCATTTCAATGTTGAATGTCGATCATAATAAGTCATACTTTTTTCCATGATATTATGTTAGCACCACTCACCAGCTTTCTATAATCATGAATGTGGTAACTTGGAGTCACTATATTCGAAAAAGTTCGAACAAATAACTTTCGAATAAAAGAGAAATGAAAAATCGATTTCATATATCGATAGTGCAACAACATACATGCAAGGTGTACAATTGTTCGATGTGAAATGAAGCCCCTCATCCCAAAAAAAAGATATTATATTAGACCTGATACCAAAGCAACTTCCCAGCTATATATATATATATATATATATATATATATATATATATATATATATATATATATATATATATATATATATATATATATATGTCAGAAAAGTTTTGCACTAAAACTGGGGATTCCGCTGGGGATGATTGTGAAGCTTTTAGCTTGAATTGTTTAAACTGAAAGATCACCTTCATCGATGTGATGAAGGGATGAGTTGATGAAGTGTAATTTACTTCTTATGTCGTGAATGGTATTTCGAATAAGAACGAAACTAGCATATTCTTAGATGCGTTTAGTATGGAACGAAGGTTTCAATTTCTCGATTACCCCTAGATCTGTCCCAGTCGAAACCATTATAACTCAGACTGAATCAGCCATCTTTCATCTTCCTAAGAACACTGCCAAAAAAGCTAGGCAAGATGTTGCTTCCCTCCTGAGAAGAGCCGAAGTCCCCCAATCCAATGTAACCCCAGCTGAGAGACGGTCACTCGAAAATCTCCTCAGCAATCCAGATATCATCATTCTACAAGCCGATAAGGGCAACGCCACTGTGATCCTCAACACCACAGGCTATGTTGAAAAGATGACCACATTGATCAACTCCTTCGAATACCAACACACTTCAAGAGACCCTACAACGTATCTCGAGAAAAAGACCAAAACCCTCATCAACAACTCCAATATCCCGAATGACCAGAAGAAAGCTCTCATTCCAAGGGAGAAATCTTCACGCATTCCCCGAATATATGGCCTCCCAAAAATACACAAACCGAATATCCCACTCCGCCCATAGTTAGCGCCTTTGGATGCCCAACACAACCCCTCTCCAGATACCTAGCAAACATCCTCCAACCTTCAAATATTCCTGGTGTTTGTCTCATTGTCACACAGCCGACCATTCGATTCCTCAGGACTTCAACAATTTTCACGGAAGTGGGATGAACTGATGAAATCATCTGAAAAAACTATTCTTTCAGTCAGTCTACAAGTGTGCCCGCTGAGTAGAGTTTGAAATAATTTAATGACTTCAGAAAACTCCAAATACAAAAATCTAGAAGATTCGAATCCGGCATACGAGGATGTCAATGTTCCTTTCCTCTCCTATGTACCCAACTAGTTGGATATACTGTGTAGGAATGAATTTACTAAAAGTGATGCTGAAAACGAGCTACAGAGATTACATGTGCATTTTCCTCTGACCAGAGCTGATAGTTATGGAAATAACGCATACACTGTAGTCCAAGATTAGCATCGTAAGTGAATTAAACGCCATTTCAAATCAAGAATTTGAGCAAGAATCTACTGGCAGAAAACTAGACGGGGCAATGGGGATCTAGATAAAAAAGGTTACACCATTTAATATGAAACGGATACAATTGCTGTTCTTCAAGAATTTTTAAAACAGTGAAGTTGCTCGCATTCAATATGTTGGCAATTGTCGGAAAGTTGTTTCAGGTCACTACGCTATTAACTCGAGAACTGTTTCTGCTAATTGCATATTTGGTACATCGCGAGGGCGCCCGCAGTTAGTGGTTTGTTTTTCAAAATAACCATTTTCGCACAAGCGTTGGTGTTGGAATCAGAAGATTAATATTGTTTCAACTGAATATTCTTGCTCTGTATATTAATTTCCTCAGATCAACCTTTCCTTGCTCGGTGAACGATTCCGTTCGATTTTTTTTTGTTTTGTTTGAAAAAGAAGAAAGGGCTGTCAGATTGACATCAAGAACTTTTGATAGATGCGATCATTCTTATAATTTTCTGTCTACGCAAAAATGAAGGATTTTGAATCAATTATATACAGTCCACTATTATATCAAGAACCAGAAATATCTATACCGAAAACAAGTTGGTCCATGCGAGTCGGATTGTATGACGGTATAGAGGAAGTCACGAGGCACAACTAAGAAGGAAGGAAAAAAGGTCTCATTTCTCTGAAGCAAAAGGAAACTCTTTTTCAGAAGGCATACAGATTTCCCAGGAATATCTCCCTCTAAGGATCTGTCTCTACAAGTAGAACGGAATCGTCGGACGTATCGTCAATAGGATAGCAACTGAGGTCAGAGCGTTTCAAAATATTTTCATCTGCTTTCTGCATAGCAATACATCGAAACTGATAAGTGAATTCACATCAAGACAGTGCTTTTATTGAAAGTTCTTAGGATAATTAGTTGTTGGTCAATTGAATTATATCTCATCATGAATTTGAAATAACAAAAGGTTTGACACAAAGTTCTGTCAAAACCGATAAAATTTGTATATAGGGTAGTTGAAATATTTTGCATTCAAGAAGGGAATAGGTTATCGTTCATTATTTTCGTGAAAGGAACGGAATTGTTACGGAACAAGTAGAAAAAGGGACAATGAACTCACAAAGGAATAGAGCAAGGGGTCGCTATAAGAGAACAATTACTCGTATCGAAAATTTCGTCAATTCACTAACAACCGATTTAACGATAGAATTATTTATTCGGGTATCACTTCTGTTCAAGGCATTCGATGATTATGATTCAGTTCAGAAAGAAATAGAAGACTCTATCAAAGAAAATGGTAATGATCAAATCGCCTTGCAGCTTGAAGATAGGAAAGCGATAGAAAATCAATATATTTCTCTCCATAGTCAAATAAAAAACCTTATTCAAAAACTTAATATGGATTCTGCCATAAGCGAAACGTAATTTCTTCAATCAGGTAGTCTTGAATTCAAATCACAACCCCCTCAACCAGCTGTTAAGGTTAAACTTCCCCAAATGAATATTCCGACTTTTGATGGAAATTACGGCGAGTGGCGTACTCATCTCAGAGAAAAGGTTGTGTTTCAATTGTTTTGGAAAATATTTGGTTTCTCAATGTACAAGGGATAGGTGTAGAATCTGTTCAGGAAAACATAATTCTCTTTGACATGAACATAGGAGTGCAAATGTTTCTTATCCAAATGAACAAACTTTCAACAGAGAAGGATCTCATCATTGTCAGTCCCATTCTCAAATTCAGGGATCTACCAATTCTCAAACTCAAAGACATCATTTTCAAAGGTCTATTCCATCTCAGTCTCTAACTGAAACTCAGGAATCTCCTCATTGTCAATTGCATAATCAAGGCTCATCTCACTCATCAACATCAGCATGTACTCAAACGGAAAATAATGAACAACATTGTATGATTGGTAACAATAGAAACCAGGTATTGTTAGCTACAGCAAGAGTGGTTTTACTTTCAGAAAATGGTGAAAGAATAGAAGTACGAGCATTGTTGGATTCAGCTTCACAAACTACGTTTGTTACAAAAAGAATAATAAAATTGTTGAATGTCAAAACTTCGAAAGTTGATTTGAAGGTTTCAGGGATATCACAAAGTGAGTGTCATGTTACTGAAATGGTTGATTTATTTTTAGAATCGATGAGGTCAAATGTTCCCAAGGAAATATTTTCAGTTACAAGTGGTATTTTGAATAAAATAACATGTGAATTACCTCTGGTTTTAATTGACACTTCCGAATTCAGAATTCCTTATAATATTGATCTTGCTGACATTGGATATAATATTCCCACTAAAATTGATATGTTGATTAGGGCTGATTTGTATTTCGATTTGATCGAACCAGGTTTGATCAAATTGGGTCCGAATTTGCCAGTTTTACAAAACAGTAAATCAGGATGGGTATTGGGAGGTACTGTTGAATCTCAGCACTTCGATACTGTTTCTGATTTCAGTGTAGTATTATACTCACACAGTGACATTGATGAACTCATTCCAAAATTTCTGTAGTTAGAAGAAATTTCCCCGAAAAGGATTTTGTCTTCGGAGGATAAAAAGTGTGAAAATATTTTTTCTTCTACTATGCAGCGCATTGAAGAGGGTAGGTGCATGATAAAGTCACCCCTAAAAAACGATATTGGTTAATCATTTGAAATGGCCAAACGTAGATTCTCTCATTATAAAAAAGGTTGAGCAAAGACGAAAATTTGCGCTCCCAATATAAGGCGTTCATAGACGAATATGTCATTTTGAATCATGCTAAATATATTCCGCTAGAAATAAAATCTAAGTATTCGAATATCAAATATTTCTTACCACATCATTGTGTAATCGCGGAGGAAAGTGTGAGTACAAAGTTAAGGGTTGTTTTCGACGCATCAATGAAGACTACAATGGGTGTTTCATTGAATGATGTCATGTTCAAAGGTCCCACTGTTCAGTCAGATTCATTTGACATTATATGTAGGATTCGAACTTTCAGATATGTTTTCACGGTTGATTTGGTCGAAATGTTCAGGCAAGTACTAATACATCCCGATCACAGACATTTCCAAAATATTTTATGGCTTACTGGATTACTCAGAGGATGAACTTAGGTGAATAGAACTCTAAACAGTTACGTATGGAACGAACTGTGCTCCTTTTCTCTCGACGAAATGTTTGGTTCAACTAGCAAATGACGCTAACATTTCTTACCCGCAAGCATCACAGGTTCTTCACAAACAGTGCTATATGGATGATATTCTTGCTGGAGCTGATTCTCTCCAAAAACTTGCGCAGTTACGTGAAGAACTGATAGATTTGTTATCTTCAGCAGGTTTTGAACTACATAAGTGGGAATCGAACGTTGTTGAATATCTTAAGGTTCAGGATTTATCTCAATCATTTATTCAGAATGAGGTTGAAGGGTCATCGGGTAGGAAAAGTCAAGGATCTTTTGAGAAACATATCAATGGAGATGTCGAAATTCATGCAGATGGATACTTAAACAAGGTTTTAGGAATTTCGATCCATTAGGTTTCATGATTCTCTACCTCCGGATTCATGTCATGAATGGAAAATATTTTCAAAAGAAATTCCTTTACTCGATAACCTCAGAATTCCTCGATGTTCCTACTCAAGAAATGTTCATTTTAACATTTTTAAGGAAATAAGTTGCAGGTTGATTTGTTCTGAATCAAGGATAGTTCCACAAAATGTAATCTCCCTTCCAAAACTGGAATTATGTGGTGCTCTACTCATGGCAAAGTTATGTCATGAAATATGTACGATTTTCCAAATCAAGTTTTCCAAAGTCGTTTTGTGGTGTGTTTCTCAAATTGTTTTATGTTGGTTGCAGGATGTACCTACTAGGTGGAACACATTTGTATGCAATCGGGTATCAGAGATACAGGAACTTACTCTTAATGTTGATTGGCAACATGTGCCTTCTGAAAAAAATCCTGCTGATCACATATCTCGTGGTTTGAATCCAATCAATTTGATATCTTGTGAACATTGGTGGTACGGACCAAAATTTCTGAAAGATCATGATTTGAAGTTCGAAAATATTTCTTCGGTAAGAATGGATTCTCTTCCTGAACAAGTTGATAACTCTCGTATCTTCGAATGAATTTTCAGAAGTGATGGAAATATTTTCAAGATTTTCGAAATTTCGTCGACTTCAACAGACAATAGCGTATTGTCTACGATTCGCAAATAATTGTTCGAAGGTTAAGATTAAATTGAATGGTCCTCTTCATTTTGATGAATTACAAAATTCTTTGAAGGTTATAGTTAGATGTATTGAACGTCTCCATTTCAGAAACGAAATCAGAGATGTCAAATCAAAAATGCTTCTGAAATCACGTGCTTTAGCACAATTGAGTCCTTTTATAGATGAAGGAGGTATACTTCGTGTGTGAGGAAGTTTATCTCAATCCAATTCATCTTTTGCTCAAAAACATCCTATCATTCTACCACCAAAAAACCATATTGTAAAACTGCTCTATAGACAGGAACATTTGGATTTACATCATGCAGGGCCACAAACTATTCTTTCTCATCTCAGGTTGAGATTTAAGCCGATAAATGAATTGAGACCAATCAAACGAGAGGTTGAAAATTGCGTAACTCGTTTTAGTTTCAAAGCATCGTCGTCTCAGCAAATAATGGGTTCTTTACCCTCTCATAGACTTTCTATTGTACGTCCTTTTCCTGAAGTAGGGGTTGACTTTGGCGGTCCTATTGCAGTGAAGGAATCTCGTCTTCGAAAAGCAGCGATCTCCAAAGTATATATTTCGTTGTTTGTTTGTATGATTACAAAAGCAGTTCACATCGAACTTGTTCCCAGTCCATCAACAGATGCATTTATCTTAAAGCCCAAAAGATTCATAGCTCGTCGTGGATGTCCTCAAATAATATACAGCGACAATGGAACTAATTTTAAAGGCGCTAAGAACTAATCTACAAAATTTCATCTCAAACGGGTTATGGGTAAAAGTATTTTGAATTTTGAACAAATCACAACTATTTTATGTCAAATTGAAGCTATACTGAACTCTATGCCTATCTCTCCCATTTCAACAGATCCAGAAGATTACTCGTGTCTTACACTCAGTCATTTTTTGATAGAAGAATCTTCAATTCCTTTTCCGGAACTCGTTATATCTGAGGTTCTCGACAATAGGCTAAAGGCCTGGGATTGTTGTCAAAAAATTAGACAATCCTTTTGGAAAAGTTGGTCCGTAGAATATTTAAACAAGCTCCAACATAAACCAAAATGGACCAAAGTATATGGAAATTTGAAAGTCAATGATTTAGTTTTAGTAAAGGAGAATAATATTCCACCGCTGGAATGGCGGCTAGCTCGCATTGTAGAGGTAATGCCAGGATCCGATAACATGGTTCGAGTTGTAAAAATTCGTACAATGAACGGATACTTTACTAGACCAATTACGAAATTATATCCACTTCCATTTTGTTCTGATGAAAACTATCGAGCCGGTGGGGAGGTTGTTGGAATCAGAAGATAAATATTGTTTCAAATAAATATTCTTGCTCTGTATATTAATTTCCTCAGATCAACCTTTCCTTGCTCGGTAAACGATTCCGTTCGATTTTTTAGTGTTGTTTGAGAAAGAAGAAAGGGCTGTCAGATTGACATCAAGATTTTTTGATAGATGCGATCATTCTTATAATTTTCTGTCTACGCAAAAATAAAGGATTTTGAATCAATTATATACAGTCCACTATTATATCAAGAACCAGAAATATCTAGGTAAAATTCGGGAATATGGACACCTCACCGATTTTGATGAAATTTGCACAGATTATGTAAAACACAATAAAATGACCATACCAATCGAAATTTTTGTGCGGAAACGTCTCTGAGATCGTTTTATCGGCATAGAAGTTTCATATAATGATCACTTCACCAATGCTCCATAGTAGAACACGATTTATTATTTTTCACGTATATTCTAATCCAAATACTTCACAGTCAACTATCAACGTCTAAGCTTATAATGATAATTCATTAACTGAATGAAATTGAGATTCAAAAAATCGAGAAAGAATGCTAATATTGCCAATTCTAATCTCAATATTCTTTACTGACATATTTGACAGAGAACGATTGAAATGACAGTCTTTCCTGTCTTTCACAAAATTTTGTACATTATAGGCATAATAAATCGGATCTATGAAGTGCGACGTTGCCAATTTAATACTTTGAAAAATGTATACTTCATTATATTTATGGAACCTACTTGGGAAATAGATGAAATTGAAAACCCTACAATTGCTGTTTATTCAATTCGATGCCTATTATTATGCAAGCACGAAAATCACTATATATGATGTCATTTGATTTTCTTAACATTGATATACTGATAAACGAAAAGATATCAAGTATGATTGATGGAACTGAGGAGTCTGTCCATGTGGCGGATGATGAAGACAAATCAGATATCGAAGACTTCATATAAGCAGCAGCTCATTTTCGAAACAATCGGCCCTTTTAGGGCCAACAATAGTATATTTCAAAAGAATGCGTTTGCACATGAAGAATTTCATAGCTTTTTTCATTAGGTCGGTTGTGTTAGAAGATCTGAGAAAGGTTGGGCCAGATCAAAACTCAAAAACGCAGACGGCAACTATTTTCATTCACATTGTTAACGCTAATAAAATACCGGATGTTTTGAAACTTCCGTTGTTGAGAAGGTCAAAGTTGGGTAAGATGATTTTCCCTTCTTGACATATCATATTTTTTACTTTTCTAACATAAGGTAATAACGTTTAAAGGACGCTCCGCTGGCTTTTCGAAAATCCGCGCGCTCGGCCGCGCGCGCGGATTTCCGAAATGTCGGCCGAGCGCGCTCGCTTCGCTCGCGTTTGGTAAAATGAATTTTCCTTCTTCACCATCATATTTTTTACTTTTCTAACATAATGTAATAACGCTCAAAGGACGCTCCGCTTGCTTTTCGAAAATCCGCGCGTTCGGCCGACATTTCGAAAATCCGCGCTTGCTCCGCTCGCGTTTGTCAAAATAATTTTCCCTTCTTCACATATCATATTTTTTACTTTTCTAGCATACGGTAATAACGTTTAAATGACGCTCCGCCGACTTTTCGAAAATCTGCGCGCTCGCGTTTGGTAAGATGAATTTCCCTTCTTCACCACCGCGCATGGATTTCCGAAATGTCGGCCGAGAGCGCTTGCTCCGCTCGCGTTTGGCAGAATAATTTTCCCTTCTTCACATATCATATTTTTTACTTTTCTAGCATACGGTAATAACGTTTAAATGACGCTCCGCCGACTTTTCGAAAATCTGCGCGCTCGGCCGACATTTCGGAAATCCGCGCGCGCCGATTTCCGAAATGTCGGCCGAGAGCGCTTGCTCCGCTCGCGTTTGGCAGAATAATTTTCCCTTCTTCACATATCATATTTTTTACTTTTCTAGCATACGGTAATAACGTTTAAATGACGCTCCGCCGACTTTTCGAAAATCTGCGCGCTCGCGTTTGGTAAGATGAATTTCCCTTCTTCACCACCGCGCATGGATTTCCGAAATGTCGGCCGAGAGCGCTTGCTCCGCTCGCGTTTGGCAGAATAATTTTCCCTTCTTCACATATCATATTTTTTACTTTTCTAGCATACGGTAATAACGTTTAAATGACGCTCCGCCGACTTTTCGAAAATCTGCGCGCTCGGCCGACATTTCGGAAATCCGCGCGCGCCGATTTCCGAAATGTCGGCCGATCGCGCTCACTTCGCTCGCGTTTGGTAAGATGATTTTCCCTTCTTCACATATCATATTTTTTACTTCTCTCACAATAGGTTGTAACGTTTAAAAACGCTCCGCCTTTTCGAAAATCCGCGCGTTCGGCCGACATTTTGGAAAAAAAAAAAATATATATATATATATAATGATTTTATTGTCTACGTTTCGGCTCCCATTTCGGAGACTGGGTGACCTTGCGTCTAGGTCTGAGTCGTCTTACTAGCTGGCTATCATCACTGGAGATCGAGGATTGAAGGTTCAATATATATATATATACATATATATATATATATATATATATATATATATATATATATAAATATATAAATATATATATATATAATGGAACGAAATTATAACGGCATTCAGACCAATCATAAGAATTTGAGAAAAATAAACTTCTTCGAGCGGGATTCGAACCCACGACCGTTCACTAGGCGGACGCTCTACCATTGAGCTATCGAAGACCCTGAGTGCTCCATTCGCCTAGAGAACGGAAGATCGTGGGTTCGAATTCCGGTCGAAGAAGTTTATATTTCTCAAATTCTTATGATTTGTCTGAATGCCGTTATAATTTCAATCCATTGTTAATCATACAGACACTAATACATCTATCTTGTGTGTATATATATATATATATATATATATATATATATATATATATATATATATATATATATATATATACACACAATATATGTTCCTATCAGAAAACCCGTTCATTCCAAAACAACCAATTCCAACAAATAATTAGATTTTATACAGTTTCCAGAATTGCAATTTTTCGACGTCTAATATTATGATTACTGTTTTTATCCGATCATATAAGCGTCAAATCTCGTAAAAAAAGCAATTTGCTTTGACTTTGAACAAAAATATTGTTGGTACCTAATACGACAGAATTTAAAGAGAACTGACAACCTTGTATATTATTATTTCGGCAATTCTGAGTGTTTGACATTCTTACTTGTGTCAGATTTGAATTTGAACTGAATTTCAAAATTCAATTACTAATTGATAGTACTCCGAGAGTATTTTGTGTACTTTTGGTTTTCCAAAAGCTATCATGTGCATCAAATTACATTTCACACAATGGGTTGCAAGACTTGCAGATCTAATAGTAGCTGAAATTTGGATTGAAACGTGTTTGTGAATATCTTCCTACCACCATTAGCATTTATTGGGAAAATAACTATCCTTCGGGCATTTTCACATGGAATATCTGGTTTATTATCTTTTTATATTTGCCCAAATTCATCAGTGAAAAAATAATCAGATTCTGTTAGTTATACAACTTATATATTCTCAGGGTAAGTACTTTTTCACAAATTCTCAAAAAATTGCGGAAAAACATCATTTCCGCAAAAAAAAACTATCTCATTTTTTAATTTTCGGTGTTTTATAGCACCTGTGAAAATTTCATCAAAATCGGTGAGGTGTCCATATTCCCGAATTTTTCCAATATCTATACCAAAAACAGTTGGTGAAGACGAAATATTCTGTGATACACCTCAGCATGCAATCGTCGAGCTTAGAAGGAATGCATGACTGACAATTCTTCATTCATATGGATGTATGTCGTATTTTCGAATGGGAAAAATCACGATAAAATAAAAATTTATCACTTACTAACATTGATATATCAAACTAGAAGCGCAGGATTCAAGCAACGCCAATTTACGTTATTAGGTAAAGTATTTGAGAAATGAAAAATACGTTTAATTTTTTTGCATGAAACTGCGCCCTATATGGCAAAGGGGCAGAAAAGATTTGGTGTCACAAATTGAATGAAAAGTTCAAAAATAATTTCAAAATATATCAGTGGCGTGATATTTTTTCTTTAAGAACATTGAGATCATTATCCATATACGCGCCAAAAATGAACATTAAATTCTTGATTTCATGTCAAGTAATGCGAATAACTAGCTCTTACCTATCCTGTCTTGGTATATTACACATGCATTGTAGACTGCATTGTGTACAACTCAAAAGTTGTTCAGTATGATATATTTGATTGAAAAGTTTCAATTTCATTACAAAATTTGTTAAAACTCTTCTGGCACGGATCTGTTACGGATGCCAGGAAGTGATAATATTACTGTTTTGAAATAAACCACTGGGTAAACCGTGTCCCTTGATAAATAACATGTTTTTCAAGCGGAATCTCTGCTCACTATCACCTCCTCTGAATGATTGTGGAGACAAACAAACGTTAACTGAATGCACGAAAGGTGTTCCTGAAAACTGAGATGAAGTGTATCAAATAACGCTTTTTAAATGAGTTATTCGCATCTCAAGTGTATACAGTAAAACTGTAATGTATTTATCAACAAAAGGAATCTCATCTGTTGGTAGGTTCAGTGTATGAGGTGTTCACCTGGTGTGATTTATGACATTTATTTTGATTTATTTATATATATATATATATATATATATATGATTTATGATTATATATTAATAACCATTTCACAAATGTCTTTGATATCATGTCCGTAAGATCGAAAAATTCAAATTTCATCAGTATTCAATTCGTATCTTAATATAATTTCAAAAAAACATGATTACCAAAAGAAGCGAGCAAAGTTTGGTCATCCAGGTACTACAAATATTCATGACATGGTGCTTTTTTCCTGAGTTCACGAATACCATAGTATTGAAAACAAGCTCCATATGCCATTTCATTTTCGACCAGATTACAGTTTAACGATCTATTCAGTTCGAAGATCACTTAACACGGTTTGTTCAATTAGAAAAAATCATTTTGGTGCAATCGCACTCGAAGTATTTGGCGTTCTCAATATGGTTCGCAAATTTATATTTCACGGCCGTAACTTATTGCAACGGCCGCTAAAAGCCACGCCAATTCCAAATTTTATATATCCAAAATAGGAAAATGATAACGTTATTGTATTATTATCAGATTATACAGGCACTGAAAAAAAGTACGACGATTTAACAATACTACTTCTCAGTTCTGGATGAGTGCGATATACTGAAAAATATATCACTATCAGTTTCAGATATATTCAGACACAATGGGTATCCTCACGTGTATAAATGAATTTTCAATTCGCCCTTGATAAATATATATGTCTGTCAAAAGGTGAACAACTGAATCTATTGAAAAGTTTGGATAGCGTCAGTGTTGTGGAATTTGCCCTAGATATTGATTTTGGAAACTTGCGCGATGTTATTAATTTCAATTGTTCAGATTCAGTGTCAGTTGTCCTTCCTGGAGAATCTATACCCTCCCACCATAACCGAAGGCCTTCCTTGTAATAACCGCGTTTTGAAGTACGTTCCGACATATAATGTTATTGAAGTATGGAGAACCGTTCAAAATAACACGATGTTATTCATATTCAGAAAAATTACCTTGAAATGATCAAATTGGACGAGTTTTTGAAAAAAATCTAAAAGTTTCGTCCACTGTAACTAGCCATCTGTTAGACTTATGAAGAAAAAATGTGTGGATAAAAAATTGTAGAAAATTTTGTCTCGTTCAAATTCGGAGAAGACATTGAAAAAAACAAAGGTCGAAAAATTGGATTGTTCATCATGGCCCTTAACCCAATACCATATTCCAAGATGAGAACTACAGCAACTTCATTGGGGCAAAGGACTTTGCTTTCTCCCCATCGATTGGATAATCGGTTATAATCGCACGAGTGCATAAAAATTACCGAAAATTTTGCAAGAAAGCGTGATACCTAAAAATTGCAAGAGTTTTTTTGCATATTTGACAGGACAGGACAGGAAGTGATCAGCGAAAGAAGCATGGAAAAAGTTATGAAGGTACTCGACATTCATCGAACATCATTCACTAGGATATACGATGTTATATCAAAACTACTCCAATCTCCAGACTCTGATATGTTCGAGGTTCAAAGTAATTTCCAACTTCTCCATCAAAAAATGAATTCCATGGTGGAACTCGATAAGAAGTTATTTGATATACTGGTAGAAAGCGATGATTCTATAAGTGAGAATATCGACGACGAAGTAGAGAAAGCTGACCAATTCATATACCAGTTCAATGATTTGAAGTTGAGAATCGAACATCGACTGAAATCTACGGATGTAATCAACCAAGACGGACCAACTCAAACGGTTCGTACTCAAAGTAAAATGAATCTACCCAAGATCGAATTCAAAAAGTTTGGAGGCGACATTCGTGACTGGTTACCTTTTTGGAGTCAGTTCAAACGGATTCACGAAGATGATCAAATAGAAAGAGAAGACAAATTTCAATACCTGATACAGGCTACCATTCCCAAATCACGAGCCAGATTGATTGTCGACAGCTATCCTCCTTCAGGTGAAAACTATCCAAAGGCTGTTGAGAGTTTGAAATCCCGATTCGGCAGAGAAGATCTCCTTGTGGAAGTATACGTGAGGGAATTGTTGAATTTGATTTTAAATAATATGAATGCCAAGTCCAAATTAAATTATCTATACGATAAAATTGAAACACAAATCCGTGCATTGGATACTCTAGGAATCACTTCAGATAAATGTGCAGCTATGCTTTATCCCCTCATAGAGTCTTGCCTGCCTGAAGACATTCTTCGTGTTTGGCAACGCTGTCCTCAATTTTCTGTTGAAGACAACCTGAAGAAACGACTGGATCAACTCATGAATTTTCTTAGGAAAGAAGTGGAAAATGAGGAAAGAATCGCCCTCGCTTCTTCAAGTTTCGACATGCAAAAAGGAAAAAGAAAGGAAGATCCCTCTTCAAGTATGATTCCAACTGCGTCTGCTCTGGTGAACACCAGAATTCTGAAATGTCATTTCTGCAAGATGGCCCATTCTTCTGAAAACTGCAAAGAAGCAAATAATATCAGTCTTCCAGAACGTAGAAAAATTCTCTCCGCCAAAGGTTGTTGTCATGTTTGCCTTAAATTTGGGCATATATCAAAAAAATGTAGAACTGCATTTCATCTCAAATGTCAGAATTGCGGAGGCAAACATGTTACATTGATGTGCCCTAACCTTCCTGATACAGTGCCTGAGTCAAAGAATAATGTTCCTTCTACCGAAAATCTTTCCAATAATACTCGTAACGAAGTTTTTTTACAAACCCTGATGGTATTATTGAAAGGAGCAAGTAAGTCACGCTGTGTGAGAGCTATCATTGATACCGGTTCACAAAGATCCTATATCAATAAATACACCGCAATCGAAATGGAACTAGACAAAATCAGAACCGAGGATATGGTCCATGCTTTATTCGGAGGCTTCCAGTCAGAAATAACCTCACACGATTGTTATAGAGTTTGTTTGGAAAGTCTTGATCACAATTATGCATGTAATTTGGAAGTTGTAGATCAACCTATCATATGCAGCAATGTTGTTTTGATTTGTGAAGGCCCTTGGATGGAAGAACTCAAGGAGTTGAACGTTACCGTCAACGATTCGAAAGATGGTCCCATAGAAATTCTTATTGGTGCAGATGTTGCGGGAAAATTACTCTCTGGCCCTCGACATATCCTGAAGTGTGGTCTTGTGGCACTGAAAACATCATTAGGTTGGACTATCATGGGAAAATTGATAACTCCATCAGACTCGCATATGACAACGTCAATGTTGACAACAACACTGTTCACTAGATCATTTTCCATCCCTGACATGTGGAATTTGGATATACTGGGTATTGCAGATCCCGAAGAGAAAAAGTCAATGAAGGAACATGAACAAGCAGTTATGAAATATTTTGCAAATACTGTTACCAGAGATGATGAAGGGCGATATCAAGTCAGCATGCCATGGATAGAAAATCATCCTCCACTACCTAGCAATTTTGAGTTATCAATAAATAGGTTAGAGAAACTCATGGTGAAATTGAAAAAGGATGGGTACTATGAAGAATATAATAGGATTTTTGAAGAATGGTCATCAGAAGGCATTATAGAGAAGCTACCTGTTACAGAGATGGGAGATATAGGTCATTATCTACCACATCGACATGTTGTGAAAACCAGCAGTATAACTACAAAATTGAGACCTGTCTTCGATGCATCGGCGAAACAGAAAAACCATCCTTCATTGAACGATTGCCTGGAAAAGGGAATAAATTTGATCACCTTGATACCCACCATTTTTATTGGTTTCAGAACAGGTAAATTCGGTGTGATTTCCGATATTAGAAAAGCCTTTTTACAAATCGGCCTCCACGAACATGATAGAAACTCTTTACGTTTCCTCTGGTACGATAAAAATGGTGATCTCATTCTCTATAGGCATGCACGAGTGGTGTTTGGCGTAACATGCAGCCCTTTTCTGTTGGGGGCAGTGATTAACCATCACCTTCAGAAGAATTTACAAAACACTCGTTTCTCAAAAGAAGTCAACCTGAAACTCCTGAATAGCTTCTACGTTGATAATTGTGTTACAAGCGTGGATCGTAAAGAAGATCTAGATACATTCATTCAACAATCTCAAGAAATGATGAATGATGCCAAGTTTGATCTTAGAGGCTGGGAGCATACATGTCCTGAGAGCGATTGTCCTGATATCAGCATTTCACTGGTTCTTGGAATGAATTGGGAAAAACACTCGGATACGCTCAGAATAAATATGGATTCATTCAAAGATTTTCAACCAGGTCAAATTACAAAAAAGGTGATTCTCTCTGTGACGAACAGAATCTTTGACCCTCTTGGATTCGTATCACCTGTACTTTTATTTCCGAAAATGCAATTACAAACAACATGGATATCCAAACTGGGATGGAATGATGAAGTACCAGATGAAATGAAACATAATTTCTTGCGTTGGCTTGGTGAGCTGAATATTTTGACAAATCTGAAAATTCCTAGATGGGTTATGCACGAATGCGGTACAGGAACATCGAAAAGTTTGAGTCTTCATGTTTTTATGGATGCGAGTCAGCTTGCTTATGCTGCAGTAATTTTCCTGAGAACAGAATCAAATAATTGTGTTACTGTACAGCTGATTCAAGCCAAATCAAGAATATCCCCTGTGAAAAAGGTATCTATACCCCGTCTTGAGCTACTAGCCGCCACAATTGGAGTCAGATTGCTGCAGTCCATCTACGAATCTTTCAAAGATGATATTCCAGTTTTTTATTGGTCAGATTCAACTACTGTATTGTCTTGGATCAAGAGGGGAGACAAATGGAAACCATTCGTATGGAATCGTATCCAAGAAATACGACAATTCTCAAGACCAGAACGCTGGTTTCATGTTCCTGGATCAATAAACCCTGCAGATTTACCTTCCCGGGGTTGTACAGCAAGACAGTTGGTAGAATCTAGATGGTGGGAAGGACCAGCATGGTTATATAAAAATGAAAATCAATGGCCAAAACAAGAATATGAGATTAATGAAGATTTGATATCAGAAGAAAATCGTAAGAAAGAAATATCCTTGCTAACGTATCAGAAGAGAGATTTTTCTTGGATGCATTATTATTTTTCGAAATATCGAAGGATTATCAATCTCATCGGATGGATTCTGAGATTTATTTTCAATTGTAAACATTCTATGAATAAAAGAAAAGGTGAACTATCTGTAGAAGAGCAACAAGAATCAGAAATCTTGTTAATAAAATGCATTCAACAAGATTCTATTCATGAAAATCAAGATAAGATTTCATCACTGCTACCTTTCGAAGACGAAGATGGTATTTTACGCATCAAAACGAAAATATCTGAGAGGGAAGACTCAAGAGAATTTAGGTACCCAGCAGTGTTACCTGCAAAACATCCAATAGTAGATCGTCTGATACTTGACAGCCACATTGATTTATGCCATGTTGGCGTTCAAGGACTTCTATCAGTTTTGAGGGAGAAATTCTGGATACTGGGTGGTAGAAAAACCGTCAAGTCCGTGATATCAAAATGTACGGTATGTCAAAGATTCGATTCAAAGAAGTGTGAATCTGATCCTGTTGCTTTGCCGAAACATCGTGTCAAGGATGCCGCTGTTTTTGAAATAGTTGGTGTTGATCTATTTGGCCATCTATTTCTCCGCAATAAAGAAAAGGTCTGGGTATGCATTTTCACATGTGCAGTATACAGGGCTGTGCATTTAGAACTGGTTTCCTCTTTGACAACCGAGAGTTTCCTCCAGGCTTTTCGAAGATTTATTGCTAGGCGGGGACGTCCTTCTGTGGTCTATTCAGATAATGGTGGAAGTTTCGTTGGAGCAAAGAATGCATTGGAGTCTTTGGACTGGAATGAAATAGAAAAAATTCACAGAATTGACAGAATAGTTTGGAAGTTGAACATTCCTACAGCCGCATGGTGGGGCGGTTGGTGGGAGCGATTGATTCGTCTCATAAAACAATTGCTGAGAAAGGTATGTGGTAGAGCCAGTCTGAAATATGAAGAGTTGTCATCCATTTTATGCGATTGTGAATCTGTGGTGAACTCTCGACCTCTCACGTATCTGTCTGAAGACCAATCCGATTTGATAACTCTCACTCCAGCAATGTTTCTTCAAGATATCAAAGAGGTGGGTGTACCAGATATTGATAGGATTGAATCTAATGATCTCAGACGAAGGTTCAGGTATAAAAACAAACTCAAAGAGGACTTGAGAAGACGTTTTCGAAAAGAATATCTTGGACAACTCGTTCTACGAAGTAAAAAACATCATAAACATGACTTGACTATTGGAGACATCGTGATAGTTGAGAATGAAGCGAAAAATCGTATTGATTGGCCTCTAGCCAGAGTAGAACAATTATTCGCAGGTAAAGATGGCGAATCTAGGGTTGCTGGACTCAAAACAGCTGCTGGATATATCACCAGACCAATACAACGATTACATAAGTTAGAAATGGCACGAGAAGAAGATATTGGCCCATTGAGGAAGAAATACGAGAACGCAGAAAATGGAATTATCACAAGGAGTGGTAGAAAAATCAAACCCCCTGAGAGATTGAACCTGTGACGAATCAGAAGAAAAATTCTTACCAAGAATTACATTGGTGGTGGGGAGAATGTTAGAATTGAGTTATTCATATCACCCTGTTAGTTAGTTTGATGATGTGTAATTATTATTATTGATTCGAATGTCAGTGTCAAAATAAGACTGAAAAATCTCTTTTTCTTACAATTTATATGTTTCACGTTGAATAAAACCTACAAGTACTTTTCCTTCCTGTTCCCCTTTTTTCTTGACGTTTGTACGCATCGGGTAGGTGCTTCAAATGCTACAGCTTGTACGTGGGGTACATACATTTTTATAATTGAAGATACTGAAATTAGTATTGAGTATAAGGTTAACAAAAGTGTAAAATTAATATATATATATATATATATATATATATATATATATATATATATATATATACAGAACATTCAAAAACTTTGTAGACATGTAAAAAGATATAAAATTAATCATATGTGGTATAAATAAAATAGATTGAAATAACCGTTATAACAATCATAATAACATAGGAGACTTTTGCATATAAAAATCACAAGTATAAGAAAAGTCATTCGGATCACAAAACAATTGAAGACGTGTAAAGATGAAAAAGATCCTATGGGAGATATAAATAAAATTTCTCACAAGTTGAAAATTGTTACGATCTATAAAAATTTGGCAATAAAATAACATTATTAAAATAATATGGAGCGTAAAGCTGAGTACTTTTTTTTTTTATTTTAGTAGAATATTTTAAATAGCATTATCAAATATTTGACCAATTCTCTCACGAGGTTGACATATTAATTTATCGACCGCTTTTTTTAGATGTAAAAATGATTCTAGGGAGTGTATGCTATCTGGTAGGGAGTTGAATACAGTTGGTCCCAGAAATTTATAGGACCTCTGACCTACATTCTTGGATGCATATGGAATGATATATTTATTTTTGTGGCGTGTGATATACTCATGGCTCGGCCGACTTAGTTTTCCCTTCTCCTTGAATTGATTTAACACAAGTGCCTTATAAAATAATTGTCTTAGGTCGAACATCCCAGATTCCTCATACAACTTGTCACTACTATAGCGGAGAGACTTGTTCAACATTATTTTTAAGAATTTTCTCTGTATCACGTTCAATGGACACAGGTAAGTTTTGGATACCCCTCCCCATACTATTAGGCAGTATGTCAAATGACTTTGTACAAGACTATAATAAACTATTTTTTTTTGTTCCAGGTCCAATCTGTTGTTAAGTTGGCGGAACTTATAAAGGATACTTCTTAATTTTTTCACTAAATAATTTACATGGAAGTTCCATCTCAAATGAGAATCTATTAAAACTCCAAAGTATTTTATATTTGTCGTTGAAAATATTCTGAATGTATTTTGAATGGTTATGAATTGATATTGTGGCAAAGAAGATTTATAATTACAGAAAGGTAAGAAAAATGTTTTGTTGAAATTCAAGGAAAGTTGTTTGTGATCAAACCAATCTTTAATCATTTCCAGATCCTTTTCTGCTTGTTCTTTGACCTCAAGCCAGGTTTCCCCAGAATAGAAAACCGCAGTGTCATCTGCAAAACTAGTTATTTCACCTGACGATCCTATAGAAAATAATTGGTTTACATATATACAGAATAGAACTGGGCCTAAAACCGTTCCTTGTGGTACTTCATATTCAATTTTCCTTTCAGTACTTTTATATTTTGAATTCTCACGATTTGTTTCCGATCTGTCAAATATGATTGTGATAATTTGAATGCGTTCCCTCTCATTCCAATGTCCTCCAGAGTGGTTAATAGTATGGAGTGGTTAACTGTGTCAAATGCTTTTGATAAATCGATGAAAACTCCTATTGACGGTTTGCTTCTATCTAGTGCTTTATATATGCTATCAGTTAGCTGCAATAGTGCATTTTGGGTGCATTTTCCTTCCTGAAAACCAAATTGTGATTTTGATAATATTTTGTGTTTTTGGATAAATGAATTAAGTCTGGATTTAATTAACTTTTCTATAATTTTGCTGAGGTTTGTTATTAATGAAACTGGCCTATAGTTAACCACTTCATCTCTACTTCCACTTTTATATATTGGAGTTACTATTGATGTTTTTAAACATGATGGAAAGTGTCCAAATTCTACAGCCTGGTAGAAAATATGCGTAATCGGTTCGGCGATGAATTCAGTAACTAGTTTTAATGTTTCACCCTTTAAATTGTCAATTCCCGTTGCTTTTTGATTTTTAAGTCTTTTCATAATGCTTGAAACTTCTTTAGGGGTTGCAGGACTCAAAAATATAGATTTTTCGTTGATATATTCAGTGAATTTATGGTTTGAAGTTCTCTTGATTTTTTTTGCAAGTTCTTTTCCTGTGTTGATATAGGTATTATTGAAAATGTCTACAATTTCATTCATATCATTAACCATGTTTCCATTTTTATTCTTTATGGAATTTATTTTTTCATTCTTCATGGAATTTATTTCGACTTTTTTTTGATCTCCTCCAAACATTTCATTTATGTTTCGCCACAGGTTGGCAGCATTATTTTTGTTTTCATTGATTTTTCTTTTATAGTATTCATTTTTGGTTTTTTCTATTATTTTTTCAAGCGTGTTTTTGTAATTCTTGTACTCAGCTTTGAGTCGTAAATTATTTGGGTTTTTTTTGAGCTGTAGGTACATAATATTTTTTTTATTCACCGATTTGACCAAAGATGTAGATATCCAATCTTTTCTTCTTTTTTGGTTTCTTCTTATTGGTATTTAACTGGTGCATTGCTCAGCTTCATATTGTAAATGTGCAACAAATCTCTCAACCACAGTATCCAAGTTACTATCTGAGATAATGTTTTGCCAATTTGTGTTTTTTATATTTTCAATAAACTTGTTTTCATTGAGCTGTCTTATGGTTTCTTGCTCATATTTTTTTGGTTCAGTGTTTCTTTCGAATACTTCTTGAACAATAATGCTTGAGTGATCTGTTATATTTGTGAGAGTAACTATCGGGATTGAAAATTCAATATCTTGTATATTACAGGGTTTAATGAAGATGTGGTCAAGACAAGCTGCGAGGCGCGTTGGTGCATTTATGAGAGATTTGTACCCGTATTCTGCCATGATTGTTAAGTAGTCACTGACGTTGTTGTCATTTTCGTCGAGAATGTCAATGTTCATATCCCCAACAATGAAATTATGTTTGTGATTATTTATTGCCTGGATGTCCAAGTAATTCTGTAGATTATGGTTAAACTGGTCGATACAAGTGGAGGGAGACCTGTAGAAGGTGTGGATAACTATGGGTTTACCAAAGAAATCTACTTTTAGTTTTAATAATATCGAACCATTGAAATGTATTAACTCGTTATCTTTGTAAATATCTGTCTTTATATATACGACACTGCCATCGTTCTGGTTCAAATTCCCCTCATTATAAAGCATTTTGTATCCTGACAAGTTAAATATACTGTGATCTTGAATCTTTCTTGTTTCTGTGAGAACAATACAATCAAATTCGAAGTCAAATTGTGTGATGAAAATTTTGAATTCGTCCAAGTTTTTTGCAATACTTCTGATGTTATTGTGTACTATTTTGAAATTTTGTGTTTGTTGGTTGATTTTCAGAACCTCATTTGTTTGGGATATTGTTTCCAAAGTAAAAGTATCTATTTTTGTCAGTGCAAAGTCTCGAATATATGGATCAATTGTAGCCTAGCTCAATAATATTTCAGAGAAAAATACAATACAAAAAAGGTTGAAATAACTGAATTTGAGGGAATAATAAAAATTTCTACAATTCACTTATTGGACCTGAGTCTATTCCTAAAGGCTTCTTTGTTCGATGCCACTGCGGTTTGTTTAGTTGTTTTCTTTATTGCTCCTGTTTTCGGGGTGTTGTGAAAATCCTCCAAATCCGACGATATTTTTTCTTCTTCCCTTATTCCAATTTTCGCTTGTTTCTCTTGGGCGTTAATGCTAGGTTTCCAAATTACAGGTTCTTGCGCTTCTTTTTCTATTTCCAGTGATCGATTCAGACAATTGTTTGGTGTTGGGGGGGCACTATTATGTTTTGTTTTCGTATCTTCTTCGTTTTGTGAGTTTTGTAATTCATCAACAGTGTAAGCTATATTGTTCACGTAGAGCTTGTTTCCTTTAATGTAGCTCCGATCGCTGGTACTTTCTCTAGCTTGATTGAGGTACGTTCTTAGAATTTTATTTTCAGATCTTTGATTCTCTGTCAAATCGTGAGCGATGAAAACTTTCAAGCATTTCAGTTTGTTTTGTTAATGAAAGCAAAGTTTTGTTATTTTTCATTGCATATCAAAATGTAAACAACTTTTTTCATTATTGAATTTGTACTGTATTATGATCATGCCCTTTTTTTCAATACCTCACCCAAACAACATGTTGATAGTCAAAAATTATTTTTGTTTTTTACTGCTACAGCGATGGAATCGAAAACTCTTATTATAAGGCCGAAAAAAAAACTGGACCATTATTCCGTCCGGCAACCTCCACAATGTCACTTATTGAGTCTTTCTTAACTCAAATCATCAATCAGAATGAGGTCATCGGTTTTTGCAAACGGAATGTTTTGCAGCGCTTGCACTATATAAGAGCAATGCAATTATCGAAAACTTACAACGGTAATTGCATTGTATCAAGTCACCATAACAACACATTTGAAACCGTATCGCTAGAAATCAGTAAACAACACAAAGTAATGTCAGATAGACTTCAAAAAGAGAAAAACATTTCCCTTTTAGGTGAGTACTCCATACAATCTATAGAGGTAAGTATAAATGAACAAAAAAACATTTCCTTGGAAATTTCTTTATTCGTGAAATATTCCAATGAATGACAATCGTGCATAAAAATGACCAAATTTTGCATTCAAGCGTGATATCTTATACAAATTGCAATAGGTTATTTTCATATTTTGTAAAAGATCCCTCGTCCTAAGAGACTCGTATACTTTCGCCAAAATATGCAAAAAAACTCTTGCAATTTTTAGATATCACGCTTTCTTACAAAATTTTCGGTAATTTTTATGCACTCGTGCGATTATAACCGATTATCCAATCGATGGGGAGAAAGCAAAGTCCTTTGCCCCAATAAAGTTGCTGTAGTTCTCATCTTGGAATATGGTATTGGGTTGAGGGCCATGATGAACAATCCAAGTTTTCGACCTTGGTTTTTTCCAATGTCTTCTCCGAATTTGAACGAGGCAAAATTTTCTACAATTTTTTATCCACACATTTTTTCTTCATAAGTCTAACAGATGGCTAGTTACAGTGGACAAAACTTTCAGATTTTTTCCAAAAACTCTTCCAATTGGATCATTTCACGGTAATTTTTCTGAATATGAATAACATCGTCTTATTTTGAACGGTTCTCAATACTTCAATAACATTATATGTCGGAATGTACTTCAAAACGCGGTTATTACAAGGAAGGCCTTCGGTTATGGTGGGAGGGTATAGCATCTTCAGGAAGGACAACTGACACTAAATCTGAACAATTGGAATTAATTACTTCGTGCAAGTTTCCAAAATCAATATCTATGGCAAATTCCACACCACCATCAAAATCTGGTGCTGCACTGACGCTATCCAAACTTTTCAATAGATTCAGTTGTTCACCTTTTGACAGCTATATATATTCATCAAGGTCGAATTGAAAATTCAATTATCCACGTGAGAATACCCATTGTGTCTGAATATATCTGAAACTGATAGTGATAGTTTTTTCAGTATATTGCATTCATCCAGAACTGAGAAGTAGTATTGTTTAATCGTCGCACTTCTTTTCAGTGCCTGTATAATCTGATAATAATACAATAACGTTATCATTTTCCTATTTTGGATATATATAATTTGGAATTGGCGTGGCTTTTAGCGGAAGTTGCAATAAGTTACGGCCGTGAAATATTAATTTGCGAACCATATCGAGAACGCCAAATACTTCCAGTGCGATTGCACCAAAATGATTTTTTCTAATTGAACAAACCGTGTTAAATGATCTTCGAACTGAATAGATCGTTAAGCTGTTATCTGGTCGAAAATGAAATGGCATATGGAGCTTGTTTTCAATACTATGGTATTCGTGAACTCAGGAAAAAAGCACAATGTCATGAATATTTGTAGTACCTGGATGATCAAACTTTGCTCGCTTCTTTTGGTAATCGTGTTTTTTTGGAAATTATATTAAGATACGAATTGAATACTGATGAAATTTGAATTTTCCGATCTTACGGACATGATATCAAAGAAATTTGTGGAATGGTTATTAATATATAATCATAAATCAAATATATATAAATAAATCAAAATAAATGTCATAAATCACACCAGGTGAACACCTCATACGCTGAACCTACCAACAGATGAGATTTCTTTTGTTGATAAATACATTAAAGTTTTACTGTATACACCTGAGATGCGAATAACTCATTTTAAAAGCGTTATTTGATACACTTCATCTCAGTTTTCAGGAACACTTTTCGTGCATTCAGTTAACGTTTGTTTGTCTCCACAATCATTCAGAGGAGGTGATAGTGAGCAGAGATCCCGCTTGAAAAACATGTTATTTATCAAGGGACACGGTTTTCCCAGTGGTTAATTTCAAAACAGTAATTTTATCACTTCCTGGCATCCGTAACAGATCCGTGCCAGAAGAGTTTTAACAAATTTTTTAATGAAATTGGAACTTTTCAATCAAATATATCATACTGAACAACTTTTGAGTTGTACACAATGCAGTCTACAATGCATGTGTAATATACCAAGACAGGATAGGTAAGAGCTAGTTATTCGCATTACTTGACATGAAATCAAGAATTTAATGTTCATTTTTGGCGCGTATATGGATAATGATCTCAATGTTCTTAAAGGAAAAATATCACGCCACTGATATATTTTAAAATTATTTTCGAATTTTTTCTTTCTCAAACAACACTAAAAAATCGAACGGAATCGTTTACCGAGCAAGGAAAGGGAAATTAATATACAGAGCAAGAATATTTATTTGAAACAATATTTATCTTCTGATTCCAACAACCTCCCCACCGGCTCGATAGTTTTCATCAGAACAAAATGGAAGTGGATATAATTTCGTAATTGGTCTAGTAAAGTATCCGTTCATTGTACGAATTTTTACAACTCGAACCATGTTATCGGATCCTGGCTTTACCTCTACAATGCGAGCTAGCCGCCATTCCAGCGGTGGAATATTATTCTCCTTTACTAAAACTAAATCATTGACTTTCAAATTTCCATATACTTTGGTCCATTTTGGTTTATGTTGGAGCTTGTTCAAATATTCTACGGACCAACTTTTCCAAAAGGATTGTCTAATTTTTTGACAACAATCCCAGGCCTTTAGCCTATTGTCGAGAACCTCAGATATAACGAGTTCCGGAAAAGGAATTGAAGATTCTTCTATTAAAAAATGACTGGGTGTAAGACACGAGTAATCTTCTGGATCTGTTGAAATGGGAGAGATAGGCCTAGAGTTCAGTATAGCTTCAATTTGACATAAAATAGTTGTGATTTGTTCAAAATTCAGAATACTTTTACCCATAACCCGTTTGAGATGAAATTTTGTAGATTTTATACCGGATTTCCACAATCCTCCCCAGTGTGGACTAATGGAGGGTATAAACTTCCACTGTATTTCCTTCGTAGATGAAAAATCATTCACAAAATTTCCCGTTTCTCGAAAAAAATTATAAATTTCTCTAAGTGAGTTCTTAGCGCCTTTAAAATTAGTTACATTGTCGCTGTATATTATTTGAGGACATCCACGACGAGCTATGAATCTTCTGGGCTTTACAATAAATGCATCTGTTGATGGACTGGGAACAAGTTCGATGTGAACTGCTTTTGTAATCATACAAACAAACAACGAAATATATACTTTGGAGATCGCTGCTTTTCGAAGACGAGATTCCTTCACTGCAATAGGACCGCCAAAGTCAACCCCTACTTTAAGAAAAGGACGTACAATAGGAAGTCTATGAGAGGGTAAAGAATCCATTATTTGCTGAGACGACGATACTTTGAAACTAAAACAAGTTACGCAATTTTTAACTTCTCGTTTGATTGGTCTCAATCCATTCATCAGCCAAAATCTCAACCTGAGATGAGAAAGAATAGTTTGTGGCCCTGCATGATGTAAATCCAAATGTTCCTGTCTATAGAGCAGTTTTACAACATGGTTTTTTGGTGGTAGAATGATAGGATGTTTTTGAGCAAAAGATAAATTGGATTGAGATAAACTTCCTCACACACAAAGTATACCTCCTTCATCTATAAAAGGACTCAATTGTGCTGAAGCACGTGATTTCAGAAGCATTTTTGATGTGACATCTCTGATTTCGTTTCTGAAATGAAGACGTTGAATACATCCAACTATCGTAGACAATACGCTATTGTCCGTTGTAGTCGACGAAATTTCGAAAATCTTGAAAATATTCCAATCAACATTAAGAGTAAGTTCCTGTATCTCTGATACCAGATTGCATACAAATGTGTTCCACCTAGTAGGTACATCCTGTAACCAACATAAAACAATTTGAGAATCACACCACGAAACGACTTTGGAAAACTTGATTTGGAAAATCGTACATATTTCATGACATAACTTTGCCATGAGTATAGCACCACATAATTCCAGTTCTGGAAGGGAGATTAACTTTTGTGGAACTATCCTTGATTTAGAACAAATCAACCTGCAACTTATTGCCTTAAAAATGTTAAAATGAACATTTCTTAAGTAAAAACATCGAGGAATTCTGAGGTTATCGAGTAAAGGAATTTCTTTTGAAAATATTTTCCGTTCATGACATGAATCCGGAGGTAGAGAATCATCCCAGCCTAGTTCCCGACTCCATATATTTTTCATTTAAATTTTACCAACCACTAAAATGGACCTATGAAACCTAATGGATCGAAATTCCTAAAACCTTGTTTAAGTATCCATCTGCATGAATTTCGACATCTCCATTGATATGTTTCTCAAAAGATCCTTGACCTTTCCTACCCGATGACCCTTCAACCTCATTCTGAATAAATGATTGAGATGAATCCTGAGGCTTGAGATATTCAACAACGTTCGATACCCACTTACTTTTGAACATGACATCATTCAAAAAGTTCTGTTTCAGCATTGATTTTCACCATGCATGTCATCTTGGTGGTTGCACATATATATATATATATATATATATATATATATATATATATATATATATATATATATATATGCTGGCTGGAACTTCCGGTTGATCCGCGTCTGGAATGATTTACTTGTCTACGTTTCGGCTCCCATTTCGGAGCCATTTTCAAGACTTAGTGACCTTGCGTCTAGGTCTGAGTTTTCTTACTAGCTGGCTATCATCACTGGAGATCGAGGATTGAAGGTTGGTGGGATTTAAGGGTTCATTAGTAATTATGGCAGGATCAGGGATCGGACGGTCGATGGGAGGTTCGAACGGATTAGTTCCCAAGTCGGAGTAAATAGAAGTATGTCGGACCAAGAGTGGTTTCCAGGTATTATGGAGTCTTTGAGAATCGTCGCGTTTATTGAGGCAGTTGGGACGTTTTTCGATTTCAATGGCTTCACGGGTAACTCTGGTTGGTGAAGCCATTGAAATCGAAAAACGTCCCAACTGCCTAAATAAACGCGACGATTCTCAAAGACTCCCCAATACCTGGAAACCACTCTTGGTCCGACATACTTCTATTTACTCCGACTTGGGAACTAATCCGTTCGAACCTCCCATCGACCGTCCGATCCCTGATCCTGCCATAATTACTAATGAACCCTTAAATCCCACCAACCTTCAATCCTCGATCTCCAGTGATGATAGCCAGCTAGTAAGAAAACTCAGACCTAGACGCAAGGTCACTAAGTCTTGAAAATGGCTCCGAAATGGGAGCCGAAACGTAGACAAGTAAATCATTCCAGACGCGGATCAACCAGCACATTTCTAACCGCGGAAGCCAAGCCGATCATATATATATATATATATATATATATATATATATATATATATATATATATATATATATATATATATATATATATATATGATATATATGATATGACTAGGCTTCCGCGGTTAGAAATGTGCTGGCTGGAACTTCCGGTTGATCCGCGTCTGGAATGATTTACTTGTCTACGTTTCGGCTCCCATTTCGGAACCATTTCCAAGACTTAGTGACCTTGCGTCTAGGTCTGAGTTTTCTTACTAGCTGGCTATCATCACTGGAGATCGAGGATTGAAGGTTGGTGGGATTCAAGGGTTCATAAGTAATTATGGCAGGATCAGGGATCAGACGGTCGATGGGAGGTTCGAACGGATTAGTTCCCAAGTCGGAGTAAATAGAAGTATGTCGGACCAAGAGTGGTTTCCAGGTATTGGGGAGTCTTTGAGAATCGTCGCGTTTATTGAGGCAGTTGGGACGTTTTTCGATTTCAATGGCTTCACCAACCAGAGTTACCCGTGAAGCCATTGAAATTGAAAAACGTCCCAACTGCCTCAATAAACGCGACGATTCTCAAAGACTCCCCAATACCTGGAAACCACTCTTGGTCCGACATACTTCTATTTACTCCGACTTGGGAACTAATCCGTTCGAACCTCCCATCGACCGTCCGATCCCTGATCCTGCCATAATTACTAATGAACCCTTAAATCCCACCAACCTTCAATCCTCGATCTCCAGTGATGATAGCCAGCTAGTAAGAAAACTCAGACCTAGACGCAAGGTCACTAAGTCTTGAAAATGGCTCCGACATGGGAGCCGAAACGTAGACAAGTAAATCATTCCAGACGCGGATCAACCGGAAGCTCCAGCCAGCATATATATATATATATATATATATATATATATATATATATATATATATATATATATATATATGTGCAACCACCAAGATGACATGCATGGTGAAAATCAATGCTGAAACAGAACTTTTTGAATGATGTCATGTTCAAAAGTAAGTGGGTATCGAACGTTGTTGAATATCTCAAGCCTCAGGATTCATCTCAATCATTTATTCAGAATGAGGTTGAAGGGTCATCGGGTAGGAAAAGTCAAGGATCTTTTGAGAAACATATCAATGGAGATGTCGAAATTCATGCAGATGGATACTTAAACAAGGTTTTAGGAATTTCGATCCATTAGGTTTCATAGATCCATTATAGTGGTTGGTAAAATTTAAATGAAAAATATATGGAGTCGGGAACTAGGCTGGGATGATTCTCTACCTCCGGATTCATGTCATGAATGGAAAATATTTTCAAAAGAAATTCCTTTACTCGATAACCTCAGAATTCCTCGATGTTTTTACTTAAGAAATGTTCATTTTAACATTTTTAAGGCAATAAGTTGCAGGTTAATTTGTTCTAAATCAAGGATAGTTCCACAAAAGTTAATCTCCCTTCCAGAACTGGAATTATGTGGTGCTATACTCATGGCAAAGTTATGTCATGAAATATGTACGATTTTCCAAATCAAGTTTTCCAAAGTCGTTTCGTGGTGTGATTCTCAAATTGTTTTATGTTGGTTACAGGATGTACCTACTAGGTGGAACACATTTGTATGCAATCGGGTATCAGAGATACAGGAACTTACTCTTAATGTTGATTGGCAACATGTGCCTTCTGAAAAAAATCCTGCTGATCACATATCTCGTGGTTTGAATCCAATCAATTTGATATCTTGTGAACATTGGTGGTACGGACCAAAATTTCTGAAAGATCATGATTTGAAGTTCGAAAATATTTCTTCGGTAAGAATGGATTCTCTTCCTGAACAAGTTGTTAACTCTCGTATCTTCGAATGAATTTTCATAAGTGATGGGAATATTTTCAAGATTTTCGAAATTTCGTCGACTACAACGGACAATAGCGTATTGTCTACGATTCGCAAACAATTGTTCGAAGGTGAAAAGTAAATTGAATGGTCCTCTTCATTTTGATGAATCACAAAATTCTTTGAAGGTTATAGTTGGATGTATTCAACGTCTCCATTTCAGAAACGAAATCAGAGATGTCACATCAAAAATGCTTCTGAAATCGCGTGCTTCAGCACAATTGAGTCCTTTTATAGATGAAGGAGGTATACTTTGTGTGTGAGGAAGTTTATCTCAATCCAATTTATTTTTTGCTCAAAAACATCCTATCATTCTACCACCAAAAAACCATGTTGTAAAACTGCTCTATAGACAGGAACATTTTGATTTACATCATGCAGGGCCACAAACTATTCTTTCTCATCTCAGGTTGAGATTTTGGCCGATAAATGGATTGAGACCAATCAAGAGAGAAGTTAAAAATTGCGTAACTTGTTTTAGTTTCAAAGTATCGTCGTCTCAGCAAATAATGGATTCTTTACCCTCTCATAGACTTTCTATTGTACGTCCTTTTCTTAAAGTAGGGGTTGACTTTGGCGGTCCTATTGCAGTGAAGGAATCTCGTCTTCGAAAAGCAGCCATCTCCAAAGTATATATTTCGTTGTTTGTTGTTATGATTACAAAAGCAGTTCACATCGAACTTGTTCCCAGTCCATCAACAGATGCATTTATTGTAAAGCCCAGAAGATTCATAGCTCGTCGTGGATGTCCTCAAATAATATACAGCGACAATGTAACTAATTTTAAAGGCGCTAAGAACTCACTTAGAGAAATTTATAATTTTTTTCGAGAAGCGGAAGCCCAGCCGAACATATATATATATATATATATATATATATATATATATATATATATATATATATATATATATATATATATATATATATATATATATATATATATATATATCTGTTGATTACAATATACAAAAGTTATTTTCTATATGGAGTACTTATTAACGTGAGATTGAAATGAAAGTGGATTAAAATAAACAGAAAATACATTAATTAAATGACAATGACGAGTTGACTCAATCAAAGCGGAAAATATTCTTAAACGGGTGTTATATATTTTTTTCGTTGAAAAGTAACAAATAAGTATATATCTGACTAAGGTTATTCTAGTCGGTTCGTTTATTCATAGAATGTTGTTCCCTATAAATATGAACCATTTTTAGAAATATTCTTTTCGAAAGATTCATCTCTGTGTCCAAGATTCCAGTATTCTCTAATCCATTTGATGATCATTACGATTCACATGTTCCGATAAGGCACACGAATTGCTGTTCCTTCCACAATCGCTTCTGTGTAAAATTTTGCGACTATTGAGATTCCTAGCTGTTTGACCAATATACGTCTGATTACAATCTAGATAGGGGATTTTATAAACAATATCAGATCTGTTTTTTCAAAATTGAGGATTCAACTTCAGAGTGTAAGATAGAAATATTTCTGTGAAAATTTCATCGTGTTTCCGACGTGAAGCATTGAAAATCAGCGTAGCTGCTGAAATTTCAGTTGAAAGATGAGTTTTCAAAATTTGTTTTTTGTAGCAGTAGCTACGCCTTGAGCTCATAACGAAGCACTTTCTTTCAGCGCTCTATGTAGTGATATTATTTTACGACGACAAATTTTTTCCATTCCTGATATAGCTGTCCATGCATATTTTTTGCCACGAGAAATGTTGTTCATCAGCATTCGCATCGAACAACTCCTCAGATATGTCTGAAATTTTGTATTTGTGTCGACTTGCTGCAATTTGAAACTTTTTTTTTTTGGTTATTCACCATTTTATCAGGTGAATCATAAAATAAACATGATTTTTCGTTGTTTTTTTTTCAAATGTATTATTTGTAGCGACATTTTTCTACTTTTAAAACCAAACGTGTCACAAAATTGGGAGCACTGCTATTCTTAAAATTAGTGAATGTACTTGTTATACTTATCGATGACATTTAGCTATAACTGAAAACGTTTGAGAGAAGCGCAGCTGGCTCTAAAATTCGAGAGTAAGTATGTGACGCTGGGGAGAGAGTTTAAATCAAAACTAACAACTGACTTTCCTGGAAACCGTCAGTTACAGGTATGTGAGGATCTTACAGAATCATTCCAGTCGAGAAATAACGGTCAATGGTTTTTGCATTCTATACAACTTTTTTTTTCCACAGCTACATCAGTGACATCGGAAACTCTTATTAAAGCACCGGAAAAAAAAATTGGACCATAAACCTGTCCGGCAACCTCCACAATATTATTTATTAGGTCTTCCTAAACTCAAATCTTCTATCAAAATGTGGTCATCGGTTTTTTCAAACGGAATGTTCCGCTGCGCCCGCTCTAATAGGACATTTTATATATGAGTAGAATATTCAACCCAATCGACAGAAAATTATTTGGTATATACTCAAACATGGTCATTTTTATAGAAACACAGTGATTTCAATAATTAAACTGAACTACTCTTGATTGTAGAGCTATAATATTTGCAATCATCTGAATCAATGATTCTGCCGATTGCAAAAATAAAGTATGTATACCTTGGATATGAAACTGTTTAGCGACCTCCAGATTGTCTTGCTTTAACCGCAACTGACCTCGGCATTACTTCTTTCAGTACGATAGAAAGTTTTTTCATAGCTATGATGTACGAATAACTATTTTGAAATATTCAATGTGGTTACTATGGTTTTTGCCACCATCATACTGTAATGAATAAATGACGCATTCATGAAATTCGTTCTGGAAATAAAATTTGAATTTATGTAAGAGAATTCTTGAAATATCCGAAAATGTTTGAGTGGAGTACCGTTCCTGAATTATAAGAAGATTATAAAGACAATTCAATAAATTTGACAAGTCTTTATATATTTCAAGCCGTCATCAGCGCCGTATAGCAAGCATAGATATTTGTCAGCGCATTTTTATATCAATTTAAATGTGTTTGTTTTCTCTGAGCCATGCGTTTCCCATCGACTGTTTTGCCGTTATGGCAGTTCGTCAATGAGCACATATAAGGTGCAAGTGGCTCCTTTTTGTTGGCTCCGTTTGTGTAGTTTCCCTCGAGTCCTTGATACCAAGTTTTGCATATATACGTATGCTTAATACCGCACTGATGACAGCCATAGTAGGACAAATTCGCCACTTTCGTGACTTGAACTCACAATTCACGCTGAATTCATGAATTGAAAATTCATCAGAAAAAAATGAATGGAAGCCACATGGTAGCTTGTGAGTTGTTACTCTGAGCACTTCACAATTCATTTTGCTAATTTCTTAACGAAGCATCAATCGGTTACCTCACCAGAGTTCAAAATGGGATATTTCATTAATTAGCTGACTTCCCCACCTCTACATGAAAGATCAAAAAAATATATCTGTGTTGAATTTGCACCTTTTTTCGAAAAGAAAAAAATTAGAAATTTATTTGAAATTGCCGTCAAATATTTTCCGGATAACTTGATTTTGTTTTTGAGAGAAATGGCGTGATATCTGTGGAAAATCAATGATATTTTCTTGGCATCTATAGAAAAAAGTGCACAACATTTTTTTGACAATAATGTCTCGTTGGTGTTACTTGAATCGCGGACTCATTACCTTCTGTGTCATTGAAGAAGTTGGAAGTTATATATAGTGAAAAGTGGGGAATGCAGTAATGTCACCAAAGAAAAACTCTTTTGGGTTGATTCAAGCTTTCGGAACTTTGTTCATTACATCATCAGGAAAATACAAAATTGATTATATTTATGTGGGAGGTACTACAATTGGTTGTTTTATCATACTCACACCTTAGATGAGGTTATCTGACACGATGTTCAATAATAATCATTCTTGGAGTACAAATGGGGTGAAGCTCCTTTATGAATAATCTGATGGTATACACAAGTATACAATTACAGAATAAACGTTAAAATTAATATTAAAAACTAATTAATCTGTGCAGACCATGTGGTCAGGGTGGAAGTACTAGGTTGGTGTGTGAAAGGTGAAGTGTGAAGTTGACAACGACAGGGCTTTTGACATCTGCCAAGTCAAACGTTGACAGTGGTACCGATTGACTGTGTGGACCAACCGATGTCTGAAAATGTTCCTCGTCCTTAGTACAAGTATTCGTTTTGTGACTTCGGAGACTAATTGATTGAATTTGATGTAATAATGAATAAACTCGAGAAACAGTGTGAGAATTGATATTGCAATGAATAATAATTGTAAAAAGTTGTTGTTGAGAGATAAGAATGTTGTAGCGAAACGTGGTTTCCACAGCGCCACTTGTTCATATGACCCATAATACCAATTATGTGTACCATACATAGCGGTTCGAGAATGTTTCTCAAAGCAGGTTTTTTGGAATAATATAGAAACGAAAAGTTGCCACTTCGTCGTGGGTATTGCTAGTTAATTTGATTGTGAGAAAATTTCAATACGTTGACGGAACTGTTTTCGTGCTTTGGGTTAATTAAAACTTATAATATCATCCCTTTGGATATTTGGTTGGTGCCTGCACTATTTCAGGTGGAGATATTGAATTGGAGTGTATTTCTGTCTGAATGTGCACTATTTTAGTTTCGTCAAGTCATCTGAAAACTGATAATAAATCATCCACTGGGATTCTGCTTTTCACTACAGAAAGCCAGGTTTGACCCACTCTAACCCTGAGAAACTTCTGATCTTTCACATCTGGCGACCATCTCGGGCCTGGTTTTTTGAGTCCGTACCAGAGGCAGGAAATGGTAGTGGAAAATTCTCCGAAGAGATACCAGCTACGGAGCGGGCGAATGGTGGGAAACGATGAGGAGGCATGAAATATGATATTACCAACAACGCAAAATACTGGTAACACTGGAAGTCAAGGTAACACTTCTCCATTGAATTCACCCCTGAACATCAACGGCCCGGTCACAACATTCACCCTTGAGTCACCTTTGGGGGTAACTCCATCGGTGCCACCATCAGTATTCGATTTTTCAACCCTTGGAGCTACATCATTGGCTTTTTCAAGAGAACCAATCATAGTAACAACTGTACAATATTTTTTTTTCTCTGGAGCAGGGTCTCCATAATCTTAATATGAGTGACGAGAACAAGGGGCCTAATCAGAGTCCAAAAAATATTTTTCATAATGTTTTACCACCTTCAAAAAGAGCGGAAGTAAATTTTGCTAGAACCCTGGTTACGCCCATTGTTACTTCAAATATCAGTTACACTTCCAGTAGTAGCGGAGTCTACGCTTCTTTATAAATAGTTTTACTCATAGAATAAGGAGAGAAAACGACTTTCAGCCAAATATAAATCATTTAGGCATACAAAAAAATCCTCAACCCGTAAAAGTTACAAAAAATATTACTTTTTCAGATGAAAATATAGGAACACTATCGAATCCACGAAATAATTCATTGTTTTCCGGTAACCATCAGAATGGAAATTTATTTTTGCCCACTTGTACGAAATATCATAGTCAGGGAGCATATATGTTCTAAAAAATTGTTGTTCTAAAATTGTTCTTTTTCGTTAACCAGCTGACGAACGTCAACACTCAGAAGTCGAAACTTGTGCGAGCAATGGATCAACGAGGCCTTACCTTTTAACGTGCGATTACCCAGCACGGTGGCCCGGCGAGGATTCGAACCCCGGCCTTCCGCTTGATAGGCAGATATGCTAACCACTACACTACCGAACCCACGTATATGTTGAATCCGAATAATGTTAATTTTCAAAATTAGCCTAGAGAAAATTGTAATTTAGGAATACAACCAACAATCTCTGAATATTCTAACGTGAATAATTGGATTCATGCTGTGAAAGACTTGGAATCATGTAAGTCCTTACCTACCTATGATGGTGAAGGCTCACTGCACCCAATTGAATTTTTAAATTATTTAGAAACTTTTATCGATGTGCATAATATTGATATGAATAAATTTTCCTTGATGGTTAGTCATTGTTCCAGAATTCAGCCAAGCTTTAGTTTCAAGCGTATGTTCATTTTTTTATAAACTACACGGAATTCCGAATTGCGTTTATGGAACAATTTTGGGGTGCCAACAAACAACTCAAAGTTAAACTTCAATTAGAGTCGAGGCGTTACAGAGACGGTGATGGCTCGTTTGTCGACTATTTCAATAAATACGTAGTTATGGCGAAATACCTACATCCCCCCTACTCCCCAGAGCAACTACTATCTACAATCGCACGACATATTCCACCAAATATTTCCGCAGTTTTGGTCGGGGCGAATTCACTTTTAGCAGGAGTCTATCGACTTAGACAAGCCGATTACTATTTTTTTAACGATAGAAAACTTGCTGCTACCAACAATTACCCAAGTCAGGCTGCTAATTGTTTTACTCTTCTCAAATCGACACCAAATGAAGCTGATCAATGGAAAACAGACGGTCAAAAAGTGAATTTCAGAGCCAACCAGAGAGATTTTGGTGGAGGTTTCCGAAAGAAACACATTTTCAGCCTTGATATATCTTCTCCTGAGATACCGCCCTCGGAAAACGAAGAGGACTCTCATGCGCAGGCTAATGCGTGGGAGCAACCCTAAACAGAGCCATACATGTCAAAAATTTTCCCCGCTCAGACTTATTGGAAGAGTGTGATTTCAACCATGCGCCGGTAGACACGCGATCTCCCGTTACTGTAGTCACATTATATAACCAAGGATTCCTAGCCATGATTGATACAGGTAGTATGGTATCGGTAATTTCGATAGTGGTACGGAAACAAATTTCTGATAATAAAAAATATATTCCCTATTTTCCGTGTTCCGGTTCTCGAGTAGTAGGTGCATTCCAATCTAAATAGAAAAAAGTCTCATTTCAAGCAGCTATCACTTTTTCATTGAACGAAACGGAATTCTGTCACGAATTCCTCATTATTCAAAGGTTCAAAGCCACAATGATACCTTGACTGATTTTCTGGATCATGAAAGAGTGGAAATTACACAAATTTTTGAAGCTAACCGTTGCATGAGCAATGACCAAAAAAATATGTTTGCTGAGGTAATCCAAAAACATTAAACGGTATTTTCGAATATTCCAGGGCGCACAATGTTATACGAACATTCCATCGTACTCAAAAACGACAAAGAATTTTTGTCCGACCTTACCCAATCCCAGTGGCGCACCGAAACGCGGTAAATTCAGCCCTAGCCCAGATGGAACAGTGGGGTGTTATCGAACGGGCCTCTACTCCCTACATATCTCCCTTGATGACGACCATTAAAAAAGATGGAAACGTCAGGGTTTGCCTTGATGCCAGGTATCTCAATAAGAGAATGGTGCCTGACTTTGAGTTGCCCTTGCGCATTGATGACATCTTTCGTTCTTTGGGGGGCAAAACTGTATCGTCGAAAATTGACTTATCCCACTCTCACTGGCAAATACCAATAAGGCTTCAGGACAGAAAATACACCGGTTTCATGGTCAACGGAAAAACGTTACAATTTTGCTCATTTTTGGGGAAGACTACAGTGATTTTCTCACTAATGTGGACGACCTATTGGTAATGTTGTCTTCCTTTGAAGAACATTTAGGACATTTGGAGAAAGTTTTCTCTAGGTTACACCAGGCAGACCTAACGGTTAAGTTGGTTAAGTGTAAGTTTTTCCAGAGCGAAATGCATTTTCTCGGTTACGAAGTTTTCCCAAAAGGTTTCTGTTCAGATCCGGAAAGGATTCAGGCCATCCAGGATTATCGACGTCCGGCCAACTTAAGGGAGCTTCAAAGGTTCCTAGGCCTCTGTATTTATGACAGAGCTTTCTCACCGAGTTTTGCCAACCTTTCGGAACCCTCTTGAGGAAACCTGCTAAGTGGAAATGGGGGAAGGAACAGGAAACAGCTTTACGAAGTCTCAAGCAGGAACTCCAAGAATCCACCCTGCTATATCACCCTGATCCCACCTTACCATTCCATGTAGAAACGGACGCAAGTGATGTCGGAATCGCGGGACAGCTTTATCAAATCAAAGGAGAAAAGCATGTGTTCGCCTGGGCGAGTAGACTGTTGATAGAAAGGAAAAGACGATATATTTCGAACGAGAAATGATTATTAGCTGCACTCTGGTGTATATCACGTGGGAAAATTTATCTTCTGGTCAACGAATTTACCCTTCATACCGACAGCCGAACGTTAACCTATCTCAACTCTTGTCGACTGTTGAGTCCAAGAATTACGAGATGGGCCCTCGCCCTTCAGGATTTCAACTTCCAGATCGTTCACGTACCAGAAAGAAAATTTTCAAGTCGATGCACTATCACGATACGCTTGCATAAGACTTCCTACACCAATTGATAAATGTTTTAGAGTAACCTCTATTCAACTTCCCGTTCAGGTTAGCGGGAAGTTGAATAAAATAGGTGAGATGCAAAATGACGATCCTAAGCTTCACATTATAAAAGCTAACCTTTTTGAGGACGTTTCGCTTCAAGCAAAATTTGCCGTATATAAAGACATTCTCTATAAGAGAGGCGATAGTCCAAACATTTTCCTTCTCTGTATTCCAGAATCGTTCATACGAGACCTAGTTATGGATGCGCATGAAGCTCTGGAACACTTCGGAGTTTATAAAATATGGATGGCTCTGGGAGAGAAAGTTTTCTTTAAAAATATGCAACGAAATATAGGAAATAATCAAAACCTGTACTGTATGCCAGGAATCCAAAATATCAATTTTACCAAACCCCCCACAGGTACCTATAATTCCAGAATCGAAGACTGACTTACTAGCTATGGATGTGCTTGGTCCTTCAGTGCGCAGTCGCGGAGGGGCTATGTATATTTTTGTCATTTATAATGTATTTACCAAATACGTGACATTGTACCCGATAATAAAAGCAAATTCTGTCACCATGTTGAACAGACTGCAGAAGAATTATTTTCCGTTATACGGTCTTCCAAAACGTGTACTTCACGATAATGCTAGCCAATTCTCATCGAAAACCTGGAAAGCTACGTTAGAGGCATTGGGTATTAAATTGGTAGTTATTTCTGTGCACCACCCAATGGCCAACCCGTCGGACGTTGCATGCGCGAAATTGGGCGAATTTTGTTATGACTATTGTCATGACCAGCATTCGAAATGGGCAGTGGATATTCTACTGTTTCAGTCCTTTTTAAACCCAGTCGTTCACGAATCTACCGGCTTCGCTCCTATTGAGCTCGAGTTCGAAAAGGATAAAGTAAAATTGTTACCACCTGATATCCTTCATCCCGATTATAATTCGGGGAACCAGTCGCAAAGCGATAAACTAGTTCTTGCCGAAGCAAACCTGCAGAGCAGAGCGACGAGCTGCCAAACTCCCTGGTCGTCCTTACGCCCGTTTTTCAGCCAGGTGACTCAGTTTCACTCGAAGCCAACAATATTTCCTCATATATTAAGGCTGAAATGAGAAAGCTTCTGCTTTTTTTCGAGGGGCCCTACAGGATCAAACGAAAAATTGCAAGTGATACTTATATCCTTAGCCAGCCGAACCATGATCTTGAGCGTGGCATGTTTCACGCCAGTCATCTGAAACTCTATCATTCACCTGTCTGAGGTTGAACACTTTTTGATCGAAAGTGTTCGTCCTAAGTGGGGACGGATGCAGCGAAACGTGGTTTCCACAGCGCCACTTGTTTATATGACCCACAATACAGTTTCGTGCGTTCTGGGTATGGTACCAATTGGCGGTTCGAGAATGTTTCTCAAAGCAGGTTTTTTGGAATAATATAAAAACGGAAAGTTACCACTCCGTCGTGGGTATTGCTAGATAATTTGATTTTGTAACATGAACTTAACCATTAACCCCTTACGCCGATCCTGTCATACGACATCACCTACCCGTAGACTTTTTTTCCAGTTGACAATAGCTGTCACGATGACAGATATGTAATGTAAAAGTTTGATTGTACGAAATCATTCATTTTTCCATTGAGTTTTTACTAATGTTTATGTTCAAGTACATTTAAATAAAACTACATCCTTTTTCGTACTCCTATCTATTCAAACGGAGAACCACAACAACACCCCATCACAATTGTGAGAAAATTTCAATATGTTGACGGAACTGTTTTCGTGCTTTGGGTTCATTAAAACTTATAATATAATCCCTCTGGATATATGGTTGGTGCCTGCACTATTTTAAGTAGGTGAGGATATTAAGTTGAAGTGTATTTTTGTCTGAATGTGCACTATTTTAGTTTCGTCAAGTCATCTGAAAACTGATAATAAATCATCCACTGGGATTCTGCTTTTCACTACGAAAAGCCAGGTTCGACCCACTCTAACCCTGAGAAACTTCTGATCTTTCACAATGTTAATGATTTATACGTTGAGAATAACAAGTATGATATTTGAATGACTGAAACAAGAAATTGTTTCATGAAATTTTATACTAAGTTTTTAGTACTGTTTATGGTACTAACAGGGTTTGTATCAACTGACAGTAAATAAGAAGAAATCTCGCTCAAGTGATTTATGTCGTTTTTTTTTGTTGATGCAGTGACTGTCTTGTACAATAATTGCCATTTCCATAAAGACCCTTCTTGAAATGTGTGGCTCAGTAGCCAACACCCTCGCTGATTCATAGTTTATCCGGTGATATGATTTATTAGCATGGTTTGCTAGAGCACATCTCCTCGATGTAGTCTGCAATCGCTTTCGTATGAGATTATTCTACTTATTAGGGTTCTTGAGGTATGACCAATATAGTTTTTGTTGCAATCTGAACAAGGAAACTATGTACTATTAAAGAGGTGGAGGTAGTGGGTACTTTATCCTCAACTTTTGAAAAAATTGATCTAAGGGTTAAGACTGTTTTATTGTCAGTTTTTATATTACATTGAGGGTGAAATTGTCTGGTGGGATCGGGCTTGATTTCTTCAATGTGAAGTGAAGAAGTGAACATGATTGAAGTGCCATCAGTGTTATTAAAATGGGGGGTGGATTTGTATTGTTCACTATGATTTGAGATTGTGATTGGGATGGTGTGTTGCACAAAATACTCCTCACTAAGTTCTTTGGATATGAATTTTCAATTGAAAGGTGAAGGATATTTGAATTTCGATTCAGAAAGGGGTAATCAGAACTTCTGGTTACTCTGTTTTTCATTTGCATAGGTGAGTTCATTTTTATTGAAAGTTTATGATATGACTCGTAGATAATGTTTCTACCGGAGAGGCATGGCTTCCTGTACCAGTTCACTAGTATTCTATTATTCGGAGAACGAATAAGTTTGGTATCTAGGAACGGTACTGCACACTTGTTATCCTCAAGTTCTATTGTGAAATGAATGGACGGTGTAACGGTAATTTCATATGTTACTAGTGTAATATATTATTATGATTCTAAGAGACTATTCTACAGATATATAGCCTGCTGAAGTATCCTCGGATATCTCGACCTCTTCCTTAATGTGTTTTAGTAATATAGCCTCGGATATTCAGATTGAGAGTTGAATATCATGTTGAGACGAACACCTGCTGGTAACTGGAGTCAGTCTGCCTTGGTATTGTCTCCTATAAATTTGCAAGTTAAGATATTTTCATCTGTTTTTGAGATTGGATGAATAATGTACTTTTTGCTCATGTTGCCTGTGTAACTTCAATACATCTAAAATCTGCACCAGTCTTCTCAATAAGCACCCATTGTCTTCAATCAGGAGCAATAATTGTTATTATCATCCAGCAATTGCACATCAGTCAAAGAGAGAGAAACAGCACATTTTGTGCGGGTACAAAACTGCAAGACCATGGAGTAAGTAAGATATTCTTCAAAACCGTCAGCCTGGTGGAATGGGTAATAATTATTGTCTGGCATTAGGTTGGCTGAGGTCGCGATGGTTGTTCGTGATGGATGTCAGGTCTATCATCTGGAGTGACACTTGACAGGGATTGGTTGACGTCTGGTCATATTTCTGAGATGGTTGTGTAAAAGTCGGCCACTAGCCCGTTGATTTGAATATTGATCCATCTTCGATTAGAATTAAGGACCATAACGCATTTTTGTGGGTTTGGGATTCAATGAGCTGATAAACCTCTTTCAATTGTGTGTCAGCTCCTTTGAAATTCGAACCTTGATCCGAAAACAAAGTGGAATATTGACCTCTCCATGATAAAAATCGTTGCAATGCAGCTGAGAAAGATTCAGTGGATAAGGAAGAGGCAAGTTCAAGATGAATGGCTTTCGTGGATAAGCAAATAAATAAACAAACGTACGCCTTTTGGATTTTTATACCTCTCCTTCGACTCATAATGATGTGAAATGCTCCTGTATAGTCAACTCCGGTTGAGAAAAGAGCTTTGGATCCATTGACTCTTTCTTTAGGAAGATCAGCCATGATTGGATAAGTAGGTTTAAGTTTCAGTTTGAAACAGTGATTACACTTCCAGACACGTTGACGAATAATATCGCGGGCGGATAAAATCCAATATTTTTGTCTCAAAATCGATTGCAATAAATAAGGTCCAGTGTGACATTTAATTTTATGGTTGTAATCGATTAAAATATTGACGAAAGGATCTGATTTTGGTAATAAAAGGGGGTGTTTATGTTGAAAGCTGAGATTAAAATTCGTTAGTCTACCTCCAACGATAATACCATCTTTGATGAAAGGTTTCAAACGAAATAAACGTGAAGGTAAGGGTTTATTTTTAAAAAAAAATTCATATTCGATACAGAAGTGCCGTTGTTGAACAGCTTTTATCAAAGCGAGTTCTGCTTTTTCCAAATCAGTAAAATCAATAACTTTACAAATGGGTGATATTTTGACAAATCTCAGAACAAATGTGGTTGCATTCAATAATTTTGACCAAGAAGAGAAATGATTTATGAGAGAGTATGATGGTGATATTGTATCATCAGTTGATAATAAGATTAATTTTTCATCCTCAATTTCATTAATTGCAACTTTATTTACAGACTCAACTGACCACTCACAGGGTCAAATGTCAGCCAAGAGGGTCCACAAAACCAAGTGGGATGATTCATAAGAGCGGACGGGGTTTAACCTCTGGAGGCGCAATCCGAGGTATTCTGCTTACCAAAAACGAAATACCAATGTTCAGATGGTGAATAACTAGATATTCTAGAGATTCTATCAGAAACATGAGTTTTCCATTTTTTGTAGGGAGAATGTATCCAACTCAAAGCGATCATAGAATCAGAAAAAGCATATACTTCATTTATTTTATGCCTAGAAGAGTGAATGTTAATGGCATGCGATAAAAGTTTAGCTAAAAGAACTGATGCATTCAGTTCCAAATGAGGTAGGGTGATTTTGGATGTAGGGCTGATTTTTTATTGTGCACAAAGAAATGTTACTGTTACATTGTTTTGAGAGACGAAGCGACAATAGATGACAATCGCTACTCCTGCTGTACTCGCATGCGAGAAACCAATGAGAGTTGGGAATTTTCAAAAACTGAAATATGTCTTGGATTTCCAAAACTATTCAACATGAGTAATTCCAACAGTATTTTATTCCATATTTTAACCAAGTTCTCTGGACCTGTTCGATCCCAATCAAATTTCAAATTCCAAAGTGTTTCGATCAAAATTTTAAGATACAGTGTTAACGGAGCTAAAAAGCCAAGAGGATCAAAAGAACGTGCTAATAGAGATAAAATTGCACGTTTTGTGCAAGGAGCAAACTGGTTCTCAACTTCAAAACTGAATTTGTCTTTCAGAGGATCCCACTGTAGCCCTAAAATTTTCAACATACTCTTGTCAAATTCTATAAGATACGGAAATTTCAAAGAATCCGGAATTTTGAAAAGAAATATTTCTGAATTAGACATCTATTTATTCATTCGAAATCTACCAGATTGGAACAAATCCACTATTTGGGAATGAGCTTCGAAGGCTTTTGTTATCGAAGGAAAACTACATACTAGGTCATCAATGAACATATCCCTTTCTATGGGTATAATAGCTTTGGGATAATGTTTCGCTTCATCTTCAAATAATTGTTTGTTAGTTCTCAGACTGAGGAAAGGTGAGGGTTTTACACCAAATGTTACGGTATTCAGTTTATAAATTGAAATAGGATTCTTCTGGTGAAATCGCCATAATATCCTTCGAAAATGTCTATGCTCTTCAACAACATTAATTTGACGAAACATTTTTTGCAAATCTGAGGTAACCGCTATAAGAAAAAGTCTAAAATTCAATACAATTGTGAAAGGATTATTTTGTAACTTTGGCCCCGTATGCAAAATATCGTTTAAAGAAATATTTTATCAGTTTTCATACTAGCATCAAATACTATTCGACATGGTGTAGAGGTACTGTCAGTTTTGCAAATACAATGGTGAGGTATATAATACGAGGGTGAATCGATTTCATCATCAGATACTAGAGACATATGGTTTTGATCAATATAATCTCTCAAAATGGATGTTTCTCGTAATTCTGGTAATTTCTCTAATCTTTTTTATAAGGAAAGAAATCGATTTTTGCCTAATACAAAAGAATCTCCCAATTTGTTGGGATCATCTTTAAATGGTAACGCTACCATGTAACGACCTGTTCCGTCCCTACTGACTGTTTCGGTGAATAATTGTTCACGAAGTTCATCTCCCTTTGTTGAAGGAGGAGTGGAAAAATCATCAACCTGCCACATTTTTTCTATCAAAGAATCCAAGTTCAGAAATGTTGAACTATTTTGTGAAAAGGAAAAACTTTCAGAACTTTGAGCATGACCTGTTACAATGTAACCGAGTTTTGTTTCTGAGGCCGTAGGTGTACCTGTAATACCCGAAACATGATGAGAACCCATGATTTCAGCAAAAAAGGAAGCACCTAATATTCCATCAATCTTACCGGGGGAGTGGAATCCTGGCTCTGCTGAAGGTAAATTTTTCAAATGAATATCAATCAACAGCTGAATTTGGTAGTGAATCAGAGATTTTGTCAACAAGTAGGACTTCAATAGGATATTCTATATCAGGATTATTGATACTGTGAACTGTCAAATTTGCCCGACCTTTCAAAGGATTGGCCATACCACCTATCCCAATAATATTTTTATTCAATTTTGAATAAGGTATACTCAGCCTTCTGCAACTGATTTTCTCTGAATATTTCATACAGAGACTATGAACACTATCATTAGAATAACAAGGAGTTTTATCACCACTTGGGGTAGATAAAGAAACATTTGTAGGATTGCTAGATGGAGTTGGTTTATCTTTGTTGATATCATTTCTATGAAGAAAGGTGTGGTATACCATTTTACACAGCAAACAAGAAAATTTGGACGTACAAGAACTAACTTTATGTTTTTTCGAAAAACAATTGAGACATAAATTATTATCTTCGATCACTTTATATTTCTCCTCAAATGAACTAATCTTGAATTTATGACGATCTTTCAGGTAATGTTGACCTTTGTTGCATGCTAAACAATTATTCATACTACTACTGGTAGATTCATTAGTGAAGAAACTTTTTGTCATACTCTTTTGAGGATAGGGACTATGTTTTGAGGGTGATTGATTAAAACGAGATTTGTCATTTCTGACAACTACTTTACATTGTTGACGAACAAATTTAATCAACTCATCATAGGTGGGTGAATCGGTACTCGAACGGTTCAATTCAAAAGAATTGATGGGAACTTGGGATAACTTTAACCTGGCAATATGGGTCAAAATACAATCACCTATATCCTATATCATTCAGGTTCAATCGTTCCAAAGCCGTTACGTTGGTGTCAAATTTTCCAAGGAAATTTTGTAAACCAAGGGGATTATTATTTGTCAAAACACGAAAATTCAAAATGCTTTTCAATTATAAATTTGCTAATGCCTTTTTATCGTTATAAGTATCTTCAAGCAACTTCCATATGATATCAAAATTATTCGAAATTGATTCTACCGCATTACAAGTTTTCAACGCTTTGCCAGTTAAACTTCCCGTCATATAATTCAATTTTTCAGCTTTGGAAAATTCAGTTTTGGAGTATACTAAATGTTTAAAATTTTCGTGAAAAAGAGGCCATAGTGCAATATCCTCTCCATCAAATTTCACTAATTCTATTCTCGGCATATGTAGCCTAGGTCTTTCTTCATATCGAGATCCAACATTCGAGAAAGAAGTCACCGGCTGGAGTGAAAATATTGCCGCAAGATATTCAAAATGGCAATGTAAATCTTCAAAACCATCCATCAAACTATAATTGATCGGTTCTTCAGGATAAATTTTTTGTTTGAGTTCAATAAAATTTTGAATCACTTCACGGTATTCAGTGACAGTTTTCTCAAATGTGGTATATCGGATACTGCAATTTTTTCTGTGGGTCTCATTATCGGTATTAATTTCTAAAGCCTTTCCTGCATCATGACATATCTGGGCACGCTTGAATATATTTTCTCTTTGAGCAAAGAGCCTTTCTAATCTCAATTCCTCTCTTGATTTCGACATCTACAAAATATTCAATAAAATTTCACAAGATATGAAAACAAGCTCTCTACCAGTGAATCGTTCATTGGGCTATTGGATATAATTGCGCTTTCGAGCGGAAAAAAAAGATCGATATTTTTTGGAATAGCACTTTCTATGGTTCAACGAAAACAAATGGAATATTTGAATATCTTTTGGAAAAACTAATAATTTCCAAATCGAAATTGCACTAAGGTAGGGTAGATTTACTAGGTATAATCGGAATTCCACAAATGACTAATGGTGAACAAATGCGTGATTATATTTATTATTTTGATAAGTAATAAAATATGATTTGAACCAATTTACAATGAAAATTCAAATCCGGCTCGAAGGACCAACAAATGGTGTGGATAAAATGGACTGTATGGAATGGTTTTTCCGAAGGCAAATTCTCTAGAATCTTCTGGTTCTACACTCCAAGGAAACGAAAATATATGGTTTGGGGAAGGATAATAGGAGTAGAGAGTGTAATTACACACAGCACTGATTCTGAGAATATCTGATAATTATTATAATCCAATAACGCAAAAATGTTCATTCTTAGTCCACTAAGTGCTCGCAAAAATCTCAAAAAAACCTTTCTTATCTCTGCGGTCTCTTTTCTTTTCATTATACTTTTCCGCCCCTCAAATACGCAAAAACAACTTTCAAAATGAATCCAAGCGTAGGACCTGAGAGATAGGCAACACAAATGACATTAATAGTAAAGTCAATCTTATCTCCGAGGAATCTGAAAATTGAACAATGAAAATATATTTCAAATCGGCCGGAACACATCTCACAATTAGGAATTCGATTACTCATTCAGTTCATAATTTTTTTCATCATCATTTTCTTAGTAATCAGTTTGCAAGAAGTTGTATCGAACAATGGGGGTTTGAATAACTGGAATCAAATAGGCGTTTGAACTTCAAAATGGTTTTAGTGAAAACCAGAACCACCCATTATCGCATCATCCTTCAATCTGTCACAATTCAATTTCGATTAGTTATGACATATGGATATTCAAAAATTTGAAATCGCCAGTTATTGATATGAATGAATCCCTTCATATGTGTACCAAATTTTTGCAGTTTGCAATCATTTTCCACCTCAAGCGCCAAACCTCCTATAACTGCTGACAAAATACGATACTTCTCATGTTCAATCCATTATTTTTTCCGATTTTCTCTGTCAGGAGTTATCGTACTCCTGACTTACTTCAAAACCGACCGTACGAACTATCTGATGACGATAAGTCACAGATTTGATGAAAAAGCAATTCGTCTCATTAGAAATACTTCATCGACTTTTTCGGGATCACCGATGGAAAGTTATCGATGTATGTCAGTTCATAATTATATTTATATTAATAATTATTATTATTACGCTCATTGCCAACCGGAGTAATTTCAAGTTTTTTTATTGCGAACCAAGCCCTTTTTTGTGAATTTAAATCAACTCTAAATTTTCCATTCATTTCATTAGGTACATTCAAACAATTAAGGAGTCGCTTTAACAATACTATTTTTCTATCTTTCAATCTCCTACCACAAAATAATATTTTCTGTCATTCATATTCTTCGAGAAGTATGGCAATAGCTTGATGAGCCGATAATAGTAGGAATAGTTGCGAAAGACCGATTCCACACGACCCATGACATCTCGTTCACTTAATTCATACCACGTTTTTCTTCGATATAAACTCTCTCCATCAACAATAACAATGGAGCAACCAACAATAACTGAAATCACTAACTTGAAATGGTGACACCGCTCAATATAATTATCTATGAATACCTGTCCAGTAAAAATGATTGAGAAACAATTGGTTTTCTCATTTATCATTTCATCTACAGAAGTAAAAAACAGCAGTTACATATATTATCGATACACTCTAAAATTAACATTGATGCTCGTCAAAGGAAACATTTTCAATCAGTTATGCTTTCTATAACTTCATGATTTAATTGCAACGTTTTTGAATTTCCCATTCGCATAGTGAAATAGAGAGGTATGTTTCTCAATATGAGAACAATAGCTATAAACTAGAGCAGAAGAAAAAAATTAATATACTCACATATTTTCCTCCCATTTTTGGTCGCTAGGTATTCTACCGCCATCTTTTTTTTTCAACTCGCTTCTTATTTTCTCTTTCTTCGAATAGAGAATAGTCTATCTATCTATGAATATATAATGTGACAACAATGTTTGGAATGTCGGAGTCATCCTCAATACTGAAGTTTATTATGATTTATCAATTGGTAATCATTCACTGTTTATAATCATTATTTGCCAATTCATTTACCAGATACGAGTAGGGCGCGTGGGAACGATTTATGTGTTGTTATCTATTTACTATTGGTCCTCTGAATCAATATTCAATCACGCATTCTTTAATTTCATATTCCTTCTCTTTCTCGAATCATTTTTACACCCTCTACAGTGTATTACACGTTTGTAAACGAAGTTCTTTAGATATTTATCATTTCGAAGCATAACATTAATTTGTATTCATACGGACATCTCTTTGTTCTTGACCTCTTTGCTGAAAGCTCATTGTAGAATTCAACCCACGACTCGATTCCTCTATTACTATGATGTATAGATCACCTTGCCGATAAATATATAATCGGTCCTGCTGGAAAGGGCGAAAAGATCAATTTCCTGATGACTGTGACCCGTGACATACAGTGTACCTCCCCTTTTATTTTTTGAACGGGTCAACTCAGAAAATTGAAACTTGAGATAGTGGAATTGACGCATGAATATTATAGTTAGGAGTAAAATTGACAGATGAAAATTCCAAGATGGCACTGGGCGCCACCTGGAAAAAATTAAATGGAACAAACGTTAAACTTCATAGTTTGAGGACATAAGCTGAGTTCAGTTCAGAAGATACCGGAAATGGTTTTCTTGAACATCTTGACATAAGAATAGCCTATCTGATATTACGTTGAACATTTTCGAACAGCAACGTCGACATTTCTACAAATTATTTCGTCTGTTATAGCAGGTTCAGTTTCGTACACATTTTGCTTCGAATAGCCCCATGAAGGAGTCCAAAAGTGTAAAATCTGGCAAGCGGGCTGGCCTTTCCGTAGGACCTCGATGCCCAATCCAATGACCATGGAAAGTATTATCCATATAGTTCCTTACTTGTCTGGAGTAATGTGTTGGTGCTCCATCTTGTTGGAATAATAATATCTGTATCGAATTCATTCGGTAATGAGAGCATCGACAGTAGTTTCCAGCATATTCCATGAATTTGGTTCAATTTATCATTTTGAAGATAGTTCACGTAGTACCTATCTACTTGTATATCCGAAAACCGAATTACCAGAATCTTATGTCATCAGCCGGCATTCTGAACAAATAAAATTGGATGCCAATCAATCAGCACTCTGAAGTAAACGTACAGCCAGTAGACCGGGAAAGTATATTTATATATATATATATATATATATGTATGGATACAGGTATGGTACGGGAAAGTATATTTATATATATATATATATATATATATATATATATATATATATATATATATATATATATATATATATATATATATATATATATATGGATGGATACCCATTTGAAACTACGATATTCATGCATATTTTCGTTCCGCTGGTTACGATGCTCGAAACAAACTTTTCCCTAATGATTTCGAATTCGTGACATTATTCTGGGTTGATGTACAATGTTTCTGAGCCAAGATTACTCGCTCATTCATCCTTTCACTATTTCTCAATGAGAAACTGGATCAAAGCTTTTTTGGAATTGATATTTTTCAAAACTTTTGTGAAATCCATACAGCGCTTTTGCTGCATATCAGTTATTTTGAATCTATGATCTTCTGTAGACTATGGTCATTTTTGCCGACTAAAAAATATAATAAATAATATGTGATATAATGATACAGATTTTCATTACGATACAGATTTTCAACCAATAGAAACCCATTATTTTTCGATCAAGCATGATATGTAAGCTTTGCATTTTGACGTTTGTCGAGTCAAAATCAGTAGGTATCGAATTTTCGAAGAATTTAGTCAATTTTCGTTAATCGTATAAAAATGGCTTAGAGCAGTGATATAGAAGAATGGCCAGCGACTCCTCCACAGATGTCTTAGACAAGAAAAAAATACAATCGAAAGGATTATATTTTTCATTTGACAAATGCAACATATATGTTTTCATTTTCGACCAAACTAATTGAGCTCTCATGGCCGAGTGGTCAATGGCGCTGGCAGTGATCGGAAACGTCCGGGTTCAATTCCTGACCCCGCCAGAGATTTCTTTTTCATTTTTTTTTCTTCTCTTCATTTCTCATTGTTATATTATATTGTTGATTATACCATTAATAATAATTTTGTAGAATTTTTCAGAGAAATACGATCGATCATCTACTATTATTGTGTTCAATATTGTTACGTCCTAGCGCCGGTCCTGACCAGATCGTAAACGCAGATGGGAATCGCGTCGCAGCGAACGTAATTTTCCAGGAACCCGGGGATCCGCCTGGAGAATTCGAGACGCGTCATCGGGGCTTCTCTCGACGATTCTCGATTGGCACGCAGATATATAAATACGGGACAGGCTTCGCCACAGACGGAGAATTTGTATTCAGAGCTAAGTGGAGCGAGTTGAGTAGAGCTAAGTGGAGAGAGTTTTGTTATTGCTAAGTGCGAAGGGTAGAATTGTTAGTACAGAGAGTTTTAGTAGCGAGCATTGGAAAGTTATCGAAGCGATTTAAGTGATTGTGTTCTATTGTATTGTGATAGAGAGCTTTGATAAAAGAAGTTTAGTGTTGTTTGGTGTTTTAATCGACGAACCCAAGGGATATATCGTAACAGTGGTGTCGAAAGTGGAATTTTTGCTGGTAAATAACAACAATTGATGGTGAATACGAGAAGTACATCTTACGACACGATGGAGGACATAATTAAATTCATCCAAAACCAATTTGCGGATTTCAAAAGACGACGACTGGAGGATAAAAAGCGACGGCTGGAGGAAAAAGAATTAGAGAAAAAGTGACGACAGGAAGATGAAAAGCGACGGCTGGAGGAAAAAGAATTGGAGGAAAAGCGACGGCAGGAAGAAAAGAAAGAACTACAATTAGAATGAGAAAATGAAAAGAAAGAACGACAATTAGAACGAGAAAATGAAAAGAAAAAACGGGAAGAAACACCCCAGAAAATTCTCGAAAATGAAAAGAAAGAACGAGAAGACGAAAAGAAAGAACGAGAAGAAACACTCCAGAAATTTCTCGAAGAACATAGGAAAGAACGAGAACAAGAAAAAATAGAACGAGAACGTGAAAAAATTGAACGAGAAGAAGCAATCCAGAAAATTCTAGAAGAACAGAAGAAGATGAGAGAAGAACAAAAGAATGAATCAGTTCTAATAGAAAAACAATGGAAAGCAGACTTCCAGAACGTTCGAGAACATCAAGACAAGTTATTCGAGCATGTTTTACATAAAACAAAAGTACAAATGGAAGAACTGAAGGGAGAACTAAAAGCAAATCTAGAAGGAGAACTGGAGGAGAACGTTGAAAAAATCGATGTGGTCAATGATAAAGTGGATATAGTGCGAGAGGAGATGAGAAATGAAATGAGAGGTCTAGAAAAACAGATAACTCTTCTCAAGAACCGAGATCGCCGAGACAGTGTTGCCACGTCAGGAATTTCTGTGAAACCACCGACTTTTGATGGTCAGTCGTCTTGGTCCATGTACCGTCGACAATTTGAGGCTGCGGCAGAAACTAATGGATGGGGCGACGAGGAAAAAAATACGGCACTGATAGTAGCTTTGAGAGGGCCAGCTTTGGGTATATTACAAACGATACCCATAAAACAGCAGAAGCAATATCAGGACCTGATTTCTGCACTGGAGTTGAGGTATGGCGATCAACACCGAGAACAGCTGTACCGGGCCCAAATGAAGACTCGCACACAAAAATCAGGTGAGAGTCTGCAAGAATTTGAGGCAGATGTTCGACGCCTAATCCAGCTGGCATATCCAGAAGCACCCGGAGATTTCAAGGGGCAGTTGGCTGTGCAGATATTTATAGACGGACTGAGAGACCCAGAAATACAAAGAACTTTACGATTGACGAGTTTCAAGAGAAGTAGCGATGCTTTGGTTCGCTCTTTGGAAGTGGAGGCGGCCTTCAATATGTCGAGGCCGAAAGTGCGTGCAGTTTCAATAGAAGAACCGGAACAACGATTTGGCACAGTGATTAGTTCAGTCGAGAGGGTTCTGGAAGAAATCAAATCGATGATAAGTGGCATCAGCACCCAGAAGAAGAGGACATGCTATAGATGTGGGAAACCTGGATATCTGATCAAAGACTGTTGGGTGAAGATGCCGCAGAGGATTTGCTATAGATGTAGGAGGCCGGGACGTTTTATAAAAGACTGTAGGGAGGGAATGCCACAGAGAAAATGTTACAGATGTAAAAGATCAGGGCAATTCATGAAAGATTGCAAGGTGAGAATGCAAACAAAATCCAACTCACCTGCCAGGACGCCGACAAGTTCGCAATCACCTGCGAGGTCAAGGTCACCGAGGGTCATCTGTGTTAACAGGCTAAAAAGAACATCTAAGAGCCTCACCATTCCAGGGAAATTGAATAAAATGGATGTAATATGCACCATAGACACCGGTGCTGCAGTTTTCTTGGTACGCAGCGACATCCTTCGGCCTGGAAACGTAAAGCCTTTTTCATCCAATGTCGTGATTCGGACAGTCACTGGTGAAAACGCACCTATTCGAGGACAGGCTGAAATTACGTTGATTCTTGGGTGACTCACTATCACAGGTACAGTTTACGTCGCAGATATAGAAGATGAAGTCATACTCGGAATGGACAAGTGACATCTTCGAAATGAAAGCAACTGGAAGGGCTGACTTGGTCAAACAAGAAGTCATCAGTGGCCAAGTCCACTTGATTCAACAATCATCAAGAAGAGTTCTATCCCCTTAGCGACAAGAGATGCTAGAGCGCATTGACAGGAGGAAGGCGCGGCACTATCGGAAGACAAATACTGGCGGATTTCAAGAAGAAGATCGAGTGTGGCTGTATAACCCCCGTCGAAGGATGAATGATGTGGTGTACAGTGTTCAACGTAAGCCTAGAACAAAAATGAAAGTCGTACACCTGAAGAGACTAAAATGTTACAATGGGAATGAAGAGATATTGTTTGATCGGGACGATCAAAATTGAGAGGGGGATAATGTTACGTCCTAGCGCCGGTCCTGACCAGATCGTAAACGCATATGGGAATCGCGTCGCAGCGAACGTCATTTTCCAGGAACCCGGGGATCCGTTCGGAGAATTCGAGACGCGTCATCGGGGCTTCTCTCGACGATTCTTGATTGGCACGCAGATATATAAATACGGGACAGGCTTCGCCACAGACGGAGAATTTGTATTCAGAGCTAAGTGGAGCGAGTTTAGTGGAGCTAAGTGAAGAGAGTTTTGTTATTGCTAAGTGCGAAGGGTAGAATTGTTAGTACAGAGAGTTTTGGTAGCGAGCATTGGAAAGTTATCGAAGCGATTTAAGTGATTGAGTTGTTTTGTATTGTGATTGAGAGCTTTAATAAAAGAAGTTTAGTGTTGTTTGGTGTTTTAATCGACGAACCCAAGGGATATATCGTAACAATATAAATACCCAATGATATTATATTTATAGTTATTCATTATTTATTGGGTGGCGATAAAAAAGCGTATGCAACTCTCATGTAATGGTTATTAATACACTCGCATAAGCCATACGAAACTCATCTTTGGCTCGTTTCGTATCCCTGTTTATGCTCATGTATTAATAACCATCATTACACGATCGTGGCATAATATATTATTTTATTATAAACATTCCATTTTACACTTGGTTTATGATATGCTATATGCATATTTTAATAGCATTCAATGTATATCAATACCTCGACCGAAATGCTATGCAAAAAAATGCCGATATCTTTGCAGTTTTCAATTGCGTCGTGCGATGCAGAGCAAACTTTTAAGACCGGCAGTCACTGGAAAGCACCTTGAGGTGGCAGTCACCCGGCTATGGTCGTTGAAAGTGTTCAATGACGTCGATTATATCCGAATTTCATTCACTTTGCGATTTCGAGTGGCAGTTACCAAAAATCATACTTAAGAATATTTTTTTATGTATGAACGAATTTTGACGCAAAACGCGATCGGTCGGATTTTGGCTAAGGAAAAGTTATTATTTTTTTTTAACGAACGCTGCCGAGCTGACAGTCACTGGTTTTGATAAAATACACCATCGGGACTACTTTAAATAATTTTTTCATCCATCATGCGATCAGCCGATGATTTGAACACTACATCTTGGACTGATGGACCTGTATTTTGTTTTTCGTCTCACATAAGTACAGGAATCTGCTTCCTCATCAAAAAATTTTCAATCAGGTTGCCATCTCCAGCTTCCAGTCTGAATCCCTTAATGTTACGTTCTGGACACACATATCATCCCTACCATTACCAATGAAACTGGCATCAGCAAATTTATCTTTATGCAGCACATATCTCAACTCAAATTAAATTCGAAATACTCCATAATATAGTTAAAAAAAAATTCTTACTGTCCAGATCATTAATGTTCTATTTCCTTGATTAGGTACACACAACTATTATAACTACAGTGCTTTTCTTTAATGTCCCCACCCCCTTTTGTATTCTGAACAGGTAAACTAAAAATATCAAAACTCAGGATGATGTAATTGATGCATAAGTACTATATTCTGGAATAAAATTTACAGATGAACATTCCAAGATGAAGACTGGGAGCCACCTTCATACTTTGAGATAATGAGTTCAGTTCGAAAGATTCTCGAAATGGTTGCCTCAAACATGTTGACATATCAACAACCTATCCGATATTTCACGATCAGTTTCGTAGACCTATTGCTTCAAATATCCCTATAAAAAAATCTAAAGTTGTCATATCTCGCGAACGGACTGGTCATTCCGTAGGATCTCGTTGGCTGATCCAACGACCATGCAAAGTATCATCCAAATAGTTTTTCATTTGTCTGGAGTAATGTGGTGGTCTCCATCTTGTTAAAATAATGATATCTTTATCGGAATCATTAGGATTCACTTCGACGATTTCGGTGATTAGCGGTAGTTTTCTAATACATTACCCATGTTTACTTTTGTTCAATTGACAATTTTGGAGATAGTTTACGTGCTACCTATCTACCTGTAAAATAGTGGAAAAAATGAGAATATTTGAACTGAACAATGATTTTCGTTGTTGACTGACATTTTTGCCATTTTTATGAACAAAAAATAACCTATCAAACCTTATCGGGTGGTTGGGATTGCCATATAGCAGAGAATAACGAATATTTCTAGAAATATCGATATCAATGTGTTCGCATCCAGGTAATTGTTAAATGTTCCGCCATTTTGTAGTAGGTGAAGATATGAACTTCATATTCAAGGGTTGTAAAGTATTTGTCAAGAGCTTCACAATGACTAATTACAAGACCTTCCTTCCCACTTATTTTTTTTTCAGATGGCACCCAGTCGCCATCTTGAAATTTTCATCTGTCACTTCCACTTCTGAATGGAGTATTCATACATTAATTTCATTATCCCAAGTTTCACTTCTTCGAGTTGACCCGTTCAAAAACTAAAGGGCGGGTAAATTAAAAAAGAGCTCTGAATAAATCACATAAAGCTCCAAATCGATTTTTTGCAACTATCCAGCTGTTGTTTCTGTTATCGAGACTGAGCGATTTGACGTCACAAATTTCTTCTTGATGTTTTTTTCCACCAAGTGAACATTGGGAATATTCGTTTTCAGTAATTTCTCTTCGGTAATGGTATCCCAAACGATTACGTCGTCCAAATTGGCCTGTGACTCTTTTCGAAAATATGTTTGGCTTTCGATATGCAAACAATATCCCCGCCTGGAAATTTCTTACGTCCCGTAGACATCTTGATGAAATTGTATGCAGAGTTCGTTGTTCGTTGTTCGCTGGCCTTTGTTACTCCAATAGGTTTTATATCGATGGGTCGATGCGTGCGATTTTTGTTATTATCTATCATTGCAGGTAGAATATTCAACCATTCAGACTAAAATATTTGAATAGTTTATTTTTCAAGTTCTGAATGACTCCCCAGGCAATTGCAGCTTTTTTCACAGTGTAAGTAATCTAATGTTTGATGTTGTGTTTCTTCATCAGATGTTGGGAGCTGAAATTGTAAAATTCCTTGCCTTAATCTGATTGTAGATCCTTAGGGCATCGTTTCCCGCTAATTGAGCTTTCGGGCCACGAACATGTCTTTTCAAAAAGTCAGAATTTGAGTAAACAGCACACAACTTTATTTGTACAGAAAGAGATGGTTCTCATGAAACGTCGCTAGCAGAAGTGAAATGAGTACAGAGAGCGGTTACTGCTATTCGCAAAGGCCTAAGACAGCATTGTGCAGAAAATAGAAGTTAGGGCCTTTTTATGGATTAACATATATAACTCCTCCATCCCTAAGATGAAAATAATACGGAAGTATTGTTTCCTGAGTATGAATTTTCAGGTTTTGTCTTATTGCTTTCGTAATAGTTGAATATTCCTCTTTTTTTTATAATAATAAAATATTAATAACAACTTCCAAGACGTGGAGTCGGTGTGGTTGAATCTTCCCATGTAGCTTTTAGAGTTTGGTAAGCTCATCTAGGTTGATCTTGTCAAGAACTTCCAAGGGGAAGTCCTAGTGGTTGGATCCGATGGTACTCACTACGGGTAGCTGTCCAGGATTTTCTCGGCACATGGAGACGTCTTTGCTATACGTTTTATCCTGTATGGTGAGGCTACATTTCTGGGGTACGTGGATTAGTAATGGCTGATGGATTTCTTCTCACCCATATTCGACAATGATGTCTAGGGGGACTTTGAGTGATCAGCATGGCAGGCTGCTTTTTCCGTTCAACAATTCAGGTAGACAGCCGTCTTGGGATATTGGATTTTCCAGCCGAAAAATACACGTAGTCTCGACCTCGCGGCATGGTTCCTCTTCGAAGTGATGATATGTCGAATTCAGGATAATGAAGGGTTTCAGAAAAATAACGACGTTATCGGATATCAATATAGAGGAAAATGCTAGAAGTCGAAAAGATTTCTAGATGTAGTGTACATCTGTTCGAAAGGCCTCTGATCGGGTTTACCAGTTGCTTTGAAAACGTTTAGTGGCGGACCAAATTCCCACTTGTCTGGGCTGGATGTTTATTGGTTGACTCGGAAATAGGGGTCTGAAGTTATTTTGGATTCCACCTGGAAATCGATTTTGAATTCGGGATATATTTGAGACTGGTTCATATACTTTGGGGTCTGAATTCAATTCCTAACGATCGGAAGAAACGTCGTCATTCGATAATTTGGTATTTTTTGTTTCGAAAATACGTTGTGACTCTGTTTGGTTTGCCTATGGGACTGTTTGGGTACACTAATATTTGGGCGATTTTGTAACACCAGGTTTTGTATATGAAATGAAAACGGGGAGCAGTTACTGCTTTTCGCAAAAGCCTGAGTTAGCGTTGTAAGGAAAATACCAGTTGAGAGCTATTTGATGGTTCACATTCACATAACACACTTCTGTAAAAAATGTATGTTATAGCATTGCTGACGTCTGCGGCTTTTTTATATTTGAATAAGCCGACCCATAGGTATTCGAAAGAGGTTTCGAAAAAACAATTATTGTAGTTTCGGTTAACTTTGGCATTATTTCGAAAGGCTGCAAGGTATATTTACCAAAACTCATCTACCTTTCGAATATGGTTCGATATCATGGGAAATTCTTGCCAGCAGGCCTATGTGATTCATTTACCAACTGAATGTTCTCTCTCGAATATTTTTCCATTCTGATGGTAGATTCTACACTGACGGTATCTTGGTTTCGAGATGATCAAGACAAATATTTTTTTTCTCGATTCGATGAGTTTCTTTCGAAACGAGTTATCCAACCTTTTGATATTGCTACGATGTCGAGAATTTTTTGTGATCGTTTTATTCAGTTGCAAGTTGAATTCTGTCTTTGGGAATAATAATGTTCCCTCATAATGTTAATGCATCCAGTAGTACCGCATTCTAACACTCGTTGATTTCTTTGATGGTAACTTCGACCTCAACTATTCCTGCATTAATTTTAGTTATATCGTCATCAGGTTAAAATGATGTTTATTCGAATTTTGAATATGCCCCATCATACTTCTGGTGGAAACAATCTAGTTCATCAGTCGAGGTATTCTTTTCCTGTTTCATTGAGATTATATATTCATGATGTTGACACAAAGAGTCTCAATCAGCTTGTATTTTTCATCAAATGTTTGATGAATATCATCAAGGTGTATTCTTCCTTTCCCTTCCTTCAGCATGAGTTGTTGAAATTTCGCCCCTCTCACGTTGAATATATTTCCTAGAAACTGTTTCTGACAAAGTGATGCAAGTTTCTTTCCCCTTTCCTGTACTGGCTGTGAAAGTACAAATTGTCAGCATGACAATCAGAGACATAATCAAACCTCAACGTGTGCTAAACACCATTTGATAGAGGGATCCCAAGCCTGGGCGTCCACAATTCGACTCATTAGGATTTTGATAGCGATCGTTGTTGTAGAAAATTTCGATATTATTTCCCAGGTATTGCACCAAATCCTGAGGAGTTTCCGAATGCCCAAACTCCCGAAATATTCCACTTCATTTCAATATTCGCGTCGAGCTACCCAATGTGTTCCTTTACTTTTCTGAAGGTATATATTTACGAATTATGATGGCATATTCTTTCGTCTGGAATGTGACAATTGATTACGCATTGAGACTTCCATGAAATGGGGAATTCTCAATTGTTTTTCATATCGCATCAATTCAACATCCAGGAGGGCTCTATCAAGTAGCTTTATCGTTTATTTTCAAAAGAAAATATCACATCTACGACTATTTCTCTAAAATAATCCTGATCCTCGTTAACAGATCTCTTCCATTGCCTCGTTGTGACGATGATCCATTTGATATTTTGTCTCTACAATCCTGGCATCAATCAACTGCAGCACCACCAGCCAAACCACCTAGGGCACTGAGTGCAGCAAATATTGGTGTCGAAGGAAGAATACCACCAATTTTTCCGTTGATATGTATAAGTCGAGGTACTCGAACCTGTAGATTAGATTTCTTGCTGGATGCAGGAACAAAATTGAAGCTTCTCGCAAATTATTCTCGCTAATTTCAGACATTTGATGCGGCTGCATTTGATTTCGCAATGATATGAAAATTTTGTGGACGACATATTTTAATATGATGGCTTTTTCACACACAAACCGAGTTTGCGTTTGGTCTTCATGGCTGTTGTTGTGGAGCAAGAAGCTGCTTCCCCATCCAAACTACCGTCTTTCGACCTAAATTTCTCCCACGCACTGTTCTCCATCTCCAACTCGGTCTTATGACGATCATCGAAAGACTTGTTTTGAGAGTGAGCTATGTCGTGTCCGTGACAGGCAGAATCTAGGTTATTAATGACCTTCTAGCGGAGATCTAGCCTCCCCTGCAGCATTGTTTCAGGTCCACATTACATATATTCTGGTAAGTGTAATTCGAAGAATAGTTTATATATAGGAGTGTTCAAAATACCACCACCTTGTCTTTCGAAGGTTACCATGACACTGACGAATATGTTCAGAGATTTTGGGTATGAAGAGTTGTTTCGTGTGAGTTGGTGTTCTAGTGTGGAGTCTCCAGAAGCATTAGCGGACGCTTTCATCGAAACGTTCGACATTTTCAATGGAACGTTAGACGTTTATAGCAAAACTTTTGATGTTCTTTGCGAAAAGTTAGATGATTTCAACAAAAACTGAAATGTTTTCAACGAAACATTAGACGTTTTCAACGGAGCGTCAGACGCTTTCATCGAAACGTTAGACAATTTAAATATAATGTCAGACGCTTTAACCGGCTGTGTGTTTTGAAATGAATTCACCTAGTTTTTTGTAGTTGAATATGAGATGTCATCAAGGTCATTCGACAAAAACTCCACTTCCTACAGAAAACTTGGATTTTGTAAGAATTTCGAAAGAGAGCAAGCATGGCGTATTGTAACCCGATTCTTTTCATTCAATATTTCGCGGTCCGAGTGGGTGTGGTAAAGCTAATGACATGTTGGTCCTGGAGGGGCATCCAATCAGTGGTACTTTTAACGAAGAGGGATCACAGAAAGCAAAAAATTCTGATGATTATTCGGTTGAGAAAGTCCTCAGGAAGAGAGGCAATAAGGCTTATTTGGAATGGTTGGGTTTGCAAAACAGACACGATAGTTCAATTGATGCATCAGATCGTTTGTGGGAAAACAAGCACGAATCCCCACCTCAAACGAACCGAATGCCCTTGATGAATCTGAAAGGTATAAATTCATTTGGGACGGTTGAATTTTGATCAGTCTCCAGCAATAATGCTTGAAGATCGTAGTGAGTCATCAATTTATGACTACAGTTCGTCCGATCGATTTGACTTTCATTTCGAGTTGAAACGTGTCTGCGGAATAAATCAACAGGCCATCGAATGTGAACGTTTCTATATACTCAATTCAGTGTTCAACTTTGATGAAACTTTATTCAACTTGCAATGTGGTTCAAGTCCTACACAAGGTTTCGAAACAGCTGTCAAGCTAGTGTATATGCTGATTGCTGATTGCCAAATATCCGTCAATACCTACGAATGAGCAATGTTCATCAGTTCCTTGAGCATATTGAAATGTTTATAGTTTGTTGGATAGTGATGTTCATGAAATTTTGCAATCAGGCTCTCTCATTAACAAAAAACTTATAACATTCTCAGAAATGAAATCCTCCGAATATTATTAAAATTTTTCACAGACTGTTGTTAATTTTTCCGAACAGTGTACCTCAGATTCAGATGAAGTATTATACATGCGTTATGTGATTCATGTACTAGTTGGTAAAGTTATTGTATGCTTTGATATGTGCATTTCATTAGAGACGAAAAGATAGGTGATACAAAGCAAATTGTTTGAATATATTATGAAGACCATCTTGAGATTCATTTCAGTTATGATATGTACTGCAACACGGTGAAAGCAAGAATGCAAGTGATACTTAAAAACAATTTCAACACCTATGTGGATAGACTTGAAACGCTTCGTGATTAGGCGTCTGAATTTCCGGCAGATAAACTTGCTCATGCTGGATTCGTTCAAACCGGCAGAGATGATGTAGTTGTGTGCCATAGTGTAACATTGAAGGATTCAGGTGGGAAGTTGGGGATGATCCTCTGTTGAATCACTTCAGATGGCAACCTGATTGATCAATTTTTCGATGAGTAAGGATAAGTGAGGAGTAAGACAAAAACGACTTCCCATATATAGAGATAAGGCTACTGTAGAGACTCGATTGAAGACGTTTGATTTTTTATACCGGCAGAAGTGATCAAATCAAGTGCTTTTACTGCGGACTTGGGGTAAAAGAGTGGATGCCTGAAATTCAAAAATCTAATTATGAACATAAAAACCTCCAAAATTCTCCATCACACATCAAATATCGGCACTGTAATTGTAAAATTACTTTGTGAAAAGAGGAGATTGTAGTGTTCATGGCTTGCGGGCATTTAGCATGTTGTGTTATTGTTCTACTGAATGTGATAACTGTCCGATATGTAGAACAAACATCATATTTGAGAATTTATGTGTCATAAATTCGGTCATAAACAATTTCTATCGTAATATATCAACTCGAGTAAGAACATTCAATTCTTTTTATTTTCAATGAGTTATCTCCTTTGCCAAATGACAGCTGATAGAATTGGCGCCTTCTGACAACATCGTCGCGCATGTGGGAATTTGGACGACGGATTTTAATTTGATGCCTCTTGATGACATCATCACGCATGTGGGACGATGGTTGACAGATTTGAATTTGCCGCTTCCTGAAAACATCGTCGCACATGTGATATGATGGTCGACGGTTTCCATACTACATACATGTGAAGAAGATAATCAGTTGATGCGTTGCAGTGGAGCACTCAAAAAGGTCTCACATGAAAGTAATTCTTAATTTTGATATGGAACAGTTGTCTCGAGGTTCAGTGAAAAATGGGTTCGAATATATTTGCCAACATTTTGATATTGATATGGATATGGTGGTGAGTTCTCGTCAAATCTTTGTCACCAGTAGTTATTTAGGCCATCAGGTCCTGGAGCAGCAAAGTTCCCTTCAAAAATTCTCTTTCCTTCATCTGAGGTTTTCGGTTGATGCAGTATTTCGGGCTCAGTCTATTGAAGTCTCCGACAGGAAGCTTCCGAAGGAAGAGAAGAATGTATGAATTCGCTTATGCTCATATTCATATAGAGAGCCCTTTTCGGCTCTCTTGTAGACTTGTATTCAATATTCTTCTACGGCTGTATTATTGGCATATGAAATGAGATCACCATTCAACATACCCAGTATCATTTACATGTACAAGTAACAGTATTGGTCCCAATACCGTCCCTTGTGGTACTTCCATGTTAATTTCAATTGGTTCACTGTGGGAATCATGAATTTCAACCCTTTGTGTTCTCTGTAAAAAGTAACTTCGCAGACGCTTCAATGCTGTGCCACGTATGTATTTCAAGTATTTCATGAGAGACCGTATCGAACGTTTCAGCCTAGAAAGATAGCCATGAATTTTTTTGATTCACCCAATGAGCAGTTGAGTCCAATATCAAGTTTCCTGTATTTGAGTTTCTCCTGAATCCATTATGTCTGTCAATTATTATTTTATGTTTAACAAAAAATTTTTAATTTTGTTTTTGACACATTTTTCAAAAACTTCTGCAGAGTTACTCACAACAGATATAGGTCTATAATTATTTTTATGATCTCTGCTTTCATATACAGGTGTGAATATTGCTTCTTCACATTGTGTGGGCACCAAGCGATTTGTGGAAGTTTGATTAGAATATGAGTATGAGATTATTTGATTCATTTTCATTTATAGGATCTATGAAAATGATATAGACTGAAGATGTGTTCATTGTTTTATTTAGTGACGGGTAATGAAGGTTTCTCAGCTGACCTATCATATTTTCTCCAACTTCAGTAAAGTATTTTTCGAATATGTTTGCCTTTTCCGTTATCAATACTCAGTTGACCATTTTTATTCATACCTGTATCCTTAAATGCTTTTTCTTCGAGTTATTTCTGTTGGTTGCGTCATTTATAATTTGCAGAGTTTTTCTTAAAATTACCTTCAACTTCCTCAAATTCATATTCATAATATTTTTTTTATTCTTATTAAGTTATTCAGTGTATTTCTGTAACTGGTATATTATTCAGTTCTTCATTGGTCCGAATAGTTAGATAACACGAAGTTTCATTACGGTGTTTTATATAATCGAGGATCTTGATTGATTAGGTATTCAGTCACCACAGTGAACTGATCAGTAGAGTGAGAAATAATTAAAATGGACACATTCAATAGTCGAGTCGGAAATAGCTAATTTGATGATGTAAATGGATGAGGGGAATCGTAGATATTAAAATAGAAATCATTCCTTTGGCAGATTGATACCTAATGTTCAAGAGTATTAACTGAATTCGTAGATTTCCTGAAGTGATAGTAGATATCTTGAAACTACACCGATATATTTGTGTACCTCTGCAGAAAAATAAAGCTACTTGGGTAACGAACTGAATGAGAAAAGGACGACAATGAATGGTCTCTCTACACATTTGAGAGTATCATTCTAGCTCACTCATTGGGTTGAATGTTCCCGATTCAATAGTAGATTTCACAACGAGTCAATAGTGGTAGCTATCTTTCTCGAGGAATTTTTACGAACTGAGCCGCGTCAGTGGCGAGGGAGTAATATTCCGAGAGAATAATAGGCATTATTGCGAGTAGTATACTCTACTTTATGTACGACCCATTTATTTATCATAGATAAATGATTCTTCAGTTTCATCAATCTCAATACAAATACACAAACACTACCTACGCGTTTGACACGTACACTTTGGAGTTTGGTTATATCGTACAATACAAGGCATTGTACTGCAGAAATCATAAGTAAAATGCTTACTTTATGTATTATTCGTGAAAATTCCATAATCTAGAAATTGAAGAAGATCGGATATTGATAGGGCCCTCTTTCAAAAACTGTCCATTTTTGTAGTCTATAGCAATAGACACCGATCAGTTCTTCAAGATCTACATCATATCAAAATTTTTACGGATCCTTTTGCCTAAACGGTTCAGTTGATAGTGATGAATGATTATTGAGTATGTATTCCCTTGTTACTATTGATATTTAACACTCGGTATAAAAATACTTCATTCGATACGAGTGTTCATCTAGTCAGCGTACATTATAAATACGATTTTCTATATGATCACCTAACATTTTCCATTGTTTTTTGGCGACCAGACGCATATTTCAAAGAAAAATAATATCAGATCCAGTTCATATAGCGTGTATCGAATATTATTTTTCTGGTGCCACAATCGAAAGGTGTTTAATATATGTAACTTTGTGATTTTGATGATAATTCAGAAATTTTTGTTTCTTCAAAAACGGGAACATGGGAGTTGAAAAAAATAGACCAGTTACATCGTCAGTGATGAGCATTCTATGATGATTTCTTCAGATAAGTGTATCTGGAAATATGAAAGAATTGTTTTTTCAAACGATTCCTGCACCAAAATTAATGAAATCGAATTTTTCTCAAGTATAAGAGTGACTTGATCATGTATCCAAATCTAGAAAAGGATGTAAAAAGTTGATATTGATAGAACAATATATCAAAAACTGTCCATTTTTGGAGTAGCATACCAAAAATTTAGACAAATTGACAGAAAGCCTTTTCCCATAAGAAATGTGCTTGGTCTTCTGATTCATCTCAGAATCATCGATTGATCTGTCTGGTATAGTGAGCTCTGGATAACAGCTTATTACCCCATTGATGAAAACAACCGTATTCAGAATAAATTTGATCAGAACCTGATGTGCCAGTGAATGAGCTCTTATAGTGCAAAATTTGTCATGGTCATTCATCATTAAAATTCAGCTATTTTCATTAAATATACTACCGATAGCTTCCGGAAAGTAAGCGAAAGCCTTCAAATCTTGCTTTGATAAATGGCAATAGTGGCGGAGTGTGGAGAATTTCTGGTGCTTTTCAATGAAGAGAATGGTCGAATATTCTGGAGTAGGTACTCAGTTGTGTATTATTTTCTATTAATTCATCGACGATAAAGAATGGACAATTGACGAGTCAGGCTAATACCGGGTGCACTGTATTCTGATCACAAGAAATGAGGTTGTTTATTTTCACATGACTAACAAAATTTTGAATTGTACAGCATTGATATGATTCAATCCAATCCAATAGAAAAACAGAAGGCGGGATGTTTTTTAAAATTGTGAAGTAGATTCATTGCAGGAATAAGGTGATCACTGAAAAAATTTAGTACAACCTTTGAATTGATTCCACTGATATTTCTTCATTGGTAAATAAGAGAATGAAAATCTCATGAGTATAGAATTGAACGGAGAAAGGGGGAGCGTAATATTTGTACAAACTTTGAGAATTTTCCTCGTGAGATTTCTTTGGCATATTGTACATACGATCACTAACAAGATGGCATATTACTCATTATATTAATTCTGTTATATCTTATGGAATTTTATTTACGATCAATACATAATGTAAGCATTATTATACTCATAGCTTCTGCAGTAGAATACCTTGTATTATTTCCTTGAGAGATAATGGCGGAGGATAAATAGTAATAGTGTAGATTACCTCCTGTAGTTCTCACAAAATTTCTCGAATTGAATATTACCATGGAATAGATAAAACCAAACTCCGAAGTGTACGTGTCAAACGCATAGGTGGTGTTTGTGTAGGTATTTGTACTGAGATTAATGGAACTAAGGAATCATTTGTTTATGATAAATGAATGGATAGTAAATGAAGTAGAGTATAGTCCTCGCAATAATGACTATTATTCTCTCGGAATATTACTTCCTCGCCACTGACGCGGCTCAGTTCGTAATAATTTCTCGAGAATAATAGCTACCACTATTGACATGTGGTGAAATATACTATTGAATCGGGAACATTCAACCCAATTAGTGAGCTAGAATGATTCTCCCAAATGTGTAGAGAGAACATTGTCGTCTTCTTCCCATTCAGTTCGATATCATGCCCCCAAGCGCTTTTTTTTGTCTACAGGGGTACACAAAAATATCGGTGAAGTTTCATGATATCTACTATTACTTTATGAATTCAGTCATTGCTCTTGAACATCAGTTATAAGTCTGTCAAAGGAATGCTTTGTATTGTAATATCTACGATTACCTTCATCCATCTGTTACATCATCAAATTAGCTATTTCCGACTCGGCTATTGAATGATGTCCATTCCAATTATTTCTTTCTCTACTGATCAGTTCACCGAATATCTAATTAATCAAGATCCTCGATTATATAAAAACCGTAATGAAACTATTCCTCGAGGTCGAGTCGGAGGTCGAAACTCTAGACATCACCTAGAAGATGGCAAATGAGACTTTGCCGAAATGTTGTGACAATTATCCTTCAGAGGATCAAAACCACAGAAGACGGAATGAATCCCGAAAAAAACAATTCATCATATATATATATATTGGTCAGAGTCGACAAGATATGAAAACCCGTTCAAAAAACACAATGACACCCTATATATGGAAGGGTAAAAGGGTCCAGCGTCGCGCTCTGGACAATATAGGACAATTTGAGATTGACCAAGGATGTGCGTTCGCTGAATGCATTCGGGAGTTTGATGTTTAAATGACAGACGGAATCCTGGTTGGACCACGAGAAATATATGCTTGTCTGCACAACCATGAATAAACAAGCGTGGAGGGCAAGTAATAACAGTTTGGTGTTAGGGTTATTGATCTCTAAAAAACGTGTTACCTTACAGAAAAAATAGTCGGTAAATTATGGGATAGTTATTATTTCGGAAACGGCTTCTATGGAATCTAATATGCAGAGGTTTTTGGGTGAGAGATCGATCTGGCTAGTTTTCATTTTCAAAAAACGTCGTTTTTTTCATTTTTTCAGGCAATAACTTTTGTCTTTTCCTGACATCTATTATTAGCGACTAGTGCTACTCTTATTTTTTCAATTGGGAACAATTTACTCATATATTATATTATATATATATATATATATCATGGAATGAAATTATAACGGCATTCAGACAAATCATAAGAATTTAAGAAAAATAAACTTCTTCGAGCGGGATTCGAACCCACGACTTTCCGTATATATATATATATATATATGATATATTAGAATTATAAATGAAGTTGAGAATAATCATACAATGAACTACAATCAAGTTAGAGTGTTGTGCACCGAAGGTAACTGGCATAAAAGACTTTCCAAAGAAATGTTCTTCATTGGGAGGTGTGCTAGCAGCATGAAGAAAAAAACCGATCTTAATAATCTCAGCAACATGTACAATTACATTTTTAAACTGGAATCAGGATCTCCCCCTCGGGTTGAAGGTTAGTTTCTGTGTTTTTTAGTGTTTTTGTTTGTTGGGTTGACTTATTGCTTATACCCGATCATGTTTCCAAAATGTAGTTGGGTGTGAGTGGTAGCACTGCCCTCGTGAAATGCAACAGGTCCCTTGCAATGCGTGTACCTTGAGATTTTCAGACCATGTCGTTGGCACTCCTTTTGATGAAATTCAGACAACTGTCAATGTCGAAGATGTTTCCTCTCTGTTTCAAATTGTTTCTCTTTCATGAATAACTTCTTAGCACGTGCTCCTAAGTATTTTTAATTATAAAATGTTTTCCAAAATATCTGTACAATAAGTGTTTATTAACAGTTTTTATCGATTTTGCTCCACGATATCATGAGAAAATGATGTTTTTCCATTTATATATATATATATATATATATATATATATATATATATATATATATATATATAGTTCTCAATATCTGTATCTAATATATCCATCAGTGTCGTCTTTGGACTTTTGGAAGTCCGAATAAACTGTCTCTGCTAAATCTAGAACTACGTGAAACACGTTTCACAAAAAACACACTACGTTTCAAGAAGACTCACACGAAAAAATACATTTCTATAAGATACCTTCTCTATTATGGACCAAAGTTCTATCTATATATATATAATAAATTATTTTTTTTCGGTTAACAATTCCACCTACTGAAGCAGCTTTGGTGTTACTGTGTCGGTGAAAGAAGTAAATTGTTCCCAATTGAAAAATTAAGAGTAGCACTAGTCGCTAATAGATGTCAGGAAGAGACAAAAGTTATTGCCTGAAAAAATTGAAAGAACGACCTTTTTTGAAAATGAGAACTGGCCAGATCGATCTCCCACCCAGAAACCTCTGCATACTAAATTTCAGAGAAGCCGTTGAAGCCGTTTCCGAAATAATTACTATCCCATAATTTACCGGATATTTTTTCTGTGAGGTAACACGTTTTCTAAAGATCAATAACCCTAACACCAAACTGTTATTACTTGCCCTCCACGCTTGTTCATTCATAGTTGTGCAGACAAGCATATATTTCTCTTGATCCAACCAGGATTCCGTCTATCAGTTACTCATTTCTCAACATCGAACTTCCATATCTAGGGTGTGCATAGTGTTTTTTGAACGGGTTTTCATATCTTGTCGACTCTGGCCAATGTATAAACTTTTAAAAAAGTGTGGCGGCATATCTTCGACAATTTATGTAGGAAATAGAAATGAGGGGTAGTTTGAGTTAGGGTTAGGATAAGTTGACGTAATGATGAAATTTTGAGAAAATTTGTTGCATTCATGGGCCCCGACATTCCAGTCAATATCTGGCTCACTCCCAATGATTATTGTTGATGGAATTCTCTTGAAAAATAGTTTTCCAAGTGGTCTATCTCTCGATTTTGTGATGAATTATATCCACTCATATTATACGTGAATTGATTTCATGTCATTCATTGCTCTTATGCAAAATCCACATTTTCTGCTCCGCAACAAATATTCACTGTGGAATACCTCGCACCATCCAACAACATGACAATAGGACTGAAATATCAATGGATTTCTAAAGTGCAGTCATTCTCTATCATAATCGCATTATTACAGGGTTTTGTTGTCCTTGCAACTTTCTCCACGTAGGTAATCAGAATAGCTGATAGCTAATAGTCCAAATATTTCCACACATCATGTTTTCTGAAAATTTTCTCTGAGTCAGACTCAATTCTCATTAAAATTTAATTTGAGAATTTTTTTTCTAGATATGGGCTGAGCGGTTTACTCTCGAAGAGAGTAACCAAATTATCAATTGAGAAAAAATAGCAGAATGTGAATATATTGGAATTGTCCAGATATTATCGTCTCCAAACAATAAATGAATAGAATTCGTTCAACTATTTCACGCTATTCGATCTAGAAATGTTTGGTTTTGCTTTTGTGAATAGGTAATTTTTGTTTCCTTTCCCAAATGTATAAGGTTTTGTGCCTAACATCAAACATTGAAAATGGGTTGAAATAGATTTTTCCGCCAACCAGCTGACGCCCAGAAATTGAAACTTTTGCCAGCCATCAATTAACAAGGCCCTACTTTTTAATATGGTGGTTCAATAGTAGGAAATCGATTCCCAGTCTCAAGATTGACGTTCTTTCAATGGGTAAGATTTGAACCTTCGGTAAAACTTTGAATAGAGATCAATTACCCTAATACCAAAGTGATATCACTTGTACTCGATTCGCGTTTTGCTCATAAAGGAGAATACGATGATCTCCTCCTGAAAATGTTGATGCGCGTTCAGTCCGAGTGATATGAATGTGATGTTTTAGTTGATTTATTCGAAACGTTTCGACACTCTTCAACTACCAAATTTTATTACCATGGTAATTTTCTACTTTGAATGCCACCGGCACCAAGAGGAACTGCTTTTCTGTGTAATTCGAAGAAAAAATGCCTGAACTAATTCGCATGCTTGAGGGAATCCCCCTATGGGATCGTTCGTCAATATCCTTGAAGCATTACGTTTTCTCCTAATAACACAATATACCTACAATCATTCTCATGAATTCCACATGCGGTTTGGAATATATAAAGTGTATGGTGAGGACAGCCCCATCAGATTGTGTCATAACTGATTCGGAGGTGAGATCGTCTAAAATATTTATTTTACACTGAATAAATAAATCAGTCTCTTCGGGACTTCGATCTCATTTTGTATGATCACCACATTGGCATCGTTACACATGAATTATATTTGGACACTCCTTTCCATCACAGCTCATTGTAAGTATGTCGAGAGTTGTCGAGATTATAAATTAAAGTTTGTCTCAGACAGAAACTGTAACCAGTGAACAAGGGTTATTCAAGGAATATGACAATGGTAGAGCCTTCAGATACCACAACCGATGTACTCAGAACAATAGAAATATTCTTATAGAATACATCAATAATCGATGTAGAGGAACCTGGTGTATTGGCGCCGACAATATAATTAACCATTTCTTATAACCAGACAGTAAAATGCATTTTTGAGCAGGCAATGAAACAAAGTATGATTTGATATTCCAAGAATATGCACTATTCAGGTTTGAAGAAAAAATTGGATTTCCAATTCGGATAAAAGTTATGTGTGGCTCGCATAATTAATCATTCTCTATTATCGCCATACAAAGCATTGACTTTCATCCTAGTAACATGATAGGTACTATTGCCTTTTTTCGACCACTTCAATAGTGGGTGCTTATTATACTGTGTGTCCAAGATAAGGATGAACAGCATGGGGATCTAGGTACACAGAGAAAAACGTTCCAGGTATACAAGTACACTTGAAAATAATTTAATAACTATAGATGTATTCTTACATTTCAATATAATAACATCAAGTAAAAAAAAGTTTCTGTCATTGGGTTTCTGCAATAGCTGAATTGAGGTCCTATTAAAAATGAAGTGTTCACTAATATATTACTTGCTACTCAACAGTTTGTTCCTCAGTATTCAACAGTTTTGCCTGAACTAGCTTATTCGCCATCAAACATCTGCATTCAGTGGAAGGAACAATAGTATGCTACCTTTATTACTAATTTAATACCTGTAAGTAAAAAAGTATTCATTTGACTTTTCGGGTATCTACGGAATGATTCGGAGAGTTGCATACGCGCCCGATCGGCCGATAATACAACAGTTCTTAAAAAATTGAATTGAACTGGCCGATACTTGATGAAAATCCATATTAACAAAAATATATTACAGTTTCCTGTATGATTTTCACTCACAATGGGTTTACAAAACCGCGACACGTGTTTCGCTATTACAATAGCTTCTTCGAGCAAGATAAAAAAAATTTTTTATCTTGCTTGAAGAAGCTATTGTAATAGCGAAACACGTGTCGCGGTTTTGTAAACCCATTGTGAGTGAAAATCATACAGGAAACTGTAATATATTTTTGTTTTTGACAACAGTTCTTTTCACAGAGGTAAATGTAGCACACCGGTTATTAAATTGTTTGATAGTAGTTGTGTGTTGATGTATTACTATGAAGAAAATAGTTTTTCCCATTATTAAATGATTTAATAATAGTTGCTAGACTCAGCTTGTCAATATTTTATTAGCCTCTAGTAAACTAGTGAACTGGGTGTCTGCTATAGGTAGACAGGTTCAGAAAATAGATTTCATTCACTGTTATTCGACTGTTTATTAGTCCCATATAGTATACAAGTTTTTACTTGGAGCTGTTCAAATCTTAATAATCATTATCGATTTCTTTTCTCGGTGTAACCGTAAGAGTTACACGGTAGGTCAAATGGACAAAAAGTTGCGCAATTAAGGGGTCAATAAATAGATGTTGAAAAATCCCAAAAATGTTGTTTACTTCCGGAGATATTCGGGAAAAACCGAAATTTGGCGATTTGGTTTTTATTTTTTTCCGAAGTTATTTGAAAAGTTTCGAAAAAACCAAAGGCACTTTCTCATTGCCACTTTTTTACCTCTACAAAATGGCGCTCACAAAATCTCCGTACAACGTTTCGTTTGGAAGAAATCATCATCAACTTTGTTTTTTTATATGGCACGTCCCCATGCTGTTCATCCTTATCTTGGGCACACTGTATATGAGTAGATTGTTATGTGTAATGTTTCACTGTGTGGAATTTCCACACAAAAAAATACTCAAAAATATTTTTGGAAAATCATTATACATCGCGATCTCAGAGACCACGGATCGGGTAGATTTTGTGTAATTTTGTGTAATTACGAGTTATATTGAAAAAGTTATATCATACAGAATATGACTGGAATAAACATAACAAGGCGAAAGTAAGGCGACGTAACGATGTTTTCATTTGGAACCTCATCGGCATTTTCATTTATTCATAAGTACTTGCTCAAATCACCTCCAAATGAAGATACCAACATGAATAAAACTTACATTTCGATAAAGTGAGCCTCCATCCTGTCAACATATTCCTTTTTCATTCGACACTGAAACTGAAAACCAGTCAAAATTCTGCGTCGGTATTCCTGCGAACCACTACCGATGAAAACAAATCTCCGCAAGTCGGCGTCACAGACCAGTCGCTAGTTTGGAAGTATCGTGTATCAGTTAAAATGTAGCACTGAAATTGGATGACGGTTACCAGCACTTTTATTATGTTGTCGATTCTTCGATGAGCTGCCGTACACATTAGTACAGGTGATAACGTTCACTAAGGTCATGAAGCAGTGATTTCGACTGAAAGAAAATGGGAGTAGATCAGAATGTGTGAAAGCAAGAATCAACTTGAGCGAATCAGTTTCCTAACAAAAACACTTTCCTAACCAAACAGCAGAGTTTGATTCCCCAAAAATAGTGGAGCTGCCCGGTTCTAAGAGAGAATGCTACAATCGCGATAACACAATCAAGCTCTAAAATAGATGACTCTGAAAAACTCGATTGATCTGCAGCTTATCCAATCCATCTTGGCACAAACTCAGCTTGATATCAAGTTGCACACTGGTAGTGCAGATTATGACAAAAGAGAAAACACGTTTTGAGAATAAATTTCAGCACAGTGAACCCATATAATGAGTGTTTTGTCTTCTTACTATACTTCACAGAGATTGCTGGGCATGTACGTCATCAGTAATGTGCCAAGATGGATTGGATAAGCTCTACTGGGCTGCAGTACACAAACTTCCTCAATCATTCCCCATAGTGGATGATTTTAATCCCAAATATTTTCATAAATGATCAGACTTTTATAAACAGGAGTGTCCTTGAGAATTAGGATCTGTTCTGAACCAAATAGAATTGAATCTTGCCAGTTTCTGTGAACTGTCGAGGTTAGATCCTATATGTACAGTATATCGCTTGTATAGTTTGAACTCATAATAAAAAAGAACAGATTATTGGGCAATACAAGGAAGAGAACGTAAAAATCACATATGATGTGTTCCGTCTCCTTTTTATTATTTCCATAAATCTGTGAAATATTCGAGTTTACGACTGTATTCAATATCATAATTTGTTTTCATAAATAATATTCGCTAGATTCCCCACCCTATATAATAACTAATTTCGCGCTCTTCAGAATTTCTAATGTTTGCTCCGATACCGAACGAAAATGACAATAGAGTGTAGCAGTCGAGCTATGGTAGGTGCGATATAATGTGCTGTTGATTTCGAAATCAATGAGATAGTACATCCGCATTTTTCAAATAGACCAAATCTCAACTAGGTCGAATATTGAAGCCTAAAAGATGAGGATTATAGACATGGAGATGAATGAAGACGGAAATGAAGTATTGGTGATAAATAGAAGGGAATAGAATACAGAAAAGAAGAAGAAGAGAAAATGGAAGCCAGAGAACTAAGAATGATAGAGACATAGGATTATATGGATACTCTATTCACAAACGACGGAAAAAATCGATGAAGATATTTAACAATAAGAGAAAACCAGCAACAAAAAATTTCTGTTTCAAACTAACAATTTCAGGCGACTGAAATCGAAAGTATATAATTCTATAGTTATCCCAACAACATGATATACAAGTGAGTTATGGGTAATACAAAAAAACACAGGGGCAAATAACAGCAAACTGCGAATAGGAAGTCGAAAGAATTTACGCAAAGAAGAGAAAGGAGAATTTTCACAGACTAGCTCGACAGTGGAGTGTGCCTGAGCCTAAACTGTTCAAAATTATAGGAAATAACACTGAATTTTACTCCTCACTCATTCTGAAATGCATCAACTAAGTTCATTCGATATTCATGAAGAACATAATATTCAATTTCTCTTTCTCTGTGCGGAGCTTTGTGACCAGCGTTCAACGAATACTTGCATTCATTGAACCATACTCGCTTTTCAATCGATGTCTCCGAAGCTTCCAATGAAATCGATACTGATCCTTGAGTTCGAATAGTATTCGTTATTCACTCATTGGTTCAACCTTAAATAGCCTGTATTAAAATCATCACCTCCCGTTTGAATTTTTGAAGGATTTTTTTCTGTTCGATGTGGTTGTAAATATTTCAACTGAATATTCAAATTTATCAAAAAAACATTATATCGGAAGAGAGCTCGAAAAAAAATAAATTCAAAGGGAATGAAATCAAATGAACAAAAAACCTTTCGTTATGCGTGGATCCTCATTTCGCTCAAAATTTTATTTTTCAATATCCCCCACCTGTAATATCGAAACATTCGTGTATGCTTCAAGTGGAACCGCCTCATGAATAGTCCAGAGCAAAAAGAGTCCATTTAAAAGTTACATTTGGGCCTGCATTTCTCAGGAAATTAATTTTATCAAAGTGTGTGAGGGTTGTTGCGGTAAGCTCAAGTCCAAGGGTTTTCGTTCGCCACCCTTGTCCTGCGACAACCATCTGGGAAAAAAAGATGTAAATGGTTTTCGCGCTCTATTTGACAAAAACTATTCATCGTACTGTGGCAATACGTACATACCCCTTGCGGGTAGACAACTCTCAATACTTGACCTAGAATATAAAGCCATATAACGACACCATTTCTGTCGCGGGATTCGAAAACAGCTGATCAGTTCTCGTGAAAAAAAACGAGGCTTCGGTCCGAATTTCGTATCACCAATTTCGCGACTGTTAGATTCAATTCAATGGAATAACTTTTCACGAAACCAAAGCTATTACAGTGTATATGGTTAATGGGAAATTTTAGGTAGGTAGAGTTTATTTCCGTTTGTTACATTTGAATTCAAAATACTACAAATTGTTAATTGGCATTTATTTTAGCCGTGTTTTTTTCGAGAGGAAAGTTTTCTATCAAAGGGCTCAGAAATATCCGGCTTTTCACTTTCCCCAAACTATTTTCGAACCCTAGATCTGTCAACCCCTAAGACAAATGAACCACTACATCTGGCGACCAAGAGGGGCTGGTTTTTTCTCAATAGTGAAAATGGTCGTGGAAAATTCGCTCAAGAGATATGAACTGAGAAGTGTACGAGGAAACAGCAGAGAGATCCAGGAGATGAGAAACTCACTACCACTTCAAGGTCAGGAAAATCTAAATACCTAATATAGAAAATAATAACACCAATGAACAAGATAACAACTATTCTACTTACTATTTACCTCAAACGAAAAGAATGGTGATCGTGTTCAGTCCCAGCATGATATTTCAACATTCGGTATTACGCTATATTGCCCGACCAAGTAGACGTTTCATCTCTGGGAGCAACATCCTTGGCATTCTTGAATCAACCACATCCTAAACAAATAAATCCCCCTAGATTGGAAAAAATCCGGAAATTGTTAATTTGGATTGTCATTCTAGAAACTCACAGCCCCAGCATCATAGGCCGAAAGAAAATAGGAAAGTTCAGAGTACTGAGAAAATTCAATCTCATGATCAGCCCGCTAATGATGATAACCAAAGTGTTAATTTTTCATGGCTACCTAGGTCAGACCACAGTGCAGATTTGAATTTTCCTTTCCCCTTCAAAAGTAATGATTATCAACTATACAGGGTGTATCAGAATTCATTTGTACCATATTCATTCCATAGTAGTAGGCCGAATTATAATAATATCCACAATATAAACGCCGATAAGGGTATGGCAAATTGTAAAAAGTGTATGAATGAATACAGGTTCTCAGCATGTGAAGTCTTATGTACCACAAAGGATCCGTAGTCGAAGAACGTACGTGGGGAATGATACAGTATCATTTCACAACTTGCAATCTGGAAATCTGAATCTAGGAAATATACCTGCTACATAAGTAAGCAATGTTATCAATGAAAGGACGTGTACTGTAAGATATTTGAAAGCTTGTAAGTCTCTGCCTACTTATAATAATGATGGCTCTCTCAAACCCCTAGATTTTTTAAATTACATCGAAACTTTTCTGGATGTGCCTAACATTGACATGAATAAATTTTTGTCTGATGGTGAGCCATTCATTCCAGCACACGGCAAGACTTTGGTTTCATGCACATATTCTCTCTTTCAGGAACTATGCATTCCTAGAACAATTTTGGGGTGACAACAAACAGTTTGAAGTTGAATCAAAATCGGAATCTGCTCGATATAGAGGAAGTGACGGAACTTTCGGTGATGACTTTAATGAATACATAGTAATGGCTGAGCACTTGCAACCCCCGTACCCTCTGGAACAGTTGATTGCGACGATCGTGAGACATTTTCCTTCAGATATTGCAGTCGTTCTGATAAGAAAAAATTCGCTTCTATCAGCCGTGGATCGATTAAGACAGGCGGATTACTGTTTTAATAATGATCGATTTTTTTTTCCAAAATTCAACTACCAAAAATTATTCAAACAATATTCCGAACCGAAACGAAAACACTTATCTAAAAGTAGACGGACCGAGAACGAATAATAGACTCAATAATAATGATTCATATCGAGATTCCCGAAAGAAATATATTGCGAGCCTTGAAATCTCCCATCCGGAAGTACAGCCTTCGGAAAACGAAGAAATCCCCCATGTCCCGGCTCAAACGTGGGGGGAATTCCAAAAGTAGATAACTGTCCCCGCTCAGACTTTCTGGAGGAGTGTGACTTTGACCACTCTCCAGTCGACACCCGTTCGCCCGTAATTTTAGCAAAATTCTATAATATAGAATTGCCATTATGGTCGATACGGGTAGTAACATATCGGCAGATGCCGCAGTAACCTGGGATTAGATACTTGGATGCAGAAACACTCGTATCTCGTATTTTCCATGTCCTGAAACGCGAGTGGTGGGGGCATTCAAATCAAAATTCAAAGAAGTTTTATTTCGAGCCTCTCTAATTTTTTCTTGCTGAAATTTAATGTTTTTTCATGAGATTCTGGTTATTTCCGAGCTGTCCCACCCAGCGATAATTGGAATGGACTTTTTGCGGTTGTACAGTGCGACTCTAAACTTAAAAAAACAAGTGATAACTTTGATTTTGGAAGATAAACTAATATCGATACCGGAGAAACGGTTTGATCATAACTTCGGAAATCCAGAACCTCCCAGCATGGTCGCTATTATCAACAAGTCAGGCGTGAAAGTTTCAAAGATTTCCGATGAAAAATAAGAACAACAAAATTCCGTCGGCATCCCCAAATACAATTTTACTGGGGCCCAGGAAAATATATTTCATCAACTGATGAAAACGTACGAAATGATAATGATTTTTTTCGGACGTACCAGGTCGAACTACTTTTTATGAGCATAGCATTGAGCTGAAAAATGACAATGATTTTTATATTCGACCATATCCGATCCCAATCGCTCATCGCGAGGCGGTCAACCGAACGTTGGCTAAAATGAAAGGGTGGGGGGCGTCATAGAACGTGCATACACCCTATATATTTCACCTTCAATGACAACGGTTAAAAAAGACGGTAGTGTGAGGGTCTGTCCAGACGCGAGGCATTTGAATAAGAGAATAGTACCCGATTTCGAGTAAGCTTTACGTATCGACGATATCGTCCGCTCGTTGAGCGGAAAAACAGTGTTATCGAAAATTGATCTCTCACATTCTTACTGGCAAATACCAATACGGGTACAAGATCGAAAGTACACGGGATTCATGGCTGCTGGAAGAATCGTGACACCCCCATCAGTGTTCAGGCTTCTAGAGGCTGCAATCTCTCCTTTTGGTATATTGCATTTTGGAGGTCATGCCTTGCTTAGAATATTCGCTGTCGCAATCCTGATTCCTTTCGCTTCCTCATTCGGTAGGTACTCAATTGCCGCTTCCGTATTGGCGATAATTTCCTCATTTGGTACCTGTCGCGGAGTGACCGCGAAATTACCGCTAACACTGACATTTCATCTTCAGTAAGAACCCGGCCTGTTTGGTTTATGACAACTCTGGATAAATCCAAGTGTGGGGCGGCTGAACGGGATAGGGTGAGTGAAAATCACTATGTGAAGTTTGAAAAACTACACAACAAGACACAAGTTCAGCCGCCCATAGTCGACTGATACGTGAGGCACTAGACATCCACAAACATACGGATAAGTCCAACAGAAAAGAACAAGCTGTGAAACTCAACCGGATATGGAATCCCATTTTGAGAAAATCAATGATAACATATATCATGACCACAGATAGTGCGGCAATTAATACTAATGATACTCCTCCGAATCCAGATTAAGTAATTAGAACTGGATTTGAAAAAAAATGGAAAAGTGATCGCATATAAACGCTGTAATCACAACATCGGTCTCCAATGATAGTTAAGAATGAAAAGAGAAGATGAGCACTTGTCAATAGTACGGGAAATATTGAGACAAAATGGCAAAACGAGTGATCCATAAAAGACTAATTCTAGGCCCTCAACTAGGTCAGTTGCTTGTTATTTTCTGCCGTTCATTCGGAATTGAAGCAGGTTCAGTTTCAGTACACCTTCTGCTTCAAATAGTCCCTCCCATAAACAAAGTCCGAAGGTGTTGAATCTGGCAAGCAGGCTGGCCATTCCGTAGTAGCTTGATGGCCAATCCAACGACCATGGAAAGTATTATCCAAATGCTTCATTACTGGTCTGGAGTAATGTGGTGGTAATCCATCTGGTTGGAATAATAATATCCGTCATTGGGATTCACTTCGACGATTGCGGTGTTCAGAGCATCAACAGTATTTGCCAGCATATTCAAATACAATTCCCCTGTTGAATTTTATTCAATTGACCATTTTGGAGTTAGTGTACGAGGTGCCTGTCTACTCATTAAATAATCGGAAACCAAATAAGAATATTTGAACTAAACAATGATGTTTGTTTGTTGTCTTGACTAAAAAATAACCTATCAAAACTTAACGGGTTGTTGGGATTGCCATATGACAGAGAAATACGAATATTTCTAGGAATATCGATATTTATGTGTTTGTTCAAATGTTCCGCCATTTTTTAGTAGGTGAAGATATTGACTTCGTTTTCTAAGATCAAAAGGTATTCTCAGTCGCCATCTTGACATTTTCACATGTCAGTTTTACTCCAACCCGTTCAAAAAATAAAAGGGAGAGGGACTTCAAAGAATTGCACCGTATAATTCAACTCATTTTTCGAAAGTTGAATAATTATTCTGGTTTATGAATTTTGTTGAAATTGGAGATCGAGACATTTCTTATTTCAGATGGCGCCTGTGAAAGATCGATGAAATTTTTTTCATAGGTGATATTGAATTTGGGATTCTATTCCTCAATGTGGAAAATTATTTCACAATCAGTTTCGATCTTTTTCCCGAAACGCGATTTTCAAATATTTTCTTTGTCAATATATTCGTGTCGACTACTTGCAGGTGATGATGAGATCATTTTACCTTGCATTATCTAGTAGTTCGTGAGGTGAGATATTTTATTATTGTAAGTGAAGGCCGACACCTTCAACGGGTTTGTCCCGAGTTGAAAATTTCAATGGAACCGTCTGAACTTTTTTGATCTCCTGATGAATCTCCTTCTCGATAATATGACACAATGGATGTGAGACTTAAATCCAGACACTTTTTCTAGATGGCGGACTGAAAAAGGTGGTAGTGATGCGAAACATTGAAATAATTACGATCTAATGGTCCCCAATAATCGAAATGAAGAACTTCCCCACATTTTCTGCCTTCTCTTGAAACTATTTACATTTTGTATGAAAAAGTCGGCATTACCTCCGCCATCATTTGCCTTAAAAAACAGACAATTCACAATTCCAATATACGAAAAAATAAATTATCGGAACATGAATATTCGAGAATTTTTTCTCACAAAATATTTCATGATTATATGAGTACTCTTGGATTAGAATTGGTCTTTACTATCTATGAAATAGATAATACGTAACAGAACTAACCATATTTGAAATGAAACATTCAGAATGTTATGTTCCAATAATATATTATTCTAGTTCATCGAAATGCCTTCTGCAATAGTAGCGTCTACGAGTTCAAAGCGGTTAAAGCTAGTGAACAAAATTTGTCATTTCACCATAGAAAAACTGTCAATTTTTGTGCAGCGCTGCTTTAAGCGCTGTAAGCTAGTAGACGCAGTGACTGTAACAATACCTCTTTCAATGGAGGATATTTAGCAAGAAATACATTATCGTGAGTAATTACACAAGTGCTTCAAAATTACCGATAGTTTCTCAAGCATGTTGTGTAAAAACTGCATGAGTTTATTTTCATATTTTGTCGAAAGAGACCGACTCCGAAGGAGTGTTAAAACAACGACGTTCAAAATTCAAAATTCATGCCTGTCAAGATGACAAATGTATATTTTAACAATCGTTACTATAGATACACGGACCGAGCGGGTATTCTTCGATACCTACCGGGTGTTGACCAGCCCGAAAATGTCCCGCTTCATATGGGATTTTCAAAATACGATGGAAATCCTAGTTCATCGAAATGCCTTCTGCAATAGTAGCGTCTACGAGTTTGAAGCGGTTAAAGCTAATGGACAAAATTTGTCATTTCACCATAGAAAAACTGTCAATTTTAGTGCAGCGCTGCTTTAAGCGCTGTAAGCTAGTAGACGCAGTGACTGTAACAATACCTCTTTCAATGGAGGATATTTAGCAAGAAATACATTATCGTGAGTAATTACACAAGTGCATCAAAATCACCGATAATTTCTCAAGCATGTTGTGTAAAAACTGCTTGAGTTTATTTTCATATTTTGTCGAAAGAGACCGACTCCGAAGGAGTGTTAAAATAACGACGTTCAAAATTCAAAATTCATGCCTGTCAAGATGACAAATTTATATTTTAACAATCGTTACTATAGATACACGGACCGAGCGGGTATTTTTCGATACCTACCGGGTGTTAACCAGCCCGAAAATGTCCCGCCGAGGATTTATTGCTGTAATTGATCGAAAATGTCCCGCTTCATATGGGATTTTCAACATACGATGGAAATATTCTATTCATCCGGTATATCCAAAACCGAAGGTGGTAGGGAAGAATATCTGGTTTCATTTGATGAGATAGGAAAAGGCCACTTACTATTGTGACTAGTCCTACAAGGGAAAATACAAATCAAATGAATAAATTTTTTGCTATAAAAATATATTTGAATAGGTTCAAAAATTCTTATGGAACAAAAATAAATGAAAGAATAGATTGAAACCTTCCATGTAAAGGGTTTTAATTTTTCTAGGAATCAATTACCCTAATACCAAACTGATATGTTTGCACTCTCGACGCGCGTTTCGCTAACGAGGTTAGCATCTTCTCCATTCGTGGGACTTTCATGGACACAGTATCTCAAAACTTATCTGACCTTGAGTCTACAGAGGAGATGGCTGTCGAGAATACGACTCCAATTGACCCCCCTGTAACTTCAGATCAGAAGCGAGAGCTTCTTAACTCTCCAACTCCTGAAACGATACCGAAACCTAGAAATAGGCTAGGTGGTGCAGCCAGGAAACGATTAAGTCGTCTCCTCAAGAGCGGAGTACCTTATGAAACCGCCTTGCACCAAATCCTTGAGCGGCGTCTGCAGAATCCGTCTCGGGAGGAGGAACATACCCCCCCCTGAGCAGATTAGTAAACTTTTGCGCTCAAATGACGATTCACCGAAACCAGAGGCGAGAAAACCCTGCACGGTAGAATCCAAGGCATCGTCAGGTGTAGCTGACGTGCAAAAACCCTCTTATGGGAAGGTTGTTTCGGGCATCAAGGTGGGAATCTTGCAACTTGATTATCCGACCACCTTATTGAAGGCCAACCAACTGGAATCTCTGCAGGGGGCTATCTTGTCGGCTGTGGAGAATATTCCAGATGATGGGCCACAGGTACAATTCCAGAGCTGCACATTTCGGCCTGGCTGGTTACTGGTCGCCTGTGAGGATCGGGACAGCGCAGACTGGCTTGTGGGTGTAGTCACTTCCAAAGCCACACATCTGTGTCGCTTACTTACCTGACGGAGGAAGTCACAGACTGACCTCCGACCAGGTCCCCACTAGATTGAGAAAAATGAACAACGGTCTGTCAACATCGGAGTGGAATATTCTTCACAAGGAAAACTCAGGCTCTGGCCAAACATGGACCTTTGCTGTTGATGATGGATCCATGGCCGCGCTGGCGAGGATGGGTTTCAGACCACATTTTGGTTTCGAGCAGGTGTTATCCCGCCCTAAAACCCGGGCACCCTCCCAGCAGACATCTACTCAATCGAGTCAGTCTAACGCAACTGTTAGAGTAGAAAATGTGGGGCCGAGTGGCAATCCTTCTATGGGGATGAGAACAATTAAACCTCCACCCAAACATAGGAATAAACCACCGGCACGTACCCATCCCAAGGCTGGAAAACCAGCTGGTTCTCAGGAGACGAAGACGGTTAACGGTTACCTCGCAGCACAAGAATTCACAAGATTCTCTCTAGAGAGCCGACTGCTGAAATTGGGTCGCTGAAACGACCCGATAGAACGTTCACGACCTCTAGAAAAAAACGTTAGAGCTTTTAATAGAAAACCACTTTCCTGGAAGTCTGACTCTTGATAACAACGGACCTCCCCCTTAAACCAGGGAAAAAGACTGGACTTGGCTCCTCGAAAGCGAAGACGGAAATCGTCTCGTCAAAGGGATCCAAAAAACCAGCCGGCAACTCAGTGACGGTAGGTGTCCTCGTCCCGTCTTCAGAGCCAAACCATCCCTCGATCCTGGGAGGGGTGGGTGGAGGTGTCGTTAGTGATCCTCCACCCTCTCTCTCTCCTAGTGTCGAGGAGTCCTAGTTTGCAAGAACGCTCTGTTACTTTCAAGTGTTTGCAGGCAAACTTGCAACATGCCAAGGCCGCTTCATAGGTCCTTGGTGAAAACTTCAAGGACGAATTAATCGACCTTGCTTTCCTGCAGGAACCTTGGACAGGAAATACAGGCCGAGTGACCGGACTGAGCAATATTCTATGTGAGGTAATAGCGTGCCCTGGGGTTGAACCCAGAGCATGTCTAGTCATAAGGAAGTATATTAATTATTTTTTGCTTACAGGCTTCTGCACCCAAGACGTGGTAGCCATCCAAATTTCCCTACCGGGTAGTAAGTGTAGGACGAACATTATCGCCTGCTCTGCCTACTTTCCAGGAGATGCGGATACTGTACCTCCTCTTGCTGTAAGACGACTTATCGACTACAGCAAAAGGAACAGACTACAATTTGTAATGGAATGTGACGCCAATTCACACCATACAGCGTGGGGCAGCACGAATATCAACCATAGAGGTGAGGTACTCTTTGATTATATACTAGGGGAGGGGCTGTCTGTAATTAATGAGGGCTCGGAACCAACTTTTGTTACTAGCAATAGGCAGGAGGTATTAGACTTAACCATCAGCTCACATTCTCTGAGCAACAAGATACTCCATCGGACTGTATCCACTGAACCTTCTTGTTCAGATCACAAATATATTTTTTTCAATATTGAAACAGGTCCAAGACCAGCAGTGGAATTCCGTGACTCAAAATCTACCGATTGGAGTGGTTATAAAAACTCCCTCCAATCATACCTTGAGGACGGATCCATTACTATTCACAGTTGTGATGGTATAGACACAGTAGCGGAGCAACTTCGCGAAGCAGTGATTTTATCCTATCCCGAGAACTGTCCACTGAGAACAAAAAGAGATAACCATAACTCTTCTTGGTGGAACAAAAGCCTTGAAAAACAAAGAAAAGAAGTTCGACGATTATTAAATCGAGCTAAAAAGTCAGGTAACTGGGAGCTTTATAAAACTACTTTAACAACATATAACAAGGAAATCAGGGAGGCAAAACGGGAGTCTTGGAGGAAGTTCTGTGAGAGTATTTCTGATTAACCTCGCAGCACAAGAATTCACGAGATTCTCTCTAGAGAGCCGACCGCTGAAATTGGGTCGCTGAAACGACCCGATGGAAATTTCACGACCTCTAGAAAAAAAACGTTAGAGCTTTCAAAAGAAAACCACTTTCCTGGAAGTCTGACTCTTGATAACAATGGACCTCCCCCTTGCGGGGGCGCTAAACGCCCTAAAAAGAACGACTGGGAGGTCGTAAAGAAGGTTATCACAGCACCGGCAGTTGAATGGGCTGTTAGTCGTTTCAGCCCTTCGAATCTCCTGGAGAGGACGGCATATTTCCAGCTCTGCTTCAAAACGGACTGGAAATAATTCTACCAATTCTCATAAAATTGTATAGAGCAAGTCTGGCGTGGAACTATATACCATCCAGTAGGTTGGCAGCAAGGGTGGTATACATACCTAAAGTGGGTCGGAAAGACCCACACCCTAAATCGGTACGACCAATCAGCCTTACATCCTTCCTGTTGAAAGGACTTGAGAGGATACTGGACGAACATATCAGGAAGGTGGCTTCATCTTCAGCCCTCCTGAATAACCACCAGTATGCTTATCAAACTGGCAAATCGACAGATTTAGCACTAAATAGCCTCATAGAGAAAATTTACTTGATAACAAGGAAATTGCGGTAGCAATTCAGCCCTGACTGAAAGGGGCATAGAAACAACCATAACGGATTGGATCTATGCCATGCTGGTAAACAGAATTGCAACTACGACTCTTCAAGACGAGTCCATTAAGTTCAGGGTCACCAGGGGCTGCCCTCAAGGTGGGGTACTATCTCCTCTTCTGTGGTCACTCCTGGTGGACAGTCTGCTTAATGCCACCGGAAGAAGACAAGCAGATCTGCAAGCGTATGCAGATGACCTCGTCATTTCGGCAAGGTCCACATCGGGAAGGGTAGCTTGTAATATCCTTCAAAGCACGATGGATATCGTTCACGGTTGGTGCCAGAGGGAGCAGATGTCTGTTAACCCCAGCAAAACTGTGATAATCCCCTTCACCAGGAGGAGAAAATTGGATGATTTAACGCCACTTTCTCTCAATGGTGAGGTCATTCCATTTGGAACGGAGGTGAAATATCTTGGCATTGTCCTTGATAAAAAACTCACCTGGAACGCCCACTTGGAAAAAGTTTTACACAAAGCCAAACTGTCCCTATGGACTTGTCGAAGGATTTGTGGTAAATCTTGGGGTTTAGGTCCCAAACAAATTCATTGGATTTATGTGACTATTGTCAGACCAATGATTTACCTATGGGGCAATTGCCTGGTGGCCGAAGGCTTCTCAGAAAACGGCTCAGGCAAAGCTCTCTGGCTTACAGAGACAGGCCTGTTTGGCTATCTGTGGTGTCATCAGTACCACACCGTCAGCAGCCATGGAGATCCTCCCAGATCTACCTCCTCTCCACATTTTTGTGGAGAGAGAGGCTAGATGGACTGCATATAGACTTGTGCACATCGCTAATTGCACAAAACAATCTAATGCAGAGTATACTAGACTGCTGGCTGACACTAGAAGTCACAGCATTCTGGGAATGACCTCTGACATTATGACCTCAACTGTAAACTATGAACTGCCTTATACAGTTCTTTTTCCGAGTAGAGAGCACTGGATCCTCCGGAAGAAGGAAATAATGAGAGCAGATAGTTGTTGGTTCACAGATGGATCAAAAACACCTTCTGGTTCCGGTGCAGGTGTTTTCAGTCGCAAACCCAGTACAGAGATATCAACCTGCCTAGGGACCTAAGCGACCGTATTTCAAGCGGAAATTTATGCTATTGAACTGTATGCGGAGAAATTGGCAGAATCCAACCTCACACACAAGTCAATAAAAATATTCTCGGACAGTCAAGCGGCGCTGAAAGCCATTGGCTCTTACCGATCAAAGTCCAAACTGGTAACAAATTGCCAAAAACGACTCTACTCAATAGGAGGATTTAACAAATTGTCTCTGGTCTGGAAGGCAATGAGGCTGCTGACTCCCTCGCGAAGGAGGGTGCTGCAAGCAGCTTCACCGGACCAGAACCTGTCATGGGCATCGCCTTAGGCTTCGCCAAACAAACATTGAATACCTGGATGGCAAGAAGATTTATGGACTTCTGGCAAAATCTTCAAGGATTGGCTCATTCCAAGGCGTTTATTCACCCTTCGAAGTCGGAAACCAAACAGTTGTTGGACTACAGTAGGGACGAACTACGATGTCTAACTGGCCTTCTCACAGGTCACTGTCATTTGAATCATCATATGCAGAGAATCGGACTGTCAAAAGACAGCCTGTGTCGTCTCTGTCCGGAAAATGATGGAACAGCAGAGCACATAATTTGTGCCTGCCCCGCTGCGGACCGAATCAGGTTTTCAGAGTTTGGCAAGGCTTCACTCTTACCATCTGACCTGAAAGATCACTCACCATACAAACTAATCGGCTTCGTTAAGAAGCTGGGTGTATTTGGTCGAGTTGGAATAGGTGTGAGCCACAATAAACCCTTGTTGGTTGCAGTGGAAGGCCGAACAGACCAACTCACTTCTGACCTAACCTTACCTAACCTAGTGTAATTGATCCCCGGGAAGTTTTAACAAAAAGAAAAGTAAGGATACACATGGTTTCTCTAGTTCTTATGTATGTATCAGGTTTGAATGAAGTAATCACTGAAACTGACAACAAAACAAGAATGAGAATTCATTGAATATTGAAATGAGATTCAGAAAAATATATTTTCCCATGGCTTGAGAGATTTCAGTTAACCTATATGCATTGAAAACAAATGTTTTTATTTTCACCCAGTCCACGCCGGGAAAACCTCGCGATCAGAATCCAGAAATTCGTTGCTTTCATTCTTTTTGCTGAGATTTTGTTTGCCATATGAAGGTAGAAAAAAACATAATTCGAGAACAACTGCACGATTATTCATAGCTCCATAGTCGATCTTGGAATTGAAGAAAGTGTGAAAAATCGTACCTTTTTCATTCAATAGTGTATTTTGGTTTGAGTAGTGAAAAGAAATACCTGAAGTTTGGTTTCACTCCGTTGAACGTGATTCACAATAAATCTGAAACGTAGAGTTTTTGAATCAATGAAATGAGTATTCAAGAAGATTTCTAGAGAGTGGTATTTTTCCAGGAGTATCATGATGAAAAATTTTGAGAGGAAACGTCAGTCACATATAACTTTTTGTGACTGACACTGAACATAAAAATTGTCGTTTTTCTCCCATAAAAGTCAAATTATTATATCACTATGGTCGATGTATCCGGCACTGAAAGTACATTTCATGTCTTGGCAATAGAAGTGACAGTATTCAAATTCATTTCATTCCATAGTTTTGCAATCCACTCGAAAAAAGTAGCGTGTGTGATTCGAAGAGAAAAGAGCTTTCTGTGGCTTCCATGTTTGGTTGATTCAACCCTTAACTGGTAACGTGCCGTCTGTGAGACTGCATCAATTTTCATTTACGAGGTATTTCTAAAACGGTATCGCTTTTCTGCGAATCACGCCACCTAATCTATCAGCCATTGGTGCTCCAACTGGAAGTAAATTTGAGTAAACGCTGTCTGAGTAATATTTAGTATTTGGTTGAGCACAGTCAGTGAGACGGCACGTTTCAGTTTACGTAAGCATTTCTCGCGACTCAAAGTAATGGCGGGTCCGTCGAAACGGGTACGTTATGGGGATGAAGAATATGATGACACTCTTTTGTGTTGGTATAACGAGACAAATAGCGACTGCAGTGAATTAGATAATGTTTCGGAGAATGAATTTGAAATTTTCGAACATGACAGTCACACGACGAAATGAAACAATTGTTCAAACAAACCTTAAATTCATGTCTTGTTAGGACCTTCCAATAAACAACTTTCGTTAGTTTTTTTTCACAGATCCTGCGTTTTGTTCATTATCAATCGTACTATGCATGAAATTAATTTCTTCAGAATGATTTTTTTTGGATCTTTCCGAAATCACTACCGATTTCCGTTATAGTTGAAAAAGATAATTGCGAAATTATTTTGATCAAGTTTTTGTTCGTTATTTCATGCAGAAATATTTCAAAAGAATGTGTACCTAAGTGTTCGTAATATATATTTTGAAAAAAATATAATCGGAGATTTTTTTTGCTTCCAAAACGTGCCAATTCCACAGACTGCACGTTACCAGTTGTGTTTTAAAATTTCACGTTACCAGTTTAATGATTCAATGTGATATTTGTTTTTTTGCATCTGAATGATTCAAGTTGTAGTTTTCATTATCTACAATGTATTGGTACGATGAAATGTTTTCCGAATGTATTTGTTACAATGTGAACTTTTGCATTCAAAATTCGCGAAAGCATATTACCTTCAGGTTGCCGCTCTCCTCAAATACTTATTCGAACAGAAAAATTCTCATTATTGAAAATGCGAACCTGTTTCATTGTACCCCGGATACTTTAGCAATAAATTTTAGCAATATTTTTATTCAGGTCTCTGCCACCTTGAAATTTGGACAAATCGTTTGTTATGGAAAATAATGAAAAATAAATTCATTTTTCCGAGGAACGCATAGAGTTGTCTGTTACAGTCTAGTACTGAATATTCTAGTTTGGAGCGCATGTGTTTATGATATTGTTCTCCAGCCTAAAAAAGCAAAGCAGTCGATCTGAAATTTTGGATCACGTGGATAAATTCGATGAAAACGCAAATACCCCTTTCCAGAAGTTTGAAGTCCTGGCCTGATCTACTCGACCCTTCACGTGTATTTGTTTACGCGCACTCTATTCTCAACGTGAATAGACAATAGTATAATTACGAATTGCGCTTCTATATTTTTACATACGCCCCTGTTGGTGGGTGAGGGGAAGAGGGGGGCGTGAGTGTGAGGTGTAGGGGAGGGGGAAAAACCTACTGCGCATGCATTCAATGGCTGGTTTTCATATATGACCAAAATTGGACTTTCACGAAAATGGTCAATGGAAGTTATGCGCAGTAGGCGGCGTCGGCCGTATTTCTATATATAATGATGATTCCTTCAGATGTTTTTCTGAAAAAGACATCATAGCTGTGAAGAAGGGCTGCGCAGTAGTTTCTCTTTGAATGTGCTGATGCGCACTCACGTTTTTATCACTTATAATTCATAACTTCATACATCTGCGAGTCTAAAAAATCCGTTTTCCATCAACTACCCCCTCCCCTCAAAAAGTTACATGCATTGAATAGTATAAAATGCATATAAAACATATTTTGCCAACTGAGGGGGATATTTCATGTAGATTTATTCTAACCGAGCATGTTTACATTCATCAACTTGCGCAATGAAACAAATCAGAGCTTTCCAGATATGCAAAGGAATTAGGCTTGCGCAGTTGGTGCAATACTATTCATTTTCACACCGACTGGATACCTCACTTCAAATCCACCAAAAAAATCGACTTTTATTGGAAAAATGATGATGCGCGTTTATCATTCTTTGTTTATTTCAATAAGCCATTCGCCTTACCCCTATTGTACACTTGTTTCTCACATATTTCGAAATAAAACTCAGAAGACTCCATCTCCATCTTTTTGATATATGTGATCATGTTTTTTTTTTGTGATTTTCTGCATAATCGGAAACGAAAGCGTTTGGCAAAAATATTTCATTCGGATTTCTTGAGTTTTCGTGACCGAATGTTAGTTCAAAAGGTGTGAAGGTAGTCGAACTATGGATAGAACTATTAGAGCCAATTGAAGCATAATCAATCAAGTTTTCTTTTTCATTAAGGTACATTTCTTACAATATTCTGAGGTGTTAAATAATACTTGAATGAAATATTTCAGCTATGCTATTAGATTCATGGTGAGCTGGTGTAGTGAAATGAATTTCAATCTTATGTAAATTCAAGATCTCTTTAACTGTGTTATTTTTGAATTCGGTTCCGTTATCGATTATCAATTTTTCGGGAATGCCGAAGGAAACAAAATATTTTATTAGAGCGCCACTTATGTGAATCGCGGTTTTTCCGGCTACTTCATAAGCTTGAGCGAATTTTGAGAAAGCATCTACAACTGTTAAATATATCTTATTGTCATAGAAAAACAAATTGATGTGTACGATTTGAAAAGGCTTCGACGGTGCTTCTGTGAGCACTAAGGAGGTGTAAGGTACTTCTCTAGATTACTTGGCTCTTTGACATACTTCACAAGAATTGATGAATTCGGTTATTGAAGTTTCTACGTTTTTCCTATAATGATTCCGTTTCAAAGCTTCTTAAGTTTCAGTTTTAACTCTATGATTAGTTTTTCCTTCATGATGGTTTTTCGTTAACATTATTTGTTCATCCTTGTCTGAAATTGTATTGACTAATTTTGTCTTATGAGTTCTGGACCTCGTTCGGAAAAATTTTCCAAATAAACTTTATTGAAGATTTCGTATTGGTTATCGTTTTGGAAAAATAAACAATACAATTTTCCAGAAATAGTATAGTCTCTCAAGAATTTGAACACGAGATCTTCGGCGTGCAATTTTGACATGGCAAGTTTAACCTTCATTATTTTATGGTTTTCATAGGTCTCTTCACTTACATTCAGTTTATTATAAGGATGAGGAAATACTTAGATTTGGTTTACTTTGTTATTGATTATTTCATCATAGATTGTGATTCCATTGTTTGTTGTTTCGTTGTAGGTTGTATGCTGTGTTGACATGGTACTTTCGTCGTCATTAGGAATATTTGCAGGTTTCAATGTAGTGTCTGATATTATGTTTATTTTAGGTTTATTATAATTTTGCGTTATTTCGGGTGGTGGAAGATGTTCTTTACTCGTAGATGGTCCGGGATCATATTGGATCGGATTTTCGGAAAGGTTTCGCAAAAACTCAATAGTTTCCTGAACGATTTCACCTGGATTATTGACTATTGATTCGTTTTCTAAAGCATTAATTGTCACTCGAGAAAGTGCGTCCGCGTTGATGTTTGACGATCCTTGTTTATAAATAATGTCGTAGTCAAATTCTTTCAACTTCAGGCCCCATCTGACTAGTTTTGAATTCGGTTCGCGTAATCTGAAAAGCCAAACCAGGGGCCTAAAATACTTACAAGCCCAAACGATCGCGAGCAACTCTTTTTCTTTCGTACTGTATTTCTGTTCAGACTCGTTTAATGTTCGAGAGGCGAACGCTATCGGTTTGTCTGAACCAATTGGTCCTTGCGATAAAACTGCGCCAAGGGCAACGTTCGAAGCATCTGTGGTCAACGCAGAAGGTTTGGAAAAATCCGGGTATTGAAGTATTGCTGGATTTATCAATAGATTTTAATAGGTGTTGAATGCTGATATAAACTCTTGACTATGAACAACTTTGGCATTTTTTGTCAAGCATAAAGTCATCGGTTTTGTGATTTTGGCAAAATCTTTAATATATTTTCGATAATAGCCTGAAAGTCCTAGAAAACTTTTTATATCTTTTGGGGTTTTAGGAATCGGAAAGTTTTTGATTGCTCGAATTTTGTCCGGGTTGGGATTCACTCCGTCAGGTGTAATAACGTGACCCAGGTAAGCGACTTCTTTTTTAAGGAACTCGCATTTATCGAGTTGTACCTTGAAATTCGTTTACCTCAATTCCTCGTTTGAAGACTGATTTCAGTCGAACGGGGTGCTCCTGCAGAGAAGTACTAAAAATAACAATGTCATCCAAATAAACCAAGCAAATTTCATTTTGGAGACCTCTTAGGACATTATCCACGACCCTTTTGAAGCTAGATGGAGCCGTTTTCAGCCCGAATGGCATTCTCTTGAATTCGTGGTGCCCGTTTTGTGCAGAAAAAGTCGTTTTTTGTATGTCGTTCGGATGCATCTCAATTTGATGGAATCCGTTGGCCAAATCTGAAGTATTAAAGTATTGGCTTCTGCCGAGTTTGTCTGTGATATTCGGAAGGGGATATTTGTAGTCAATCGTCCGTTCATTTAGTTTTCTGTAATTAATAACCATCCGCCATTTTATTTTACCCATCAAGCTTTTTTGGGACAATCCAAATTGGACTGGACCAAGGAGATGTTGAGTGCTCAATAATACCTTGTTTTAACATTTTTTGGATTTGGTTATTGACTTCAGCTTTATGTATTTCGGGGAAACGGTATGTTTTGGTAAATATGGGTGATTCGTCAGTCAAATTAATTTCGTGTTGAATGTCATTCGTAAAAGTAGGGGGTATTTCTTCGCTATAAAATATGTCGCGATATTCTTAACCCTTAATCGGCTAACGTATCGGTGAAGTTTAGAAACCACATTTATTATCGAGTAGCGATGGCGTCGTCAACAAATGCCGACGAGGTGAGTACAATATTGGATGAATAGTGTAATTATCAGGATTTACTTTTATTTTGTGTTTTGTACGGTAATTTTATATATTTCAAATTGTTCGTACAGTTCTCAGTTTTCACATATGAACTTTCTAACCCCACTAGAAGTTGATTTGATTTGTTTGTATCCTCTAGTACACATTGCCCACTTTGGTAATAAATTTTCAGGGAATGTACCTGAAACTAATGTGAGTTTGTATTTCTTTCAGTTTCCAGAAATTGGCCCTATTACTTTTTACGGTCTCAGAAATAGAAGACAAGATTACATAGCGGTACTACCGCCTGAAATTAGTAATGTTTCTGATGTTGGGTCATCATCTGGTGAAGAAGATGTTGACTATATCCAAACAGATCATGATAATGAATCTGTGGTTTTCCTTCCCCATTTACCGATAGAAATATCCGGTCAGAATAATTATGATGATGATGCTTGGAGTACTGATGATGACATGCCCTTATCCAATTTTGCCTCAACTTCAAAAATGAATAATACAAAACGAAAACAGAAAAGTAAATGTAAAGGAACCAACTACAAATGGAAAAAGGAAGATTTCCAGCATAGTCAAATTCCAATTGATTAAGAATTTGAAGCCCCGCCTGTAATATTGACTTGTCTTCAATATTTTCAAAAATTTTGGGATGATTCAATTTTTCAATACATAGCGGAGCAAACAAATGTTTATTCCATTTTAGCAACTGGATCTTCAATCAATACATCCTCTTCTGAAATAAGGTCTTTCATTGGAATGGAGCTTCTAATGGGAATTATAAGAATGCCATCATTTGAAGATTATTGGGCAGTAAATACACGATATAGCCTCAAAGCTGATGTAATGCCAGTGAAAAGATTCAAAAAATTACGAAGATTGGTACACTTCCAGGACAACAACGCGGAAGCCAATGGAGATCGCTTGTTCAAAATAAGGCCTCTGCTTGAGAAGGTCCGAATGAATTGTACACAAATTGAAGGTGAATTGCTCTACTCCATTGACGAAATGATGATTCTTTATGAGGGAACCAAAGCAGGGAATCTCAGGCAATACATGCCAAAAAAACCTAAGAAGTGGGGTTTCGAAATGTTTGTGAGAGCAGGGGTGTCTGGCATTGTATATGATTTTTTCATTTATACGGGATCTACTACTTTTGATGAAATGATTTTTTCTGAACGAGAATGTGATTTGGGTTCAGGTGGTAAAGTTGTGATTCAACTTTGTAAAACGATACCAGAACCTCAAAAGAGTACAGTATATTTTGATAATTGGTTCACATCAATTGAACTTATTACTTTACTGAAGGAGGAATATAAAATAAATAGTTTAGGAACCATAAGAAATAATCGATTGCGAGGGTGTAATTTGGAGGCTGACAAATCTCTTCTGAAGAAAGGCCGGGGAAATTTCGACTATAAAGTTGATAATGGAGCTGGTATTGCAGTAGTGAAATGGGCAGACACCAAATGTGTTACGCTTGCCAGCTCTTGTGTATCTCATAGCCCAGTGGTTCAAGTGAAAAGATATAGTAAGGAGGAAAAGAAAAAAATTAGTGAAGATTGTCCTCAAATGATAAAACAGTACAACACCCACATGGGGGGAGTTGATTTGGCTGATATGCTAATTGCCCTATATAAAACTCCTTACAAATCGAGGAGATGGTATTTGGGAATATTCAGCCAACTCATCGACATTGGTGTCAATAATGCTTAACCGATTTACAGAATGGACATGGAAGCTTTCGGACACACAAAGCATGACAATTTGAAAACATTTCGACTTCATATAGCTCTAGCACTAATAAAATCAGAAAAAGTCATGAAAATGCGAAAATCCGATCTTGAAAACGAGCAACCATTCAAGAAAGTTAGAGTTCCTGTGAGTGCCAGACCCACAGATGACATAAGATATGACCAAGTCGGACATTTTCCGATTTTCGTGGAGAAGGGGAGGTGCAAGCTTTGCACAAATGGCCAAACAACAGTTTCATGTCAGAAATGTAATCCACGATTACGTATCGTGGCAGGAAATAGTCCCCGTAACTGCTTCACCATTTACCACCTAAGAAACGTATGAATGGGCATTGTATCCTGAAGGACACATTCTGTTTTTTTTTTCTGTGGAGGCGCAAAAAATTTGTATATTCATTTTTTTCATCACATTATATATACTCATTAAACAAAAATCAAAATTTTGCGTTTTTTATTGGTAATAAATTTTTGCCCGTTCAAGGGTTTAACACAGAAATCTAGTAACCTGCTTTTCTTCTGAATTGCAATGATCTAATCGAAGATTTTTCGAATTTTGATTTTTGAATACGATCTATATGTTCATCGATTTCTACATCGGTTTCCATTTTTTCTACAAAATTCATTTCCTGAATGTTCAAAATTTCGACATCGAATGGTTTAGTAAACTCAATTTGCACTGGATTGCAACTAGAATTTGTGATAGTTGTTATAGCAAAATAATTATTGATGTTCATTACAGCTCGGGGAGATTCGACTAGTCTTTCAAATTTAATATAATCTAAAAAGCTTATTCCCTGTTTGAAGGTGACCGGTAATTTTATTACTTGTTCAGTTCGTGCTGGAATAATCGAGGTGAAATTACCAGCTGTGAGCTCTTTTTTGAATTTCGTCAGTTCTTCGGTTTCATAAATTATTGGTATTCTAACGAATGGAGTCGATATTGATTCATCGCTGACATTTATTGATGCCTTCAATTGTTTGAGTGAATCTATCCCAATAAAGCCATCATATTCATCGCTAAATTTTAAAAGATAAATTTTACTCTGAAAATTTTGAAAACTGGAATAACTACGACTTCGTTATGAAAAGTTATATTATGGGCTGTCTGAATGTTGTCTGAATGAAGTCTTCTTCACTCAACTATATAATTTTTGAAACATTTATTGGCTAATTCGGGGTTGATCAAACTTCGTGTACTACTCGTATCAATGAAAAAATAAGCATTTAACTCAGGAATGTGAATATGTAGTAGATTTGCTCTGGAAAGATTCAGATTTATTATGTGGGATTGTTCGGAGTGTTGTCATGTGTGCAAATTAACATTTGCCATGAAATTCATCGAAGTGTTCGATATTTCATTATCACTCTGTATGATATCATGTTCTTGATTATGAATGTCAAAATTTGAATAGTCAATATTTGGTTGTTATTCGCACTGATCACTCTGTTCTGTATTATAAGGGTATTCGTAATCATCTGAATTTCCGATATTTTGATTTTCTAATGGATTTTCGAATTCATTCACATTCTGGGCAAGAAGTTCAGTGTGAGTGAAAGTTTTTTTTGGCTGTTGCCAAGAATTGCTAGTAGAAGTATCCATTGGTTCCGGTTTGGATGGTTTCGGTGAACAATCTGACTCTGTTTTTGTTAAGAAAAATGGATGTTTTTGTGTGGGAAAGTTAGTATTGGGCTTCCATTGTTGTTGATAGTTTTGTGTGAATGGTCCTGTGAGAGTATTCTGAGAATTCTGTGGATTAGATGTGATTGGGTTGATCGGTTGTTTGAATTGTTGGCTTTGGAATATGGGGCGTGCATTATATTGTTGAGAACTATGCGGTTGAGAGAATCGTGGAATTTGTGAATTATAATTTGGACTTGCAATTCTTTGAACTGGTTTAAATGAATTAGGAAAATTAAGAGTATTACCTCTATTTTGACTATAATAAAAGTTTTCTTCCTCGATTACGAATGACATTGCCTTTTCGAGACTGTCTGGGTCTCTCAAATGGATGTTATTTTGTATTTGACCCGGGAGGCCTCTAATGAATGTTTTTAATGCTAAATCATTGTAATTTTTCATTTGAATAATTTATTCAGCTTGTGTTGAATTCGAAGAATTCAATAATGAAACAATCAAACTTCTTGCATCCTAACATCGCATGCCGTAATTATGAGAAGTTTCATTTTTATGTGGTCCTAAAATTATTAAATCTTGGACTAAACAATCGATATTTCTCTGATCACCAAAGCTCGATATAAGTGCATTTTTTATTTCTAACCATGTTTTTGATTCTGTTCTCGAACCAATGAGAATGAGTGCCCAACCAACTAATTTACCAATAATTGCTCGTAAAATGAAAACGTTGAGAGCGGCATTATTCCGATCGCTGAATTGTGTTATGAGATTTTCAAAATTATCAATGAAAATATTTAGAGTATGTGGATCATCATCGAAATTAAGAATTGTATCCACGTATAATTTCAGAATAATTAACTTGTTGACCATTTTGAACTGGTTGTACGGGAGTCATATTATTCATTTGCGTTTCTCCGGTTGGAAAAGTATCAAATAAATTCACTAAATCATCTGTATCTGATTCAATCATAAAATAATATTTTGGGTACTATTGATTGATTCATCAAGAGAGTACAAAAGAAAACAATTGATTACCAATATGGAAAAATATGAATGAAATAGGTAAATTTTTTTATTACAGTAGTATGGAGGCTATCTGCATTCTTCTTTCCTACGTCTAGTGCCATTAGGAATCGAGCGAAGTTTGTTTCGTTCCTCTGGACTTCCTACAGCTAGCTGGTTTCGACGATGAAGTTCTCCACCAGTTTCTTGAAACGTTGGCGATGTGGTCCTCTGCTTCAAGGGTGATAGAATTGGCTATGTTGTCCGCAACTAACACTGCTCCTCGTTTGTTTCGAAAGTATTTTCGTTCGAACCCAATTTTTTGGAATTTGCCGATAAACTGTTGAAACAGACCAGTTTTGCGATTTTTGTCGATACTGTTTAGTTATATTTTGAACAAAAGATCAATAACGTGAATAACAATGTGGAAAACTATTTTATTGATTGTCAGTGTGATGACACAATGATGACTAGTTGAATATATAGTATGTTACATCTCCCTCGCAAAAAAATGCAAACTATACAAAATAATAAATAACTTATAAATTGAACCTTTTTACTGGCTTTACGATTCTTCCAGATCTAGTGATTATTTGGGGCTGAACAACCAAACTTCCTTCAGGAAAATTTCCAGTTGATGAAGGTACAATCACGTTTGTCTGTTCCAAACTAGATTCAGAAGAATTTTGCTGATGGAATACGGGTTCTTTGTTTTCATAAGAAAAGTCTGCCTCGGTTTTATGAAACTGACTGGTGTTACGTCTGTAGATTTGACCATCAGTAGATTCAACAATCATTTGTCTTTGGTTGTCACCCTGTCCAATTACTTCAGCCCCCCTCCACTGACGATGATCTACCTGAATTCGTACTTTATCTCCATTTTCAAATTTGGGAGACTCTCTAGCATGATAATCAGCATAATCTTTTTGTTTTTCTCGTTGTCTCTGCAATTCTTCGGGCACATTTTCAATTCTTTTTGGTTTCAGAAGATTTTCCGTAATGGGGATTATAGTTCGAGTAGCCCTTGCGAATAGTCTCTGATTTGGGGATCCTAAATTATTCCTGGGTGTGTTACGATAGTTCATCAAGGCTAAATGAATATCGGAATTATCTGAGTAACATTTTTTCAGAATGTTTTTGGAAATCTGAACGCCTCTTTCAGCTAAACCGTTTCTTCTTGGGTGGTAAGGACTACTAGTAGAGTGTTCAAACGACCATTGACTGGAGAATTCTTTAAACTCTCTTGAAGTCTCTTGTCTGTTTCGAAAATCTGAGGAATTCCATGAACGAAAAACCAATTTTTCAGGTGATTCATTGTCTTCATTGAAGTGAGTGTTTCGAGACTTTTGAAATCAACAAAACCTGAATAACTGTCATAAATATTCAAGTAGTGTTTACCTCTACAAATGAATATACCCGAACTTACTATCTGTCAAGGAAGATCGGGAACTTTCTTCAAACAGACGGTCTCCTTATAATTTGCTCGCTGGGATGATTCACACACTCGACATTTCTCTATAAAATTTTCTATATCTGTGCTCATACCTTTCCAATACAGTAATTTCCGAGCACGGTTTAGGCAGCTTCGAGTTCCAAGATGTCCTATGAATGTTCATTAACATTTTCGGAATCAATGATTTGGGAACAACTATTTTCTCTCCTTTGAATATGAGTCCTTCATATTCGGCTAATTCGCCCTGGAAACATGAATAGTGTTTGAGCCCAGGAGGAATGTTCTTCAAACTATCAGAAAAACCATTGTGAATAAATGTTTTCAATTTTTCTAGTTCTTCATCCTCTCTAGTGGCTTGAATTAGTTCATGTTTTACTTGGGAAGAAACTGTTGGAACTATTTGGATCTCGGCTCAGTATATCTGCTAGAGGTATATTTTTTTCCTTTCTGTATATCACTCTGGGAGAATATTGAAGAACGTCAAATATAATTCGTTGCAGTCTAGCAGGAGCAGATTGTAATGGTTTAGTAGAAATGGACTCGAGGGGTTTATGGTCACTTTCAATGGTTAGTTTCTTTCCATGAATGTATTCGTGAATTTTCTGGCAACCAAATCTTATTGCGGAAGCTTCTTTTTCAATTTGAGGCCAATTAACTTGGGACTCAGTAAGAGCTTCTGTTGCGTAGGCTATCGGTTGACCACCCTGTAGAAGCGCAGCACCTAAACTTTTCGAACTGGAATCAACTGACAAAGTGACGTCTTCGTTCACGTCATAGAATTTCAAAAGAGGTGGAGATAATAAATGTTGCTTTATTTTGTTGAAAGCTTCAATTTGCTCATGATCCCAATGGAATTCTATGTCTTTTTTAAGCAATTTTCGCAAAGGATCTGTCAGTTCTGATAGATTTGGAATGAATTCATTCAGATAAGTAACCATTCCTAATTCTGTCTTATTTGTTGGTGTTTTCAGATTATTAATTGCTTCTACTTTAGGTGGATCTATCGATACGCCTTTCTCGGATAAAATATGTCCTAAGAATCCAATTTCAGTAGCTTCGAATATACACTTATCCTTATTGAGCTTCAATCCTGCTTTATTGATGGCATCAATAACTTTTTCAGTGATTTTCTTGAGGTCATCTTCAGATTTAGCATGATTTGAGATGTCATCCATTGAACATTGCGTATTTGGTATATCTTTTAAGACAGAACACATCACTTCTTGGAATACTTCCGGCGCTGAGCATATTCCAGAAGGAATTCGCGTACAGGAAAAACGTCCCCATGGAGTTGAGAAAGTAAGATACTTTTGAGTGCGCTGAGTAACTGGTATCTACCAAAACCCACGTCTACAATCTAGGAGTTTGAAGAACTTCGCTCCATTGATCTGTGCTGCAATTTCCTCCAAAGTTGTCAAAGGATAATGACGTCTCAATATATTTTTATTTAAATCGGTGGGATCAAGGCATAATCTGATTTTGCCTTTTTGTCGAACAATTACCATGAGTCTCACGCAAGGTGTTGGCTCTTAAACTGGTTTTATGACGCCTAATTCAACCATGTTTTCCAATTCTTCCTTAACTTTACCTCTTATAGAATACGGTATCCTTCTTGAGGGATGAGTATTGAATTTAGGATTGTCAATAAAATCTATATCGTAAACATAATTTTTGTGACATCTTAGACCTTTGAAGACATCATCAGAATTGCAGTTTTTTATTTCATGCAATCTTGCTATCAGACCTAATTCTTGACAAGTTTTCCGACCAAGGATAGGAGATACCTTTTCTTTCACAATTTTGAAAATTATATGTGCGTCTTGACTTTTCACTTTGCATTGTATTTTTGATTCACCAATGACAGAATTTCTATTTTCAGTGAAACTAATTAATCGTTCCGTACTAAAAGGGTTGATCTCTGCATTGATTCTCTTCACTGTATGTTCAGGAAGAACATTGCACTGTGCTCCAGTGTTCAACTTCACCTGAAACCTCTTGTTGTTAGCTTCAATGATTTCTTGCCAATCTTCATCGTCGTTTTTTGTCAATAGTCGAATGTATAAAATTTCATCCTCTTCAGAATCTTCCACTGTCTCATCATTTAGAAAACTTATTTTTTTCTTGTTCTTGCTAGAATTTTCATTTTCAGACCAGCACTGAGTTGAGAAATGGCCTTTTGTATTACATATCTCGCATCTTTTACCGAACGCAGGATATTTCTTTCTTTGATGAGTAGTACCACATCTCTTGCACTTGAACGATTCATCATTCTGTTCATTTGGTCTACGCTTCACGAAATTAACCTGACTTGATTCTGGTTTTTGAATTTCCTTCAACTGCTTTGATGTTTGCTCACTCGATCTACAAATAACGATAGCTTTCTGGAGATCCAAGTTATCTTCATTGAGTAATTTTTTCGAACGACATCAGATTTGGCTCCAAACACTATCTTGTTTTTCAGTAAACTGTCTTGTGATTTTTCAAATTCACAGCTTTTTACTTGCGTTTTTATTTTTGTCAAAAACTCATCAAATGTTTCATCTTCTTGTTGAGCAATCTTGAAAAATTGATATCTTTCGAATGATATGTTTGTTTTTGGTATGGAATATTCTTGAAATTTTTGTTTGATAATATTCATAACTTTCTGCTGTCTCCTCTCTGATTAAACTGATTGGTTCTATCTAGTTAATACTTAAGGTTTCGTGAACTTCTGACATCATGTGGAGTTATATTTTGAATGAAAGATCAATAACATGAATGACAATGTGGAAAACTATTTTATTGATTGTCAGTGTGATGACACAATGATGACTAGTTGAATATATAGTATATTACAGATACTGTTCGGCGAATCCTACCGACTGCGCCAATTAAGTGTTCGCCGATTGAAAATGACTTTTTAAAAACAATTACGAAAGAGCAAATTTCATTCGAGCAAACATACAGTTTGAAGTCTACATGAATACTGAATGAAAGTTCTCATGAAGATCAGAATCATATGAGATTAGAAAGAATTATATTTCTTGTTATTCCAAGAAAGGTGCTGACGCTGAGTTCGTCCGCTGGTTTCAGCTGTCGGTGCCATGGGAAGACGTTCCTATAACTCCCTGGAATATTATATTTGAATCAAATGGTAAAGATAGCGAAGTGGATTTCTTAACGAGCAATAACATAATTATCCTGGATCTTCACTTCCTTTTACAATGCTTCAGAATCACAAGAGAATACGCTCCATGGTTAACTGATGCGATCAACTTCATGACGTCTGACAGAGATGAAGTGTGAGAAAAATATAAGATTACAAGTAGCAACGACTGGCAATTATATGAACAATTACGTAACTCAGTAAATGTCACAATCACATAAAGAGAGGTGGCCTGGTCTTGAGACTATTGTTGGATTTGAGAAAGATCATAAGGATATGGATTTTCAAATAAGATGAATGTGATTGAGATTAATGAATTCTCTATAAATGTTGTTCCTAAACTAACTCCGGACTATTAGACGAAACATTCATAAGAATATAATATGAAAAAATCGTTACAGACAACTCTTTCGTTTCAGCCAGTATCTGAAATCGATATTCTCCAATCACTTGTTATTTCCTTGCCCAAGGTGACCAATCCACAAATTTTGCAACAATTACGACCGATAAGTGTATCACCATCTTTATCAAAGATTTTAGAGAAAGCTATCAATATTCAACTTCGAAGTCATTTGAATAAAAATCACATGAAACCCACATTACAGTCTGAATTTGAAACTGATCACAGTTGTACATCAGCAATATTAAGAATATCAGATGATATTTTGGCAGCTATTGATAGGCAAAAATTACCTGTGTTGTTCTTATTTGTCTACTCAAAAGCATTTGACACCCTTCAGTCATAATCACTCTTTGTGATCATATCATATAGTGGTCTGCACATCAAAGCTGTAGATTTATTTTCATCTCATCTGTCTTAGAGACAAAGCTGGAAAATATCAACAAAGTGTATCAAGTTTTTTATCTGTGAGTACCGGAGTACCCCAAGGATCAATATTGGGCCCCATACTCCTCTCTATTCATTCATCGAATTTTCCAGATATTTTCCTTTCATTCTTACAACTTTACTACGCTGACGATACTCAGTTATACATATATTTTCTTTGGATGGAGTGAAACAAGCGGAAACTGCTATCAATTATAACTTACATAATCATCATATATTTTCAATTTATCATTGTCTACAACTGAATGCATATAAGACTAATGAAATCATTTCCAGCCCGCTTTTCAATCAAAATAATCAATAATAAATTTGACGATAAATTTATTCATTGTCTACAACTGAATGCATATGAGACTAATGCAATCATTTTCAGCCCGCTTCTCAATCAGAATAATCAATAATAAATAATAATGCAAAAGTTTATCGTCGAGAAATTAATTAAACTAAGTAGCAGTGACAAAGAAAGTCCATATTGCAAGTGAAAACTTCAAGTATGTAAACAGCTAACGTCAGGCTTCAGATTTAGTTTCAATTTTCTTCTTTTGAAGATGCTCACCTTGTTATCGAAACGCGCGTCGAGTGCAAAAATATAAGTTTGGCGTTAGGGTAGTTGATATCTAGGAAAAGTTCCATGTCAGTAATTGTTTACAGAAAACGGATGCAGCTCTGAAACTTATATTTAAATCTCGTCATGTGTTGGATAGATCGGTTGAAATCCTTCTATGTGAGTTATCTGAGTTATCAAAATCAAATTTCTGTCACATTTTATATAATTCTCGATCAAATTCATTCAATATGGATAGAATACTAAAATTGCAAAATTCATGCCTACGACTCTTTTTTGAGTTTTGCGAATTCGAACATATCAGTCACTCATTCGAAATAACTGAATGGATACAAATCAAAAATCGTCGAGAAATGCAATCTACCATGTTTTATGATGAACTATCTCAAATGAAAACCCTCCATCATATCCGTATCGTAAAATAAAATACAGAACTGATGGACATTCCCTTGACAAAAGACATATTGATACTCTTTCTATACCTTACCACCGTTCTTAGTTTATCAAAAGATCGTTTCCATATTTAATTGCTAACCGCCTCAGTCACTTACTTCACGATTCCAGTAATTCGTCACTTCATAAACTCAAACGAGTTTTTTTTTAATATTATTTTTCCCAGCAATAATACAGTATTCGAATTGAAATATATTTCCTTGGTCAACCAATCACTGAACTTAAGTTCTTTATTCTCTATTGATTGATCAATTTATTGATTCATTATTCTGTTTGCTATCCTTGACTTCTTTTTGGGGATTAGATGGTAGAGCAGATGTATGTTAACAGTTGCATTATATTTCATATTGTACAATACTCATAATAACATACAAACTGAATCTCGCCATAACTGCTTCAACAAAATGATATTCAATTTCAGTAATTGGTAATGAAGATATTTATTATTATTATATCGTCAACTCAACCAATCTAGTCGGGTACGTACTTCCCAGTGCTCCGACCCAGTGAGCGACCGGGGTACTACCATCAACCACTGACCATCCATGCATCGCAGGGTGAGTGGTCACTGTCTCCGAGAATTGTGAGACCTGAGCAGCCGCAACGAACCGACTATAACGAACTTCTACATGTGGCCGGCCAAGATCTCTGCCGCATTCCGGGATGCCGGTATGGTCTTGAATTCCAAGGGTAACGTTTGACTTGAACCACAGATTATTATAATCATGATTCATGTGCACATAGCATCTCCGTTACAGTATCAATATAAATTCGGTCTTCATTCGCCACCAATTCAACAAATATTGAAATTTCCCTTGTATGAATCTCTACTTCAAGTATCCTATCATAAAAACGCTAATGTTATCCACCGATTTGTATGTCACTGAATTCAAAATGGCAGTACCGTATATAATAAACTGAACTGATCAATGAGATTGAAAGGTAAATATCGAAATAGCTTCAATTTTTATCCGAAATTGATATGTAAATAAAATAATACCTAAAGAAAACTATCCCCGAATAATCGTGCCATCAAATCATCTATTTTTTATGCAGTAAATATAAAAATCACTGTACAAATATTGGAAGCAGCTTGTTATATATACACTCACAATCCTTTTCCACTAGAGAGTATATGGGTAGTGATGAAATCATTGTTGATCTTATCATTATTGCTGACGACCTCACCGAAAAATGGTGGAGGAAATTATTTCGATGTTATCAGTAATATTATTGAGATGGAGGGGAGTGTATCAGTAATCGAATCTTCTTGCGACAGAGCAGGTAACGATGATCAAGATTTAGTGCCCTAAAATCTCTGGAAATCATTGAATCACAGTAAGGTCTATTATTCCGAGACTTCTAGTTTCAAAAGCCCAATCTGATTAATTTTCCATTCATAGAAAATATTCGGAAATATCAACTGAAGAACTTCATTTCTCTACAAAATGAATTGCCCCTTCTGAATTCGAGTTGGGTTTTGGTGGTTCAACAGAGAAAAACAATTTGCTATAATATTCGAATTAGTAAAATTACTATAATCGCTTTTCTGCAGTCTTATGGTTTGCCTCCTCAATTGTGTGCTTTGTTGAAGAGTTTCTTGTCTGATAGGTCTCTGTATGTGGTTGTTGATGGTGTATCATCTGATATTCTCCCAATAAATGCAGGTGTTCCACAGGGTTCAGTTCTAGCGCCTACTTTCTTTCTGCTTCATATCAATGATTTGCTCGAGAAAATATCTTGTTCAATACATAGTTGTGCGGACGACAGTACTCTTCATACCAGTTTCTCTTCCAGAGCCCCCATACCAGCTCAAAAAACGAAAATTCAAAGAAACATTCACGTCAATAAAATTAACGACGACTTGGCAAAAATAATAGAATGGGGTGGGATGAACTTGGTGAGATCCAATGCTACGAAAACCCAGGCATGTCTCTTCTCAAGAAAAACTGATCTTTCATCATCAAATATCCAGATGTCAGGAGTAACTATTCCTCCAAAATCAAATATCTCGATGTTAGGAATTACGATAAGTGATAATCTCTCATGGGAAAACCATGTGAGATCGATCGCTGAAAGTGCTTCCCACAAACTTAGATTTCTATTTCGTGCGAATAAATACTTCACTTCTCGTCAGCTTCTACTGATCTACAAGGCTCAGATACGACCTGTCATGGAATACAGTTCTCACGTGTGGAGTTCGGCACCAAAATATTCATTGAGGCTTCTCGATTCCATTCAGAGAAAGACAATTCGTCTTGTTGGTGATTCTTCGCTCACAGCCTCGCTCACTTCATTGGAACATCTTAGGAGGGTCGGAGACTTGTCTCTCTTCTATAGATACTTTCACGGTCGATGCTCTTCCGAATTGTTATCAAACGTTCCCCGTTTGGCAATATCTACACAGATGACTCGACGAGAACAGAATTCCCACCCCTTTGTTGTGAATTCGGAAACCTGTCGAACCTCTCTTGCTCAGGGATCTTTTTTCAATAGAACAGCTAAAGTTTGGAACTCCTTGCCAAGAGAGGTTTTTTCTGAGGCTTACAAGCTTCAGAAATTCAAAGTAAATGTTGTTTCGTATCTCCTGTCCCTTGATTTTCGCGGTGTTCCTTGAACATCACAGGGCTTCCCTTTCGTGTGAATCTGCATATAAAAAATGATCGGAGAAAAATTGCTTCGTGTGAATCCTCATGCTCACGCAAGAAACCTTTTTTGTCCTAATCACAATACTATTCTGAGAATGTCAATTCAAGTATTCAATTTCAATTCATCAGTAGTGCGGCTAAAATGAGTTGAGAGGAAATATTTTGGCCAGCCAGATATTGAGTGAAGAAGCCTAAGAGCCTGTCCAGATGAGGCGTTTTATGCGCGAGTCAACTGAAGCGCTTCAATTCACATCGCGTCTAGATGCGTATAATAAATAAAATCTGAAATAATCTGAATCTGAATAAAATCTCAACAACTTTATTTTGGAACCCTCAAATTTTTTCGAACAGTGTTTTTTCGCATGTTTCCCATAGCGGAATTGAGCATCCGAATAGTGAATATGCATTGTCGATCAGATACAAGCATGATATTCTTGTATAACCTCTACATCAAAAAATGGCACCAACCATGGGTGATATTTCCTTTTCTATGTGTTTGATGTGTTCATTCCAGTTCAGTATTTCGTCCAATACAAGTCCTAGGTATTTTGCTTTCAAAACCGTGTCAATTTCCTCTCCACCTATCTCTATTGTGATGTTTATTCCATTTTTTTTGTGTAAAAATCATCTACGTTGTTTTACTTAAATTAAGTTGTAGTCTATTTTTTATATGTCATGCATGGTGGTATTGCTCTAAATGCTCATTGACTGTTATTTGTAACTGGTTTAGGTATCTGTCTTCATTAAACAATATATTGAAATAAGCTCAGCAGTTCTCAATGATAGGACATGAAAGGTTAATAAAAGAGGTCCTAGTACTGAACCCTGAGGTACTCCCGTATCGTAATATCAGTTTTTTCAGAAGTCCCAATAACACCGTGAATTGTTGTCTGTTGGAAAGATATGATTTCATAAGGAAATGAACTCTTTCTCTCATTTCCATCTATTCCAATTTGTTGAGTAAAATAGTGTGATCTACTACATCAAAAGCTCTCCGTAGATCAACAAAAACTGCTAATACATAATTTTTATCATCTATAGCAGAGGAGATGTAGTTAACAAAGTCCATTGTGGCACTCAGAGTATTGCTATGTTATTGAAATTTAACAAAATTAGTAATATAATTGACCATACTGATTATCTCTATAATTTTTGATATCGTACATACCACATAAATGGCTCTGTACTTGCCAGTTTTATTTTTTGGCCAACTTTCATGTATTGGTGTAACTTTACTGATCTTGATAATATCTGGGAAAAAGTTTTGCATAAAGGTTTCATTTACTAGCTTTGCAAGAATAGGTACAAGATACTCATTGAATTGTTCGGCAATTTCCCCTTTGGTTTTGAGTATGGAACTGAGTCAACTAGGAAGAATGAGAGAATGATTATTTCAATTTCCAGGATCTTTCAAGCTCATTAAAGCACTGATGAAACAAGGAAAACGACTCGTGGTTTTATCGGTGGATTCCAATAGTTTAGTTCATTCGATTCCATCGAATCAGCATATATTTGTTTTGAGACTGCTATGTGAAAACTCCACAAATACACTCAAAAAGGTGAGTTCATTGTTAATCAATTGATGAGAAATGTTCCAGATATACTGATATCAATAGTTAGTGAGAACTCTTTTCTCACTCCGAGTAGATTTGGAACTTGCTAATTTTAGCAATCATCATTTTGACAACGAACCAATTACTTCTCAAACAACAAAACTGAAAACTCTTAGTAAATTTTGAAAAGGCAAGATTTGCAACATCCGGATATATTTTTTTATTCCTTTGTGCCAACGTGCAATCGTATATTTCGAATGATTGAAGTTCACATGAGAAAGCGGAAAGTGACAAAAATACTGTTTCGATATATAGTTAGCTCTGAATTCGAGTATAATATCACCAATATTAGAGGCGTTTCCTGGCGCTCATGTATTCAAAACGTATTCGTCTGTCTTCTTCTCTGTCGCATACGGCTAGCTCTATAGTGAGAGAGAGATGGAGAGACGAATAAATTTTGAATACAAGAGCGCCAGAAAATACCTCAAATCATGAATCGAGCTCGTTTGGCTCATGAATTTGTTTCATTATTCAGTGGTGAAGATCTGAGGCGTACTTGATACCAAGGAGATCTGATGCAGATGGAGTAAATCTTTAAGGCAATACGTCATTTGCTGGATAACGACCAAAGTCTTACAGCCGATAGGACCGAATTTTTGTTGAGAGACCATTAACAAAGAGACTCTTCAAGTTAGGTGAGAGTGAATTAATGGCTGATCTTCACTGGCCTATTAGCTCAATGCTCCAATAACAAAAAGTCGGTGCAATCGGCTTTGAAGTCCTACTACACTAACTCTTACAGCGGGCACATCGTCAAATCATCATGAAATGACCACCGCGAACGAGAATCGGCTCAGGTCTACTTGCAGAGGAAGCTACAATATTCCACTGAAAACAGAGTTTCCATGTGAATGCAACCATTTTAAATTCAGATATCCTGATTCTGGGAAATATTGGAATGATAATTAAATTTCTGGTTGGGTAATATACACTGGAAGAAGTTCAGTTTTATGTCAATTTATTATTGCAAAGACTCGATGAAAAGGTTTCAGTTGATCTCCAATTATTGGGATATTTTGAATGTCACAGTTATACTCCATTTGAAGCGGAGGTCAACACTGAAAAGCGACAGAAGAGGTTGATATCAAGGAGAAGTAGAAAGATGTAAAGGAGATAGAAAACGATCGGGAGTCCTTGTCTGAAAATCAATACTCGGTGCATTTTCTTAATGCTAGCGGCGCTGTAACTCGCAAGACGGATCTCGGTTGAACAGCGTTATCGACTTGTGAAATATATTTGTATATCAATACTTGCATTAGAGCCGTTTTTTCAAGAACCAGACATGTTCTGGTGCTGGCCCTTTCGATCTTGTATGATGAGAATGGCTAATGGACGGCGTTGGTTCAGTTTCAATGATAGATTCTGAATCAGATTTTTCAATTTCAGAGTCAGTATCGTTACTATTTTCTCCTACTTCGGGATTACTTGTATCGGCATCGCTGTTGGATTCGTTCTCCGAGCGCTCACTACAAGCATGTTGGCTTCCTTCGATACCTGCAGGTTCAGGCAAAATTTGATATTCGTCATTCGCATATACTTTCTTCTTCGCTGTCGGAGTTTTCAGAGGCGCTGTCTATGTCATCTTCGTAGTTGCCCATATGAAGTTTGAGTCGATTAGAGTGAAAGGTCTGTTCCTCCAATTATTATTATAATATAGTTCACAGGGCTTATTTGTTTTGAAACTCGATAAGGTCCGGTTCATTAAGGATAAAATTTGCTTCCTATTTATTATCTTTCTTGATGGGTCATCAAGGTACACTTTGTCTCCAATTTTAAATTCTTTATTTTTGGCTTCAATATTGAATTTCAGTCTCTGTTTTTCCCTCAGTTTTCTCTTGCATTGTTCGAGCGTTTTCGTGAGCTATTTGGATTCGCTGAGTCATTTCGTAGGCGTAATTTTCGTCTAAGGCTGGTTTCAGACAGATCCGAAATCCGATTGTACGACGATCCGATAGCTTTCTGATTGGTCTTAATTCAAATTTAGACCAATCAGAAAACTTCCTGATCGTCGTTAGATTTTATAGTATCACTATGGATCATCAAATATCATTATCTAGTTATATAAAGTGTTTAGGTAGGTATCTTTTTGGATGAAACACTGAGTTTTGCTATGCACATGGAATTCCTTTGTATTCAAGTCATGTCTGTTATGGAATCTGTGGGGAGGTATCTGACTATGAAAGAATGCAGTTTGCATCTATGATGAGAATGTATTTTCATTTTTACATCACTTTGAAAAATGTAGGTAGGTACCCATAGTAAATGCACTGTAAATGCTATGGATTCCACCTAACCCCATGTCTCATATAGAGGGACACTTTAGTCTTGCATCAAATTGTTTCAATTATTCAACAGCAGCTCTCGTTCAGCATTTCAATAAACAACTCTCACGAAAATTCTGAGATATTGAGCCATATAATAGATTACTTCAGCACTAAGTTAAATGTGTCGGAAGATACTATTTCCCTTTTTAGTCTGTATCAAACTCCATTTCTTGAGTAGCTTGTACATAAACTAACCATTACGCCCTAGAGGATGAATTGTGTCTGCAAAAAACTATCAAATTCAGCAAGGCTTATTTTGACCAGAGAGAACGTATACTGTGTTTAGACTACAAAAGATATACAATGATCAACATAGAACAATTCGATATCAAAATCGGGTTGGTATAATAATTGTAAAACTTTCTTTCAATTATATGTATTGCCACTTCTGATAACATTTCATTTTGCGAACACTGATAGTTGGACAGAATTTTCTTTTCTGCAGTCCTCAAATATGTCCAGTATATAAACAGTTAGTAGTTGGGATGTTTTTGTATTATCTCCTTATTGGATATAATCGCCTTTCCACATACTATTTGCGAAAAAGTTATTCCCTTCTCATGCAAATGATACACACCACATCACTTATCTGTATTCAAAATGGACGATGAATCATTTTGAGCACCTTGGCCATATCTCGTTCAATTACCTTGGTCAAGTAATGAGCTTCTCGATCTCTAATGCAAACATTTTCACTGTGCCCATGGTATCTTATCTCATACCACTTGTTTACACAAAAAATTTGTTAATTCATCACTGCCATTGCAAATTTTCACTCTTCCGCCAAGCTCAGCTTCATTGTCAGAGTACTAGTTAAGAACATATGATTTAACTGATGAATGGCTTCATTAGGATATTTTGCACCTCTTCTCTTTTGACTACGTAAGGATCTCAATGCTCAGTTTAGGTACTTCAAATATGGAAAATAATCTTCACTCATCATTCATTTTACCCTGAAAAGGCACGAAGGTTAAATACGAAACACTCGACATATTTTTTTACTGTACCTGGCCAATAGACAAATCTGTTTCCTCGAAAGGATGCATATTATCAGATGTAGCATATTTGTTACGATCTTACTCGATCATCGAAAAAAAAAAACAACAATAAACAAGGTTATTGTTGTTTGTGACGGCCATTTTGGCGGGAGGCTAAACTTCTTCAATGGAATTTTGGGGATATCATGTTTCGTGATCACACAGAACAATAAATTCCGGAATTCCGTATTCGAGTAACAATCGGGTCTATGTGAATCGCCCATTTTGTCCGATGATACGAGTACGATTCGGACGTTGGATATCGGATCTGCCTGAATTCACCTTCAGGCTCAATTCAGACAGATCCGAAATCTGATCGTACGACGATCAGAAAGTTTTCTGATTGGTCTAAATTTCACCTCCCCACAGAATCCATAACAGACATGACTAGAATACAAAAGAGTTCCATGTGCTTTGCACAACTCAAGGTTTCATCAAAAAAGATACCTACCTAAACACCTTATAAAACTAGATAATGATATTTGATGATTCATAGTGATACTATGAAATCTAACATCAATTGGCACGAAAACAACATATATTTATAATGAAGGAATGAGGTCTTTAACAAAATATGTTCTTATTTGAGGTTACATAGTTCTTTGGTGATTTCGAGATGAGAAAATCTTCCTACTCGCCCCCCTATAGCTACTATTACGTTGGCAATATTTGGGGAAAGTTTCTGCAGACTTCTTTAACAGATATATTTTTCATTATGATGGGCGTTGTATATTTTGTAATAAATTGTGAAAATATCCTATTTCTGTACCTTTTCTTCATTTTGAAATAAGAAAATATTATATTCAAAACAGTTTGAAATCTGCGATGTATCTGAATTTTCATAAAATCTCCTGGCTTTCACCAGTTGTGTTCCAAATTTGGTGAAGTTTGACGACTGATTCGTGCATGATGCTCCCATAGAAAGAATTCCAACACCTTTCAAATTTACATCAAAGATCTCTGTGGTGTAAGAGCAACTAATCGAGGCGGTAGTAGGTTGAGTTAGCACGAATAGCAATTGGTTTGTGCTAATCGGGTGCCATAATTCCATGGTGGATTTAATTGTTTTCGTTGGACAATCAGATGGAATCTGGGTAGTTAGTTGAGTACGTAAAACGACTTCGCAAACAGGCTGATCTGTAGTCAGTTGGATGACAGGATGATGACATATGTATTCTCGCTCGAATAGCTTCTGACAAATAGATAAATCCCTCAATCTGCCAAACTGCGTTTTGGAAGTACTCAGTAACATAAATGGAAACGGGGGATCAATAAAGGAATAAATGTTTGAATTATTGAAAGACGATGGAAGTGGAATTAGATTATATAAATTGAATGTTTGGTCTCGTACTAAAGGAATTTTGATGGCAAATATTAAAATTTCATTATTATTATATTACTGATAATTTGGATATAAAAAAAGAATTGTGAATCAAATCGTAATTATAAATTGGTATGGGAAATTCCATATTCGATCTTAACTTGATTTTAGATAATTCATCTTTCAAATGTCTTGGTGTTATCACAGATGGGTGTGAAATATTTTCAGTATCACTACTTTTATTCGGGTTTGAAGGCCGTCGTTTTTTGGAATTTCTTCCTGACGTTTCGCTGGCTCGAGTGGCTAGCTTCTTCAGAGGTTCATTCATCTTGGAATTCACTCCGATGACTGGGGATTGTTTCTTCGCAAGTTGTATTTATGCCGATTCAGGTAGTTTGCGGATTCGGGGAATTGTCATTAATATTGATTACCTTGTTTACTTCCTGTGGGTTCGGAGAATAATCATCATTAATATCTGAAGAACTACCTGCAGTTATTATCGATTTTCTTAAAATGGGATTCCATATTCGGTTGAGGTTGACAGCTTCTTCTTTTCTGTTGAAATTATCCGTGTGTTTGTGGATTTCTATTGCCTCCCGTACCAGTCGGCTATGGTATCCCTGGTTGCAGGTTCCAGGGATGATTATTCTCCGAACCCACAGGAAGTAAACAAGGTAATCAATATTAATGACAATTCCCCGAATCCAAATGGAATAATTTGCACCGCAAACTACCTGAATCGGCATAAATACAACTTGCGAAGAAACAATCCCCAGTCATCGGAGTGAATTCCAAGATGAATGAACCTCTGAAGAAGCTAGCCACTCGAGCCAGCGAAACGTCAGGAAGAAATTCCAAAAAACGACGGCCTTCAAACCCGAATAAAAGTAGTGATACTGAAAACCTCGGCCGCGAAAGCCTCAACTATTTTGTGAAATATTTTGTTTGGAAAACAGTATAGATTGAATTATAACATCATATTCTTCATTTAATTCATTTATAAGTTGATCCAAAAAGATTACATGGTCTGTTATCGTTTGTGTGTGGGACGAAGCCTTCAATGAATGAACAGTGCTTTTAGAAAATTGATTGAATTCCTCGATATTTGAATTAAATTTTTCTTCATTGCTCTTCAAAGCTAAATAAGATTGATTATATTTTGATATGGCGTCTGATATTATTTGAACTTGTTGTTTCATGACTGCTTTGATCGAATTAGTGTAAAATTTTGCATCATCTGCATCGGGTATACCAAATAACCATTTGAATGCATAGGAAGCTCCATCAAAAATACCACGTTTATATTTTCTACCGGTCGTATCGAATGAGTGACCAGTTAAATGACTTACGGTTTCGAACTTTTCATTGAGCTTGGGAATTTGTATTTTTAGAAATTCAAGTCCTTCAGAACATGAAATGTATGGACATATACCTTGTCATTTTCATCAGAATCATGAAAGTTTTTGCAAATGGCTTCAGATTTTGTGAAAATACTTTTTATAAACTTCAATTATTGTTGATAAAAAGAAATATTGAGATAAGTTAACAATGTGAAATGATCATTCGAGATTAATGCTAATCCTGAATTATGATAAAAAATTCCAGGGTTTTTGTCAATAGGATTGATTATGTAATAGGGATCTGATGGAAGACAATGAGCTTGTTTATTATTAAGGAATAGGATTAGAAGGACCAGAGTCATTGTCGCGATCTACCTCATCTGAAACAAAGTGTTTCAATAAATCGTTAAGATGAGTAACTATTTTGTTAGATTTTATTTCTGAATCACATGTTTGACTATCATTAACTTTTACTATTTTATATGGCCCTTCATAATTAGCTGATAGTTTTGTATTCAATCCGGGTCTAGTTTGTTTATTTGAAACATATACAAAGACATTTATTTCAAAATGTTGGTGTCTTGTACTTCGATCTTAGTATTGTTTTGATTTTTCTTTAGACTTTATTATATTTTCTCGTGCTATTTGATAAGATTCATTAAATTTCAAATTAGAATAGTAATCATCATAAGAACATCGAAATTCTGGATTTGCGGTTAGCGAATTTGGAATTGATGGTTTATGTTCAAAAATAAGTTCATATGGAGTGAGTTTGTACTTTTGTGAATATGACCGTTATAAGTGAATATGGCTAGACTTACAAATTGATCCCAATCATTTTGTTGGTTGTTATTATAATGTTTTAGATATTCTTTAAGCGTCAGGTGGCTCCTTTCTAATGCTCCGTTTGTTTGTGGATGATATGGGCTAAATAGTTCATGTTTGATTTTGAGGAGTTTATTGGTTTCTTTAATTAAATTTGAGGTGAAGTGACTTCCTTGATCGGTTGAAATTGAATCATGAATTCCGAAAATCGTTATAAATTCTTATAAAGTGTTTGCAACTGTTATAGCTTCATGATTTTCTGTAGCTTTAGCAAATGAAAATTTTGTTAAGTCATCTTGCATGGTTATTATGAATTTATTTCCATTCATTGTGAGGGGTAGAGGACCAACAACATCAATTGAGGAGGTGAAGTAACAAAGGGGCTAAGTGCCAATTTGTCGAAAAATGAGATTATGCTGTAGAAAGATTCTAAGTGCCACCGACTACATCCTATGAAACGGGCTAAGTGCCCGGACACAAACTTCTGGGGGAAAAATCAGAAAGTTGTTGTTGTTTCGCGCAAGTGCAACGTCAGTTCCTCAACAAAGGTGTGTAGCAGATTTATTTGCCTAACGTAAATAAAGATATGACATGTATTTACAGTTGCCTAGTTCGCCCTGTAATCGGAAGCCTGAGAAGTTAGTTTCCTTTACGGTGATACTGCGCGTCTATTGCTTTACTCGATAGAGGGCGCCACGCCTTCTACTCTTGCGGGAAAATGTTTTTATATTCGAATTGCAAAAACTAGTCAAATTCCTGGACGAAATTATCGGCGTTTTCGCGTCCTTTTTAGTGCTGATTTCTCAGACAGAAACATCTCTAGCTATAAATGTGCTTGGGGTTTTTATCTATAGCATAATCTCGAAGATTTAGCTTGTACCCGTATTTTTTGTAGGTAAGTCGAATTATGTAAAAATGAACTTCCTGTAATTTTCCCAATATTTTCATATTAAGTCCTATGATATTAATATACTTTTCGTTAAGTTCGAATGTTAGCTATCAAAGCTTTTGTCACTGAGCATACTTTGCCATTTTGTTATTTCAAAGTAAAATAGTTATAATGACTGTGATTTTGTATTCGTGTGAAAACGTATATATTTTTTGTAGCTGTTGATGAAAAAACTGTTCCTTCATCATTCTATTAACATCGGGAGAACTAAGGTGGTAAATAAATGTACTGCGGTTAAGGAGACCAAAGACTTTTGATCCAATAACCCACAAAACCTCGGAAATCTCGCCGACCCTGAGAATATCCTCTACAGGTGCTAAGGACAAGTGCGCGCTGCTGTGTTTTGTGTGTATCAATTCTGTATTGTGTATACGACTGCAGAATTAGTTTGAAATGAATATAGAACGTCGTAAACAAGGATTGGGGCGACTGAGTAACCAACATAGAGACTGGAAAAATGCCGGAAAATCATATAAAACGAGAAAGGGTAATTATATAGCTGAAAAAAAGAAACCTAACCTAGAAGTGAGCTTTTAACTTTGTAAATAATTATTTGTGTGAACCACAAAACGTGGATTCTTTCTTACAGGTAACATGTAAATGTAAATTCGATTGCAAATCGTTGACTTACGCAAGCAGATTGGCGCTTTTTGAAAAGTACTACGAAAGCAGGATTGATGTTCGTGGAACATACATCATGGGTCTCATACAGGTGACTGACGTCAAGAGAAGAAGGCATGGATCATATGAAGAAGCTCGTGACAGTCATCGTCAAACTACCGTCCATTATAGTATTCCAGACGGCGAGGGCAATATTGTGATCGTATGTAAATCCACTCTTATGAATACTTTTGATTTGACAAAAAAGCACTTGGAGACTATTATAAAAAAGAAAAACAGTGGCGAAGCAGTCTACAAAGACATGAGAACTCGTACGGCACCGTCAAAATTCATAACGAATGATAGGAGACTTGTTAAAGAACACAAATAGCATACCCCGAGAAGAGTCTCATTATTCGCGTGCAAAAAGTGCAAAGGAATATATGAGTCCAGATTCAAATACAAACCGCCCTCACAAAGCGTTCTTGCTAAAACATCCCGAAAGCTTGTACACTTATAAGTTCTACAGAAGAGTTTTAAAAGAAGACTTTCCAAATGTTTCGTTTAGAGCACCGAGAAGTGACACCTGCCGAAAATGTGATTCGTTAAATTGCGAAATGGAAGCACAGAGTGAAAGGAGTCGGGCATCAACGTTGGAGTTAGAACTCCACCATAGAAAGGCAGAAGCAGCCACTTTGCTCATGAAAACGGACATCGCATCCTCGCAAATGCCAGATAGCACCGTGAGTGTTTTATCAATGGATTTAGAGCAAGTCATGTTTGTACCAACTTTGACGCATTCCGATATGTTCTACATGAGCCAACTTTCGTGTTATAATTTGGGCATCAACTTTGGAGATAACAAGCGCTCTTATATGTGCTTATGGCATGAAGGATTGGCAGGACGAGGCGGTAACGAGATTGCGTCTTGCTTATTACGCGTCCTGAATATGGGCATTTCAAACAAAAGGAATATTGTTGTTTGGAGTGACAACTGCAACGTCCAAAATAAAAACAGAATGATCGTGTTCATTTACATGTTTTTGGTGAGTTGTGGACATTTTGACACCATTGAACATAGGTACCTCGTCAGTGGCCATAGCTTCCTTCAGTGTGACAGGGACTTCGCTTTGATCGAGAAGAGAAATTGCAAATGCTCTCCGATGGTACCTGAGGACTTACACCACGTAATACTCTCAAGTACTCATACAGGCCGATTTGAAATGGTAGATATGTGCCAGAAAAAGTTTTTTGATATACAAGCTGCAGCCGACAAGGTGTTAAATATCAAGCAAGTGAAAATTAGAAATGTCGTGCGATTGAAAGTTGGCTCTCAAAAACCCGGCTTTCTGTTTACTTCTGAAAGTTTTTCTGCAGTATCACCGTGGAAAGCAACTCCGATACTTAAAAAAGGGAAAAGCATGGAAGATATCAAAAACATGGCGATTCATCAGCTTCCAGACGTAAATAAGATCGGTGATAACAAAAAGAAGCATTTGATATCAATCATTCCATATCTAAAAGATAAGAAACACCAAGAATTTTACTCTAATGTAACTAAATTAAATACTGGCACTCACCCCCTTTTCCAGATTTTTTTTTTCAGAATATAGTCATATGTTCAACTTTTGTACGTTATTTGTATGGAGCATATTCAGGTGTATGCAAAAGAATAAGCTGTACCATCATTTATGAATAAAAAGTTGAGTATCTTAGTATGATAAAGTTTTTTGTCACTTTCCCGAGTTTACAGTTTTGGCACTTAGCCCCTTTGTTACTTCACCTCCTCAATGGCTAGTCTTTAAAATGGTTTCTCTGAGGTTGTCGTGATTTGCATTGGGGATTTCCCTGGTTTGTGGTTTGTCTTATTTATTTGACATGATTGACACCTTTTCATAAACTTTCTTATATCCTTTATCATACCAGACCATTTATAACTTTCTTTGATTCGTTTGCAAGTCCTTAGAATCCTGAGTGACCTGATACAGAGGATTCGTGATTCTCTTGAAGTATTTTAGTTATTTCCTGTTTGTCTTTGGGTTGAATTTCTGGTTTATAAACTAAAATAATCTCTATGTTGAATTGCAAAAATAAATAGTTCATCATTCCATTAATCAAATCTTGCTGAAGGTTTGTGTTGTTCTCAGTGGAATTTTTCAGATATAATTTAGTTATGTTGTTATTGATCAATTCAGTTCTCATATTTTTTGATGTATAAAATATATCTTCATAAGTGAATTTTTTCGAAGTGATTGATTTTTGGGAATGAAAGATGAGTTATTCTGCTTTCGTCAATTGTTAATTTCGTGAAATCGTATAGTTTCAAATCTGGCGGAATCTGTTTTAGATCATACATATCGTTCAAATTTCCATAATATTCATTGTTCTCATCTAGATCTTTAGAATAAAATAGCATATTTGGAAAATGTTTCAATATGTCGTCATTAATGATTTCCATTTCCGGAAGTTGGGTATTCGTATAGTGATTTTTGATGAAGTCATCATATGTATCGGGTTCGTCATAAGTTTGAATGTTTAGAACAGGATTTCTTGAAAGTGTACTGATATTCTTCCAATTTGAGTCTCCAACGGGGAAGGCGTGAACTAGGGTCTTTGCGATTAAAAAGCCAAACCAATGGTTTATGATCGGTTTGGATAGTGAATTCGCGTCCATAGAGATATGGTCTGAAATGACTTGTTGACCATACGATTGCTCCTTTTCCGTAGTGGAATAATTTATTTCATGAGAATTTATAGTTCGTGAAGCATAAGCTATAGGAAGATCTTTACCTGCTGTTACCTGTGATAAAATTGAACCGATTGTTTGATTTGAGGCGTCTGTTGTAAGAATAAATTCCTTTTCAAAATCTGGAAATTGTAAAATTGGTTGATGAGTTAAGATTTCTTTGAAATATTCGAATGAGGTTTGCTGATCTTGGGACCAAATGAAAGGATTATCCTTTCTGAGAAGATCAGTGAGAGGTTCAGCGTGCTTGGGAAAGTTTTCAATAAATCGTCGATGATATCCGGCAATTCCTAAGAATTGTTTGATTTGCTTCGGATTTCTTGGAATTGGGTAATCTGTTATTGCCTTAATGTTCTCAGGATTTGGAGAAATACCTGATTCATTGATTATATGTCCTAAATACGTAACTCCGTGTCTCATCAATTCGCATTTATCGGGCTGAAGTAGTAAATTATTTTGTTGTAATCTATCAAAAATTGATTTGAGTTTTGAAGAATGTTCTTGAATCGAACTAGCATTTATTACAATATCGTCGATATAGACAAAACATTGGAGTCCGCGGAGTCTTGTCAGGATATTATTCATTAATCTCTGAAATGTAGCTGGTGCTGTTTTCAAACCGAAACTCATACGAGTGAATTCGAAATGACCCGAAGGAGTAGAGAACGCTGTTTTGGATGTATCCGATTCTCTGATTCCAATTTGATGGAATCCTTATTCCAGGTCCAAAGTGGCGAAATACTTTGAATGACCTAACTGATCTAAAATTTCCTCGATGTTGGGCCATGGATATGCGTCTCCGATTGTGACGTTATTGAGTTTCTGATAGTCAACGACTATTCTCTATTTTTTTCATTCGAAGCGTCGGATTTTTCAGGAACGATTCATAGTGGACTATTAGAAACAGAAACTGAAGGTCTGATGATTCCTTGCTTGAGCATTTTCGATTTTTTTTTATCAACTTCATATTTATAAATCTGTGGGAATCTATTTTTTGAGAAAATAGGTTAATTATCTGTGGTATTGATTTCATGTTGAACGGCATTAGTTAGAGTCAAATCATCTTTGGGTAGATATAAAATATCGTTGTATTCGTTGCAAATATTCTGTACCGAATTTTTCTCCTCCGAATTCAAATGATTGAGCCTAAGGTTTTCCGAGAGGATGTTTAGTCTGTTGAAGTCTCTTTGTTTTCTTTCGTTAATATTTGAAATTGTTGACTGATTTTCAGTAAATGGTTCGAGAAACAGTTCTATATTATTTATTCTCAACTTTCTATCAGTTGTATTCAGAATTGTGGTGATAGCTTTTTGATTTACTAGTTTAACGATTGATTTTGCGAGATGAACGCCTTCGGAAATCTGAATTTCTGGACAAATGCCTTCCTCGAGATTCTGGTTTTTGACGTTAATTTCAATTATAGTCTCTGATCTTGGATTTAGAATATGGGCATTAGATTTAGAATTGATTTTTATTGGACTAGGTATCGATTTTATTCTGAGTTCATTTCTCTTGAGATCAATTTGCGCTGATTCTTGTGTAGTTAAGAAATCATTTTCTATTATACCGTCGTATGGAATATTGGATTCTTGTTTCACGATATGGAATTTAATAGGAAATTCGAATTCGTCAACCTGGAGATTAAGATCTATAGTACCCACGGTAGGAATTGAAGAATTAGGGTTGATACCATCTAACATCATTTTTTCGTTAGGATTATAAAATGATTTAGTTTGTTTGAGTTTTTCTGATTTTATTATAGATACGAATGCGCCTGTATCTATTAGAAATTTGAATTCTATTCCTTGATAAAATGCCTTTATATAACAACTATTGTCCTGAATCGTATGCATTTTGGCATGTCTTAATTGATTATGTTCGACATTTAAGTTAGAGATTTGTTGAGTATTTTCGCCTTGTGGATTTATCGATCCTATATGAGTTTCTGAGAGTGAATCGTCGCTTTTGATTATAGGGAATCCACAGATACGACGTTGATCTGGGATTGTGAGTATTCAAATTACGCTGATCGTCTTTTCCGACATTCATTGATTAAATGACCATTCTTTTTACAATAGCGACAAAATTTATTCTGATTGCTTCGATTTTGATTTGAATTTGTTGAATGATTCTGAGGAAATTAATGGTTTTTCTTCCAACATTCTTTACAGTTATGGTTATTTCGTTCATAGATATTGCAGAATTTTGTTAATGATGAATGAGATAGTGCGTTCAGGCGTAAAGCTTTTTCTTCTTCGATTGATGCATTGAGAGCTGAATTCATATCATTGATTTCTTTTGATTGTAGGAATCTTGAAATGTCTGGATTTGAATGGTATATAAATCTTTGTAAGGCTATTTCCTTGACAAGTTCAATTCGACCAAGTTTTCCTTGAATGTCTTGATAATTGATCAGATTTATTATTCTCGTTACAACTTTGTCTAATCTATTATGGAAATCTACTATTGACTCTTGAAATTCTTGTTTGCTCGTACTAAGTTCTGCCATTAGTTGGGTAGTGTTTTTTATCTGCATATATTTTTACTAAAATTTCTTTCAAATCTTTCCAGCAATTAACTTCTTTTCCAGAGAGTTGGGCTTTAGCGCTACCAGTTAACCGTGAATGAATGAATGCTATAAGTGCTGTTTTTTGACCATTGGTTGCAAAGGTATCTGCATTATCACAATTACTTAGGAATTCATGCAATTCTAATCTGTTTCCATCAAAACATCTTGGAATTAATGAAAAAATGAAAGACATTTTAAGTTCTGTGTTATTATCAGAGTTTGTAGGATATGTAGTGTTTGTCGAATTTGTTGAATTCACTTGAGCCATGATTTTTATAGATGTGAAATGTTATGGGGATCTGAATTCGAATTTTCTTGAGTTTGAGTACCACCGAAGCAACACGACAGATCGAAGTAAATATCAAGTGTAGAGTTTTGTCCCACCCTATGTCCGTGTTACCAGTTGATCAGAATTGATTGGTTGCCGTAGTATGATGTGAACTCCTCGCCACTCCAAAAGATTTTCTTCCGTGATATTGATGATCCGTCCTCGTCTCAGAAGTTGAAACTTGCCAAATTTGCCCAAAGAATCACTTTCAATCTGCTGATTTTATCGGTGATGTACTCTTCCAAAATTGTGACGATGATCCTACCGATTGCGCCAATTTTTGGTGTTGTGTTCCAAATTTTTGATGAATGAAAATCCTTCTTTGTAGATCGAGTTCAACTAACTTTATTTACACTTATATATTTTACAGCTCTCGAGATGAGACCTTGTCTCGTTGTTACTTGAATGAATACTCAATACTGAATATTACAAGGATGATTCTCCCTTTTATCGGGGCTAGTTAATGACATTGTCAACCCTTGAGCAATTTGGGCAATTCCCCTCTTGTTTGTGTTTATATTACATAATTGAGTCCAGACAATCAAATAACATGAACTATAAACCTTCAAACAAAAATACATTAAAATGATATTAAGATTAAGATATCTGGCGGCAAGAGGTTACAGAATTAGACAGAGGCGTCTCATTTTCATGTACTGACAATATAACGTAACTATAGGTATCTAACAAGTCTAGTGATACTAGGGTATCCGGTACTCCCCGACCAACGTCTACTACAAACCGCCACAACGCTAGGTTCCTGTCAGAATATACGTGTCCTTTGAGTTCCGTGGGTAAATTTATCGGACAAAGGTGAATTTATTTCATCTCTATTCGACATCGGATAACAGAACAACATTTCAATCTGATGATTCCCGATAAAAATAATGCACCAATCTGATCATCGTTAGTATTGGGCATTGCATTTGACGGAATGCATTTTCTTCATTCGACATCGGAAAAAATTGGAACTTTCGGAGGAATTCTTCCCGCCGAATGAAAATTCAAATTTAGACCAATCAGAAAGCTGTCGGATCGTCGTACGAACGGATTTCGGATCGGTCTGAATTCAGCCTAAATCGTATTTTACTCGATTTTCTCGTATAGTCAGATGGTGAGGTAGGTTCATATCTCTTGCAAACAAAAGGTAATATGGCGATTCATTTGTTGATCTGTGAATTGAATTTCGGTAAGACATTATGACGAAACATAACCATTCGTTTCATGAGTCATCTTCATTCACGTAGTGAAACAGCATGGTTTTCATGTCTTTGTGCATCCTTTCAATCATTCCATTGCAAGCCGGATGATAAGGTGTTGTCTGTAGTTTTTGAATATGAAGTATTTTCCTAATTTCCTCAATTTGTTTGAGAGTGAATTGGCTTCCCACCTCAGTATGTAACTGTTTTGGTGCCCAATGTCTCGCTATTATTTGTGTGTCAAAGGCAACGGTAGTTGCAGTGATATCAGGTATAACAATGCATTCAGGATATCGTGTCAGATAATCCATCACTGTCAATATATATATATATATATATATATATATATATATATATATATATATATATATATATATATAAATCATAAGAATATATATATTCTTATGATTTGTCTGAATACCGTTATAATTTCATTCATATATATATATATATATATATATATATATATATATATATATATATATATATATATATATATCTTTGTCATGCCTTCCATTATATTTTATTTCGAGATGAAGGACACCTTCGTTACTGAGATAATAGCGTTCGTCGTTCTTTGCAAGTTGTGCGATAATTTGACCTTAAATAGGGTCGTTTTCTTGCATTATTTTGAGTTCTTCGGCTGTCCAAATAACAGTTGTCATGGGGTGGCTTTCCAGTTCCTCTTTTCGAGTTCTCACATAAGCTATGGTATTTTGTGGAGTTTGTTATGGTTGTTCGGGCGTCCTCAGTTTCGTTAAATCACCGGCATTGGTATTGGTTTTTACTGGCCTATATTTGATACTGAAGCTGTATTCCTTTGCCATTTAGCATCTTGAACTCATGTCTTTTATTGTTAGTAAGTAGACCAGAGGCCTATTATCAGTGTATACTATAAAGGGATTACCTACTAAATAACAGCGGTATTTTTTAAGTGCATAAACCACATAAAGACAAACTCGTTCGATGGATGAATATTTTCGTTCTGCCTGATTTAACGTCCTACTGCTGTATGTAACACATCGGTAGTTCGTGTTCGTCATATTCTTGACTTAGAATACCAGAGATAGCCGTTCCGCTATCATCCGTGGTAACAATAAACGGTTTTTGAAAGTTAGGATATTTCAGAATCGACGGAGTTATGAGTGCATTTTTCAGTTGTTGAAAACCTTGTTTCGATTTCTGTAAAATCCACAAAGGCCCAAAAATGCACGTATTTCTTTCGCAGTCTTGGGTACTGGATAGTTTTTTAATGTTTCAGTTTTCTCTCGGTCGGTGCAACAGCCTTCTCCAGATATAATGTACCCTGAATATTTGAGTTCTTTCTACAAGAAATGACACTTCGTGGGGTTCATTTTGAGGTTGGCGGCTCGTAATCGTTCGAATACGTTTCGTAATCGGTTGAGATTCTCCTCAAGATCGTCTCCGCTGAAAACTATGATATCGTCCAGGTACACTAGGCGCTTTGTACCTGTCAATTCTGACAGAACTGTATACATATAAGAGCTAGGAGCATTGCAATAATCGAACGGTAAACGCTTGAACTCATAGTGCCCATCAGGAGTAGAAAAAGCACTTTTTTCCTGGTCTCGTCCATCCAACTCTAGTTGGTGGTACCCCCTCGCCAGATCTGGTACGCTAAGAAGGGTATTTCCTGAAAGTTGATCTATCGTATCCTGTGAATGAGGCAGAAGAAAGAAATGCGCCTTGGTAATAGCATTCAGGCTTCTATAGTAAATGCATAGTCGAAATTGGGGTTTTTCTCCAGGGTGTAGTTTCTTTTCGACTGTAATAGCTGGAAACGACCAAAGTGATTGTGATTCTGTTATAATACCATCATCTTATAACTCCTGTATCTCTTGTTTCATAATACTTTGTGGTGATATGGAATTTTATAGGGTCTTTTGGCTATTGGTGGTACAACTTCAGTGATAATTCTATGTTTCAACTGACTTGTACATGTTAATTTCTGATTTGGTGCTTTGAAAACATCAATAAACTCTTTTACTAGCTCACATAGCTTTCTATCTTTTCCTTTTAAGTGCAGTTGTTGTAAAATTGTTTGTTCTTCCTAAGTACTAACTGTCCGTATCTTTCTGACATTCTCTTATGATTTTTCTTCTTCGGTTTCCGTTTCGTATGCCCGTGCAATAATATAACTTCGTTGAATTACTAGTTCCGGTTCTAAAATATTCATTATTCGAATGGGGATTTCATCCTGTTATTTACAAACAGATCTCGCTACCATCAGTCCTTGCTGAGATTTATCTCCTTTTACTATAATATTATTCGAATTCAGCGAAGGGCGTTTCTGCAACTTAGCCATACATATAGTCATAGTTCGGGGAGGAAAAATTAAATCCTCGGACAAATAAATTCCTACCCCTAGGGTAACGGCTTTTACGGTTTCAGAATAGCTTCTTGAAGCAGTTTCTATCGGTCCGTTATTGTCATTCTCTGCATTGACTTCAATAAAGCTTTCCTTCTTGTCTGACTCTTTCGAAATTCTTTGTATTCTATCATTTTCATCTTCGACCGTTGTCTCAAAATTTTCATTTTCTTTTTCCTGGTACTTTATATTTCTTGTCTCCTCATTCACTTTATTGCCAGTCCCCTTTTTCTTATTAATTTCATTTCCAACGGTGGTTGATTTTTTATAGAAACTTCTGATGAACTGCTGGAACTGGCCAAGTTCCGTGTCTGTGGTATAGGTGAAGAATTCATGCAAACTTTGTTGTTATGGTGGTTAGAGGGACCATCACCCCAGAATCCTCAGCCTTTGATGGTGACCTTGAATTCACGTTGCTTTGAAAATTTCCACTTACCTACTAATTTGTGAATTTTCGTCATTTCAATTTTCATTTCCTTCAATTCTTTTTCCATTTCTCGCATCCTATCATCATATAATTTCTCTGCATTCCTTACTAATCTCTTATTTACCATCAACTCAACTTTTTCCTCCAACAAATTCATCCATCCATTTCCCCAATCAATTTTCACTCCGAATTTTTGCAGAAAATCCATTTCTAGTAGTGTATCTGCATCGGAATTTCCCGATTGAATAATAATGAAATAATGTGCGATTGCTTTTTCCAGACTTAACGATATAGGCATTTTCACGATTCCTCCATCTGGTATTTCTCTACCATGTTCATCAACTTAACTAAATGTTGGCGTCCTTTCTTTACTAAACCCCCCTGACGACGTCTGGCTTCATTAAGGATACATGTGCCCCAGAATCAATCATAGCAGTAAATAATTCTCCTCGAATCCATATCTGCGCAATATTTCGGGGTTGTTCGTCTTCCTGAGTACAACCAACTATCCTTGCCAATTAAGCAGCTACATTGCGGGGTTGAAATGCAGTCGCTTCGTGGTTTGAATTCCTTGGGGGCGTTCTATTTCTCGAGCGAAAGTCCCTTGCTGTAGGGTATGTTTCCCTGTATTGTGCTGGTCTTCCATCTATTATTACAATTTCTGGGTCGGTGTGAGTAATTATTGCGTCCTTCTCTCACTGGTCTATATGCTCTGAGTTCCCATGGTTTTTGACTTCTGCACAATCTCGGATTTGGTGGCCTGGTTTATGACATTTATAGCAAAAATTGTATTTCTGTCATTCTCATATGTGGGACAATTTCTGGCAATATGACCATTTTCATCGCATTTAAAACATTTGATGGACGGGTTTTCCATGGGCTGTTCCCTACTTGTACTTGCATAAACTCCACGACTTTCTCTCCCTTGGGGTTTGATCATCTCTTCGATGATTTCTTCCCGTTCAGCTGTCTCAATGGCTTCTTCCACTGTATCGGGTTGTAATGAAAAAACAGTCTTTCTTATCGAATTCAATAAACCTATGACAAATTGGGTAACAAGGCTTTGTTCCCACTGAGATCTTAAAATTATGTTCACGGCTGGATCTTCTGTAACTTTAAGGGTTCTGAGGGCTACTATTCTCAGCCTTGCTAGAAATTGTCGGTCCGTCTTCCCATGTCGTTGGCGACATTCTAAAAATTGCTTAAGAGACTGTCCTGGATATTGTACAATGCCAAAGTGTATTTTCGATTTTTCTTTCAATTCTTCCCAAGATTTCGTAGATTCTGATTCCAAAATTTTTTCAACTAGTCCACGTAATTTCAATCTGACTATTGCGACTTTTTGATTTTCCGTCCAATTTGCGATATTGGCAGTTTCGTCGATGATTTGTAGAAACTCAATCATATTAGTTTTTACATCAAAATTCGGAATAGAATCGATGTTAAATGTAACTGGGAGAACCATCTCTTCCTTTTCTTCCTGAATTGGTTCGTTCTCCATTATGTTAGAAATTTTTCCTCGCCAAATATTTATGTGTTGAATATTTTCGTATATTCATAGGAGTTACCTATGAATTTACCAAAGGATTCACCCCACACAAGGACACCAAATGTTGCGTTCTGGGTAATTGTTGTTGATAAGTTGCTTGGCTTAACGTGAGCGGTCCTTGAATGTTAAACACTCAGACTGAACATAATATATTTTTCAGTAGTGAATTCTTGGAGGAAATAATAAGGTTCGACGGAATTTTCAACAGTTTTCAATTCATTTAGGAAAAGAGGCATCTCGAATATTCAGTTATACAAAAAATAAAGCAGGAAATAAATAAGGCCAAAATTGAAGATTCCATAATACAAAAATACGTCGACAAGTCCATAGCACTCACATAATTTCGTTCCTTACAAATCTCGTACATGGTACATAGAAAACAAAATTATCGCTTAGGTTTTGATAGCTAGATTGAGGAGTTGTCTCTTGGTGCACTTCAAATTAATTTTTAACACTTCTGGCGTCTGATTTATCCATGCACTGAGTTGTTTATTCACCGTCTTAACTGTACTTTTAGGTATATAATAATACTACATCACTCACTTGAAAGAATTTTGATACGAGCCACTAGTCTCTAGACTACTAGACTCAAGACTACTGTACTCAAGACTCAAGACTACTGTACTACTGAATTCGCAATTTGCCAACGATTTTATATCCCCCATCGAACAAAGAAAGATTACTTTGAGTTGCGAATTTCGTAAGCTTTAGTTAGTGGCTTGAACATCTGCCCCATTAGATTTTATGGATTTCAAAACATGGCATAAATGAGTCGTAGAAATTGCGACATTGATTGCCAAGTTTACCATTACTTTCCATGGTTTTCAAAACATCGCATAAATAAGTCATAGATATTGCGATATTATTACGAGTTTCGTTATTGAGGCCACACGTGTTATTTACCTCTCCCACTATGAACTCGAAAGTTGCAAGCTTTTGTTTCGGTCAATTTCTTGTGTGCTGATCTGAAGGTAAGGGTCGAAAATGTTAATATTCTGTATAATTCTAGGATACAAATTTCATTGAAAATTTCGAGCAGTTGTTGAAATATGATCTAGAATTAATTATTCAATTGTTTCTGAAATTCTTCTAAGGTGTTAACACTTTTTTTTCGAAAATATCGTAAGGAAAAAAATCATTTTTTAACGTAAGCAATGGCTAAATTGAATGGTTTACCATGAACGGAAATTGAACAAAATTTTAATAGAAATATTTTTTTCGACTGAGAGATTTTAGAGGTTCACATATTTCTATGAATTATTTTTTTCTGTTGACGATGGCGGCACACCATCCTGAAATTTTCGTGTATCAGTTTGATTCCAGAATATAGTATTTATGCACCAGCTTTATTATCCCAAGTTTCAATTGTTTGAGTTGACCCGTTCAAAAAATAAACGAGGGCAAATTAAAGGAAAGCACTATAATATAGAGGGGTATATAGAGAGTGTGAGCATTTCTGTAGTGCTCGACTCGACACCAACTAACAAGAAAATTCAGTTGATCAACATATTGATAGCAGAAGAAGTAAGGCTCGAAGCCCATGAAGAAGATCGAAGAGTGGTTGCATTCAAGACCAATGAAACCAGAGTCAAGCAGAACTGTAAATATGCTGCTAGGCAAAATAATAAAACTGATCATGACAGTGAGGGCTTAAAGTGTGGAAATGTAAAACATATTGTCAGAAATTGCCTGTATTGAAGCGGATCTGGGTTCAATATATTTGGGAAAACCAATCAAATATTTGTTTTCGTAAGAACATCTGAGCACAAGATCGAAGTGAAGTCGCTTTTTTAACAGTTGAGGAATATGAAGACACCGACAACTGCACTGTTGATTCTGGCAATTCGTCTTACATGTCCAATGAAATGAACTCATTTTCATTCATGAAAAATATATAAAGTCAGGGATTTTGGTTAGGACGAAACATTATTCAGTGGAGGCTCAAGGCAAAGGCGTTATCGAAACAACATCTTGTACCCTCAATAATGTTTTTCATATTTCTGAATTGAGTGAGGAAGTCATGCCAGATAGAAATATAGAATTAATTCAAGAATAAACTATAAAATTTGATACCGTACATACAGACATATTCGTACCAAAGACCCAACTACATGGAATGGAAAGCGATATATCCTTACCTTCCTAGATCATTATACATAATTGTACATGGAATGCCCAATCGAACAAAATATCCAAATTACTTGAACACATCAAAAACTATGCTTGTGGAGTTGAAGAAAATTAAAACATAATAATTTTCAAAATTAGATTCGACAATGGTGGTAAATGCATCAGTTACAGAATACAGAAATGAATCAAGTAATGTAACAGCCACTTTGATCGTAACACTTGGGAACTCAGGGTCAACAACCACCGGAGGCGATGTCTGCAATAGGGTATAGGCTTCAATTATACCTATTGCTTCAAAATGCTGCGAATTACGCTGAATATTCAGTAATTGATTATGAATATTCAATTCACCCTCTTCGATATATTCAACAAATTGAATAACTGAGATAAAGAGATTTCGGTTCGATAATGGTCCTTTACAATTCCGGTACAACATTAGTTATATTTTGTTATTTCACTTGGTGTTCATAAATGCACAATAAATAACCAGAAATGGTGAGGCGACTGAAGAAAACAAACTGAAATTGCAATTTTATGCGGTACCTCATTACAATTTGTATTCGGATATACTCACAAATATAAAGCCAGAAACGGTCAATATGAATTTCAAAAAGGAATATTCTGACGAAAAATAATACAAAAAAGCTGGATACTTCCAGGATGGGTGAACAACTCAATGAATCGGAGGCCGTTGAAACGGTACAAGTTCCGCAGTTGTACCTAGAAACTTTCAACTGATATGGATCACAACTGGAATATACGATTCAGATCAGTGAAAGAATCTTCCAACTGAAAATGGTCTCAAGTGTACCTCCGAAGTAAGATCCACGCATGCTTGCAAAAATTAGTTGGATTGAAAACCGAGTAAAATAAGGGTAGGACGACTGTCAAACTTTCCGGAGTAAAATAAATGCAATCAGTCCCTACAGTCTTGGGGAACCAATATTCATGCTTGAATTGATGAAATAATGCACTGATCATCAGTGGAATAAGTTCTTGTCTCCTCTTTGGAATCCTGAATGATGGTACCAAAAGACTCGCGTAGGTCGTGTAATGAGTGGATCCGTGGATGGAAAATTATCTACATTTGTATAGGAGTAGGAGGTAGGCTACTTAAGTACACCTGGTTTCGGTACACTTTGGAGTGGGGGGTTGGGGACTTGGTCAAGGTATACAGAAGAGAAAATTCAAGTCATGGAAAAAACAGGCTCACCCCAAGGAAAAACATGGCTGCACTGGAAAATTATGCTCCAAATGGGATCCCAGTAAGGTGTTGGGTTACTGCTGTGATATTCATAGCTTTGAGCCAAGAATGCTGCGTGTTCAACTTCATTGCAGCACAGAGATGAGCCAATCCGTGCTCTCTACTCTGAGTCACGTGATCTGTCTCATGCTGTGCTGCTCTCAACCTCACAGTGGCAGTCTATCATATGGAATGGTCATATAACTGTGTAAACAAAGAATCACTAGTCAAAGCATACACAGAGACACCTATTATTCATTGGCTGAATCACTTCTGATAGCTGAAGCGGCACACTTAGCATCGGAAGCAACTCTGAAATGTTCAAAACGTTCGTTGACGCAACAGTTCACTACAAAAAATTCACATCTGTCATATGGTGGCCATTGAGTTGATATAATGAAAGTCTCAGGAATTATGGTATATGATCAATTCTCGTAAGTAATTGAAAATCCGCTTACCAAGCAAAATTTTACACCATGGACGTTTCGAAAATATTTTATTCATAATAATTTTCGAAATTAATATCAACAACCAACGAATCAAACAGTCTCATCTCCGTTGCAAGTTGCTTGGTTTTCCAACCATCACATTCTTCTCGAGAGGATCGAATGACTATTGAAAAACTTCTATAATATAAATTGATATATTACGATCATCATTGACAGTAGAAGGGGTCTATGATACAATCAGTGCCTACCACACTACGTCCATAAGTTCCATATTCGTTCACACATCACTCAACAAAACGGCACTATACTCAACCATACTGCGCCACATACAACGATACTGCACAAGCGTAACTGGTACATACTGAAACATACTGCGTTGAGGGTAGTATTTGAATTGTTGACAACTTGGTTATACCCTTATATGTCTCAAGCGTTGAAATATCTGCAGTGTTCATGCTTGCAGAATTTAGGACAATACAATCTAATTCTATATGCGATCTCATGCGTAAAGAACATATTTCAACGCAAAAAATGTCCAGTAATTTTTCGAATTCATACATTCAATCTTGCAAGAAAGAAGTTCAAAACACTAAAGTTTTATGACAAGGACCTACAAATCAGAAATATTTTGGCAACTTTTCAGAGGAAAATTCACAAAATTATGTTTACATGTTGCATGTTTTATCGTGGTTTGAACCTGAAAAAATCAACTATCGACTTGTATTGCCTGTAAAAATCGATATTTTTGATAAAATATGTCAGATTTTCAAGAAATCATCAAAACATATTGTGTATACACTTTCCTGTTAGTCAACTCATTTGTACAGTTGTCCGCAGATGTTGAAAACTTGATTTGATTCAAGTTTTTCATGATTCAAATGCTGAAACAGCTACAGTAGGTTGAGTAAGATGACCCATGGAATTATATATTATGATGAAAAATCAGAGCTGCAACATCAACAGAGCAATCAACACAGCACGCCGATAACATCTACGGTATAAACACCATATTCACCTCAATTCCAAAACGGAATTTGCGAGAATAATAATGATATATGTACTGTAGATATTGAAGATTTTCGAGGTCAGGATTCAGAATTTCCAGAAAAAAAAGCACCATTGTCATCATTTCAATCGAAGGACATATATACTTATAGCAGAAGGGAGGAGAACCTGGAATAGAAAAGTTCACCGTGATGTAACTGAAATTTCTACTTCGACACGAACAGAAGATGAGACAGAAGGCGGGGAAACTGATAGGATAAGGTCACCCTGGCATCTGTCATTCCATTCGTCACATGTTTGTTGAATAATGAATGCATTTTAACGAATATCCCAGGATTCCAGAATCTCATTGGCGAGCAAGGAATGCCCAGGCCCTACAGTTTATGGAGTGGAATCCGAACCACTTTTGCTCTGTGGTTGGACGGCAACTACCGATTGGAAAATTCTGGTACTCCCCGGGATTCGAACCTGGGTCATCCTGGTGAGAGGCTCGTCCCTTCACACCGATACCACGAAAAATACCAAAGACAAACGAATTCAGTGTACATTGAATTGAAATTTCACAGAATCGTACGGCTACAGCGATTCAGACTTTGCTAGGAAGTTTGGCATGACAAAAATACTACAGACTACGTACTTCCCCAATGTGGTGGGACAGTTTTAGCCCTATCAATGTTTGAGGCTGAATTAATTGTCGCAGCGAACCGAACCTGTAGGTTGATTCATCTGAACTTTCTGCTAGATGAATCATCGTATGAAAACATCATAATAAAACAGGAAGTGGACAATCAAATTGGTTGACAATAGCCAATTCGATCGTCGCGAAAGTGAATATTTGCTGGACATAAATCAGAAAGCAGATTTACTATCGAAGTCAATAGGAAATATGAAGTATTTCAAGCACAGGAAATCTCTCGTTGCTGATTTATGACTGTTGATTCTGTTTCTTTTTCATTCCCAAAATATAATGATAATGAGAAGGTGTTTTAAGGATAATTACATTTTTGGTTAGGTATTTTACCTTGTATAATCACATATTTTGAAGTAGTTAAGATTTGCATATGTATCTTAACAACTACTGAATAAAAATGTTCTAGTAGGTTATTGACAAGTTTTTAAATGAAAGCACATAAACGAACAGGAAATATGATTCCGTCTTATTTGGGTTCTATTGTCTTTCAGTTGATATTCTTCACTTTAACATTCCGTTACCTTTTGTAGGCGAATGAACTGAAGTTGTTTGCTTTTCCATTTCGATGGATACTCTACTCCAACAACTCTTCGACAGAAACACTATTCGAATATTACTTCCATGGAATAAATATACTTGTTGACAGCAATGTGAACTTACTTCGGCAACACAACAACAAATCTGTGTCCGTTGATAAAATATATAAACGACATCGAAACCTCCCATTTGTAGTTGAAACAGTAGGTTATTGGAGTGAAAGTGGAGGGTTCACAGGTAGTGGGCTTGAAAAGAATATGTGGAGAAGAAGAAATAACTTGAATAATATCAAGCTGAATACATGTATAGTTATCACTAATAATGATTCTCTCAATCATTTAACAGATAAGAGGTGGGTAGTAATTGAATGAGAATTCAAATCACTCAAAATTTCAGGAAGAAACAAAATTTGAAAATTACTTTCAAATAATCTATGAATTATTTTTCAACACAGTGCATTCGATAGATCATTCATTTATTATCAATGTCATCGACCATTTACTCCTCACGAGCAACCCTGAAAAATCCTCGAGAGACTTGTGCGAGATAGGGTCTGCGGGTCTTGTTGAAAACACATTACATCATTCCTCAGGACCAGCATGATTTCTCACAGAACCGTCAACCGTTCAAAGGCGTCCATTCCTCATTACAAAAAAATTCTTTGGAGGGAAATATCTACCTCATTGGGGTATTGAACTCAGGACCTTGAGGTCATATACCTACACGTTGCCACGTAAAACGACAAACATTTCGAGTTTTGAAAATATTTAGATTGATTATTAATTGATGATAAATTGAAAAAACAACATACTGCTACTAAATTCAATTGAGGAATTCATAATTTCGAATTGAAGTTTTATCCTTTTATACCCATTCAAGTTATATAAAACTTGGCGGAATTAAGCAAAGTTGATATTCAAGCAGGATGATGAACAGTATGAAAAATGTATATGGAAAAACACCTGAAATTTTGAAGTAATTATTGTACATTATTTGCATCTGGAAGAGTCTGAATGCGTACACTCATGATATCATATTTCGACAGGGATAAACATATAGATAGCATTGCGAAAGTTAATTATGTACTAGTAGAACATTTACGTGATATCGTCAATGTAACATTGGAGTACTCTGTTCAGCAGACATGGGGTTACCTATCTAATGGGTCTGAGTGGAACGGAATGATAGGAGAACTGATCAGAAATGAAGCAGACATTGGAGGTAAATATAAAACAAGTCGATGTTTGCATGATTTCTTGTTTTAGTCGTTGTTCAATGTTCTCTACAGTACCTTTCCACAATTATTCTCTTCAAAATAACCTATTTTTTTCATAAAATTATGAAATAGATCTCTATCAGTTGTTGAAAATCCATGAGTTTGAAATAATGTGGATGATACAGTTCTCTCTTCTCAAAAAGAGTGCAGAAAGCTTTTGATTCCACTGTTTTCAGCATGTGACCATTTTTCGAAAGTGCACCTCTAACACTCCATTACACATTCCTTACCAGAGAATATTTTACATGTCCAACATAGTTTCCATTGAAGTTCAAGGTAATAGTACAGAGATCAGTTAACCCAAATGACATACAGATCGCTTTATTAAAATATCACGGAATAATTTTATTTTCAATGAAGTGAAAAAAAATTAATTGGAATGGTATAGATCGATAGACGTACTAAGTATAAATCTGAAATGAATAGACAAATTACCGATGAGAAAATTCTCATTTCTGTGAATTTCAGGAACTGCATTGTTTTTCACCATCAACAGAGTAGATATCATCGACTATATTGCAATGACGACTCCCACCAGATCCAAATTTGTATTCAGAGAACCGAAACTGTCATACGTCACAAATGTTTTTACTTTGCCTTTCGATAATTTCGTTTGGGCGTCAACTATATCCCTTGTGATAATAATTGGAATATTGTTGCTATTGATACTGAAATGGGAATCCGAGAAGAAAAACTTCCTGGAGAAAAAGGTTTGTACTTTGTCATTACTAAAATTTCAATAATTGGGTTCTTCAGTATTCCACATTTTCATTCTGGAATTATTCCAAATGTGAATATTCTGTTTTTGAAATCTGGATAACAGATTCAGAAAATAACACTAATTTCTATCGGAATATTGATTATGTTGTGTTAGGAAGTTTCTTATATGATTGATATAGTGACAAACAAACATATATTCCGAATGGGTATCGATAATATTTGAAATATACTCATTGAAGCATCGTGACGAAAAATATGGAACATTCATTTATTTGAATTAGATACGATAATTCCTTGATAGAATTAGTTACCAACTAAGAGTATATTATTATGAATGTCACTAACATTGAAAATTTTGGATCAATATAGCCGTCAGCTCATGACTGCTATTCAGCTGAACCATACTCAGGTTCAGACTCATAGAAGTGCAAGTGTTCTTGCCAACATTGGAACCGGCTTCTGTTCAATTCTAGGAATCATTGAACCAGAACGAATGAATATGTTTACGAATTGTGTCATGCTGAATCATCAGCATACTCGCACGGACCTGTAAGTGGCGCGCCACATTGTGTCTTCTAGTGTCTTCGAAATGAAAATGTTAGTCTCTTTTTTCTCGAATGATCGGGAGTGTTCTAACGAAATACCGGCTCATACAGGTTGGGTCAACAATTGAACGTTCGGGGTGAGTCCTATGTGACACCTGTGGAGTCTGAAAGACCTTCTGTATAGGTGTAGGTAGAGGAGCAATACCAATCCGACGATGTAAGGGGTGGTTCTCGATGGCCATTTTGGATTGGGGTGGCCTTTACTTGATGGAAATCCATAGTTATTACGCTATAAGGTAGAACACGATTAAATTTCCACAAAATTTATTGTCTTCGCGACATGTTTCGATACACTGTATCTTTTTCAAGCGAATGTTTTATAAACACTGAACAGTGAATGTATCATAAACACTGAACAGTGTTTATAATACATTATATACATACATTGTATTATAAACACTGAACAGTGTTTATAATACATTCGCTTGAAAAAGATACAATGTATCGAAACATGTCGCGAAGACAATAAATTTTGTGGAAATTTAATCGTGTTCTACCTTATAGCGTAACTCGATGGCCATTGTTTATGGGCGTGTATTTCTTAGCGGAACAGGTGGAGGGAGAGATGGAGCTGTAATGTGGGTATCGAGCGTTAGGGAGGTGTGGTTTGACGGTCCGACGTCTCTGCTGGAGCTCTGTGTTTGGTATTCATCTGAAAAATAGGTATCGCGTCTTTGCTGGAGCTCTGTAATTGGTTGTTCGAGGAAGTGGGGCTCTGCTGGAGCTCTGTGATTAGTATTTTTCTGAAAAATAAGTATGACGTCTCTGCTGAGCTCTGTGATTGGTACTTTTCATAACAATAAATATGGCGACTGCTGGAGATCTGTGATTGGTTATTTGATGAAACCAGGCATCTGGTGAGACGTCTACATTCATGAATTACAACTCAAGTTTAAAAACAATTCGATCAAAGTTCTCGATATGAGGAATAACACGTAATGGAATTGATTCACTGCAACTGATGTGAATGAAGCCACATGATCAATTGGGTATTCACACTGACGCAAATGTTCATGTTAGTCGACCACAACAACTACAGGTAATTTGAAAATTTATAATGATATCTGAAAACCCCTGCGACCGCAGTGAAAGTTTGGAAATTGATTATAATATCTGCTAACGTCTATAGCCGCTTTGACAAGAAATTGATGATGGTATCACTCGACTGCAACCACAGCAACAAGAAATCAAATTACTGATGTCAACATGTTTTTCCTTCGAATAACGGATGTGCATCTTACGTGTTATCAGCAGTAATTTAATAACATTGTGATATACGTCATTTTCAAATATACATGAATATAATGGTTTGGATTATCAATTCAGTATCACTCATTCGTTGATGAACGAACATTGTTATTGTGAAGTTTTTCACTTCAGAGTCGTTCGCTGTTTTGGTGAATAAAAAGCAAACATCGTTTTGATTCAGAGACACTCATTGATTGCTGAGGAGAGAGACAAGATTTGCCTATGCGACTATCTGATATTAACAAATATGAAAAACTCAATAGTATATCTGTGAACGTATTCGCGTTGGAATTGAAAACAGATCAATACAATGTGGTTATTGTTGAAAGCTCCAAAAAGAAACTTGATAGACACGTAACTTTGTTAGTGATGCAAAATGTATATTATCATACAGTGTATGATCATGAACCAATGGAAATTGATGATGATAAAGCTGAAATAAAGTATCATTTATGTTGAAAAAAAATATCAAAATTAGTGGGGAGTAACGAAGTACGGCCACAAGATTTTCATTTATTGCTATTTTTGTTTGAATTATTCAGTTTCGCAAAAGAGTTTGAAAAAATAATCTGAATGCTGTCAATATAAAAATAACTGTAAGCTTTCTTTTCCATTATACAAACACATAGAATTGAGAAGTCATTTATATGAAGAGAAATATCCTATTGTTATATACGCTGACTTTGAGTCTCTTCTTACACCATTCAGAGAAGGTGTGAGATATAAAAATACGGCTCGATATCAAAAACATGTACCTTTCAGTGCAAGGTATTTTTCAAATCTATCCAACAGACAGATTGGAACAAACTTTTTTAAAGAGTCGCAGGAAAGAAATTGAAACAGAATACAAAAATAACAGGAACTTCTTTACAAATTTACTTCGCGAAGCAAAGAACGAATTCTATAAAAATAAGATTTGGGATGCGCATAATGATCCGAAAAAAAATTGGCAAAATGAAAATGAAATTACAAATAGTGTAACAAAAACTGATGAGCAGTGTAATATCTTAGGCTTCAATGGGCAAGAACTCACTTCTGATTCAGAGAAAGCTATACAAACTGACAATGGGTCCAGATATGATACCGGCATTGGTCATCAAAGACTGTGCTCCAATTTTCTGTAAACCACTAACGACTATTTTCAATATCATACTGAAATTTGCATACTTTCCTGAACATTGGAAGCTTTCTCGAATAAGACCAGTTTTCGAAAAAGATGATAAGTATGACTTTCAAAACTACATGCCAATCACAATCTTCTGCAATCTCACAAAAATATTAGAAATCGTTTTTCATCACCACATATCGTCCCATGTAAATATTTCCACATCAATTCACTGAATTGAATTGAACAAGCTCAATTCGTTCGCATTCTCACCTATCCTTCTCAACCTCATTAGGTCATACTTATCTACCAGACTCCAATTTGTTCAGTATAGAGGTTACAAATCTAGAACATTCATGCAAACGTCGGGTGTACCGCAAGGATCCATATTGGGCACCCTGTTTTTCTTAATTTTCATTGTTGAAATGTAAGGCATTGAAACATGTTGAGAAAATGTCAGTTCGATCACACGTTGAAATAAGTGCAGTAACTCTTGTAACTAGTCAAAATATAAAAACAGCGGTCTGTTGCATTTATAGACCGCCAGCGGGTGCCTTCAATATCTTCATTCAGAAATTAGAACAGGCTTGTGACTATTTGCGAAAAAATACTTTATCGTTTGTGGGGATCTCAATATGAACAGTCTTGATACCACAAGTAGTAGAACAAAAATGTTGAACGATTGCTTCGAATCTTATGATCTGAGGAGAACAACAAATGAGCCAACGCATTTAATAAAAAATAAACACGGTCATGTAAGTGCCACAGACAATGATCTTTGTATATGCTTACATAATACCCTACTGGCTAAGCATCTTGCACATATTCTCTCGTTCAATGTGACACATCTATTGAAAAATGATACTCAAATCACCAGAAGTCTGAAAAGGAAATTTACTGACGAAAACCTACAAGAACTCAAAACAAGACTGACTGATACTGACTGGACGCATTTGGATAGACTTGCTACAAATGATGCTTTTGATGTTTTTATGCAGGAACTTATTCGTTGCCTGGACGTATCGTGTCATAGAATACGTACAAATGAATCTAGCAATAAGCGAAAAAAAAACAAGAGTTGGGTTACATCAGAACTGAAGAATAAAAGCAAAGAGTTGAGAGAAATGTACAAGAAATGTAATAATGGTGAAGTAAGTGAAGAGACGTATAAACAAGAAAAGAAAGAATACAAAAATGAACTCAGAAAAACAAAAACAGAATATTACGGATATAAGATAGGAAAATCTGAAAATAAATCGAAAACTACTCGGAACAGAAATAGAAAACATACAAAAATGGAAATTAATCTGGAAATAAATGAAACCCTATTAACAGATAACGTTCAATTTGTGAAGGAATTTGCTACCAGTTTTGTGAGGGCTGCCCCTGATAAATTGTCGAATCATATAGGCCAAAATATGTCGCTACCACATACTTCTTCTGAATTAAATAACAAATCCATATTGTTTGAGGAAGTGTCTGCACTAGAACTACTCGAAGCACTCAAAAACATAAAAAATAAAGCCTCGAGGCTTACTCATCTCCGATGACTGTCATCGGAGATGAGTAAGCCTCTAAAGAAGCTGGCCACTCGCGCTAGTGAAACGTCAGGAAGAAATTCCAAAGAACGACGGCCTTCAAGCCCGAAGAGAAGTAGTTATACTAATAACCTCGGCCGCGAAAGCCTTAACCATTTTGTCAAATACAATCCAATCTTTGTACATCAAGCTGCCGAAGTATATCGAGTCGAAGAAGGCAATTGTGAATGTGAACAATCAAGACCAATACTGTTTTGCGTGGACTGTTACATCGGCATTGTATCCCGCCACCGTTAGAGTTAACGAAATTCATCATCATCATACCCACCATTCCACACTGTGCTGAAAATGGCAAGTATAGATCAAATTGAAGGATATTTCAAAATTTGAAGTAATGAATGATTGCTCTGTCAATGTTTATGGGCTAGAAAGTAATTTGAAGAATGGTAAAATTGAATATGAGTCTGGTGACAGCTATTATTGTTGGATGAAAGATTGAGACCTCACAACTCTCTGCTAGCTGTTGTATGGGTCCCTGATTACCACTGTCAGTTGACAGTCGAGTATTTGCGGCGAGCTTCAATGGAGAAGGAGGAGGTCCTTTAAAAAAACACTGAACAAAAAAATGATGTGCTAAGGGCGCCAGGTAAATTTAATTCCAGGACAAATACTCTGATGCAAAAAAAATCAATACTCTGATTTACCAACAAGATTGAAATAATTGAGCCGGCAGTAATAGTGATTCAAGTTTATTGAAATCGAACATATACCTCAAGCAATGCCCAATTCGAAATCCCAAAAATAACCACCGATCGATTTGTATCAGTATCAACACTGTCTCTCAATATTTAATGAAGCGCAGACATTGAAAGAGAACACCCGTACTCTTATAACGTTGAAAAAAAATATGGCAAACGACGCTTGAGCTCACATCTGCATCGACCCATAGTTGCCTAATTGTATATTAAGGGCGGCCTCAATTTCTGCTTCACAATTTATTGACAGTCAGATCTTATGCAATAGCACTGAGCGAAGAAAAACAAAATAAGCAATAGTTACCAGATTCAACAATCATTGAGCTATCGGTTACGAATACGTTAACCAAATAATTGGGTAATACGCTAAGCAAATAGATAATGGAAGCAACAGCAATAGGGTTAACAGGGATCGCATAAGCATAAAAGCGCAAAAAAAAGTAAAATGATAAAGTAACAATGATATCAAAACTTGCGTGTTCTTCCTGTTTGGTCACCCAACTTGACTGACTGAGAGGGATGTATTCGAGTCTTCATTGATAATGTTAGCTTGGTCAAGTCAACAAACGATCGCCATGTATATAGAGCTATTCTTTCTATAACCTACAGAGGATAGGTGACTTTATGGCCGGTTGAAGGTTCACTCTGTAGTTCGTGAAGAGAGCCTGTTCAAACGATCCTGGATTCCAGATAGCAGGAATGGCTCCCAGAAAAAAGACCCAGTTACATGAACATCACCAACACAAGAAAACTTTTATGTGTGGCTTGGTGCATCAAATCCTCTTTCGAGTAAACAATTTTGGAATATTCTCCCAACATAAAGACAATTCCAACCAGAAGTATTCCAAAATATACTATTCGAATCCGGAAAAATGAACCCAATCAAGGATGAATAAATCATTCGATTTTCACGAATTCGCAATTGCAACCATTTTGACCAAAACTCATGTTTTTCTCGAAGCTTCTTTCTGTCGAACATCCCGATGGTGATATTCAAAGGCCCATTGTTTCACTGCCACAGTCAACACGATCCAGAGGCGTCACATACTTAAATCCCCCAACAACCTTTTCCAATCAAAATACCGTATGCTTATCCAATCTGACAACCTTCTGCAGGTTATTACAATGGAATAACATGCTATCATCACATAACATGGAGAGATTTTCGCACGAAATCAAATAGTTACCAAGACATATGCCAAAAGTATATGGCAACATATCAGAATTTGGTACGGCCCGCTGTGGACTTCAATCGACATATGCGGCCGAATATTTTCGAATTGAATTTGCGAGAATTTCTGGTGTGCTGAAGCATGAACAAAACTGGCAGTGGTGTGGTTCAAGGGCGCTGAGTTACAAAGCCCGTTTGAGGAGAAACGATCATCCTGTCGAATTTCAACGTTACAAGATATGCCGAAATCAGTTTCTTCTCAAGTGTCCGCATAAATCAACAAAAAAAATATTTTTGTGATGGATGGACTCCTTAGTATACACAATCTCAGACTCCTAATTCACATTATGGCGTCCGGTATATACATTATTCAGACGTGTATTAGCTTTTTGGGAGTCCAATCAACGTTGCCAAGTTCACTATACAGAACGTAGTTGTATCAAGCTGATTCAACTGGTTGTGATATGAGAACATCAGCAAGAATGAAGTTATCTCTTCTTGTCAAATCTTTGAGAGTCAGCAAATCGATTTTGCTAATATAATTTTGCATTTTCAACTTTTCGGTTGATCAAAAGAGTCTAAATTCACAGGATTTTTTTGATACCTAATTCTCTTCAGAAACAGTTAATAATGATGCAGCATTCTATGCGTAAAAATTTTTATGAAACAATATTTTATGCCAGAGCCTAGTTACCGGAAAAATCTTGTGAAGATACAACGAAGATTATTTGATTTCGTTGTTGTTGAAATGAACAAGACCTAATTATATTTTTGGGTATTGTGATGATGAGTGTTTAACAGAAGTAGTTCACGTTATTTATGGTATTATATACCAAATTTCATCGCCTTCATCCAAAATCCCGCAGTTAGTAGGCCTTGTTACTAACTCCCTACGCCAACTCAGAAGCAGCATGGTTATTTGTGGACCCATCAACCATGAAACGTGGCAGAGTCATTTACCAACACGACAGAGAGAAATTCACAAGGAAAAAAACGCATGTGCGACTCACGCCATTTGTCACTCACCAGACATGAAAAGGACAACACGTACAAGTAAATGAACTAAATAATAATTTTAATAATGTACTCTGTATATAATATTTGCTATAAATTCAGGATGTCATACTTGACAGCAAAATCAATAGCTGAATTATGAATGTTGTACATAATGACGACCAATTTTGTGTGAAAATGAATTTATCGAAGTCTGGTATTCAGAGAGAATTCGATGATGAACAGGACAATTGGACCTTTATACCAAGAGCAGTTGGAAATGTATTTCGATGTGAATGACATCAAAGATACAGATAAACAGAAGCGAAAGGTTGCAGCATTATTGAGTTCGATTGGTCCCACCACATATGAAGTTCTTCGAGATTTATGTACGCCAATATTGTCGAAAGATAAAACCTACACCGACCTATGCAAGTTTTTTAAAACGCATTTCTCTTCAACTACGTCAACCTACAGGAAAAAGATCAATTTTTTCGAAATTGTGCAAGAGGAAGGAGAAACGATTACCGCTTGGTATGCCAGGATTCATAATGCAGCTGGAAACTATGATTTTGGTAATCATTCACAAAAGTATTTGAAGGACAAACTCATTTGCTCCATGAGAAGAGGATCTATCAGAGATAGATTATGTGATGAAAAACCCGATACACGTTAAAGACATTATTGGAGTTAGCGCTTACGAAAGAATCTTTCATTCAGAAAGGGGAATCGATGAATATTCTGAGAAAAATCTACCAGAGACAACCGAAACACTTTCCGAAAAACCAGGAGTCTCCACGCGGGAGGAAAAATCGTTGGAAATGTAAGTCTTGCGGACATTCCCACACTGGACAACAGGTCTGCAAATATTCCCCTTACATTTGTAATACATGCAAGAAGGTTGGTCATCCTTCTGAAATGTGTATTAGGAAGCATAATACCCTAGAAGTTGAGTCAGAAGAATCTGAAGAAGCTGAAATTTTAGTTGTTAATTTTAGTTGTTCTAACCCGAGCATGATGAATGTTTCTCTAAATGGAGAACACATTTCGATGCAAATAGATAGTGGAGCAGGAGTTTCAGTCATATCTGAAAAATGTTATCAGAAATTGTCTTCAAATTGTTCATTACAGAGAAGTAGTTCGAAATTGAAAGGTTTTTCAGGGTGCTTCATTGAACCTATTGGTTTTATTACGGTAAATATTGAATATCAAAATAAAAGTTGCAACGAATTTATATTACAAGTTGTCAAAATTGACAGCGAATGTCAAAATATTCTTGGTAAAGATTTCATGTCAGAATTCAATTTCACTTTCTCATCAGATGTACTGAATGTTTCAAACAAATTGACTGATTTTTTGAATGAATTTTTTCAATTATTTGATGATACTTTGGGTTGTTATAAGTTCCATACATTCCATTTGCAACTGAAAGACGATGCCAAACCCATTATTAGGAGGTCTAGACCAGTACCAATCGCATTCAAAGAAAAAGTTGATAGAGAACTCGATAGATTGGAAAAAGATGGTGTAATCACTCCTATTGAATCTTGTAAATGGGCTACACCTTTGGTTTCCATAAACGGGATGGTAACATACGTCTCGGTGGTGACTATAAAATAACTTGTAATTTGCATTTTTCTGACATAAAATACCCATAACCAAGAATTGACATTTTTTCAGAATTACAGGGTGGTGAAACATTCTCAAAAATCGATTTGAGCAATGCATACAATCAACTAGTTTTCGATAGGGATTCTCCGAAAGTTGTAGCTTGAAATACGCATAGAGGGCTTTTCACGGTGAAAAGAATTCCATTCGGCATAACCCCTGCTAGTGCTATATTCCAAAAAACAGTCGAATCACTTCTAAAAGGCATCAATGATGTTGCCAATTTTTTAGACGACATTATCATAACGGGTAAAACTAGACTGGACCACGAGGTAAATTTAAAAAAAGGCTTCACGAAACTTCGAGATGCAGGACTGAAAGTTTAAATATCGAAATGTTTTTTTTTTTCAAGCATCTATAAATTATTTGGGTCATACAATTTCTGAAGAAGGGCTCAGAAAAAATTAAGATGAAGTGAGAGCAATTTTAGATGCACCTCGACCAACAGATAAAAATCAAGTACAGTGTTTCGCTGGTTTGATAAACTACTATCGTAGATTCGTGCCAAATCTTTCAGTCATCATGAAACCTATATATGATTCATTGAAAAAAGATTAAACATTTTCGTGGGATAGTAAATGCCAAAATGCTCTCGAGAAAATAAAAAAAAATCGCGTCAGATAATATTTTAATGCATTTCAATCCTTAATTACCCATAGTACATAGTACAATCAACAGATGCTTCGCAGTAAGGTATTGCGGCTGCTTTGTCGCACCAATTACCAAATGGTGATATGAGACCTGTAGGCTTTGCATCACGGACACTGATTCCAGCCGAAAAAAACTATTCTGTTATAGATAAAGAATCTTTATTTATTTATTGGGGGGTCAAAAGTTTTCACAATATCTCGTGGGATGTTATTTTGTCATTAAAACAGATCATCAGCCATTGGTATCAATTTTGGCCAAAAAAAGGACTACCACAAATGGCAGCCAGCAGATTGCAACGCTGGGCAGTAAATTCATCAGGATTTTCATACAAAGTTGTTTTCACCAATGGTACAGATAATGTGGTTGCAGATATGCTTCCGCGACATCCAATGGAAATTCGCTATCCATCTGATGATTTTGGAGAACCATCAACCTATCTGAACTTGATAATTTCACAAGGTTTGCCCATTGATCATCAGAAAATAGGAATTGAAACCAGACGCGATCCTGTTTTGTCGAAAGTTTTTATGTATATTGCAAATGGATGGCCAGAAAATGTTGTAATTGATGATAATTTGACACCATATTTCAGGCGAAAAAAGGATCTCACTTTCGAACAGAATTGTGTCATGTGGTGTTTCAGAGTGATTATTCCGAAAAAATTCCATAAACATTTGTTGGATGAATTACACGCTAGTCATTTAGGGGTAGTCAAGATGAAGTCAATTGCTCGCTCTTATTTCTGGTGGCCAAATTTGGATTGGGACATCGAAAATATTTCTAAATCTTGTAGAGCCTGTCTTTCAATTTCAGATGATCCTCCGGAAGCAACTTTAATATCTTGGATTAGACAAAACAGACCTTGGCAAATAATCCATTTAGATAATTTGGGACCTTTGAATAATAAAAATCATTTGAAAATCATAGATGCTTTCAGTAAATGGCCAGGAATTTTCGAAATGGCAAATATAACTAGTGAGAATACTACAAAAAAGTTGAGGAAAACTTCTACTCGTTGGGGAATTTCAGAAACGGTAGTATCTGATAACGGTCCATCGTTAACTTCACATATATTTAAAGAATTTTTGAATAGAAATATCTCATAAAACCATTGCACCGTATCATCCAGCAACAAATGGTGCAGCGGAAAATGCTGTTCGATCTTTCAAAAAAGGTATTAAAGCTGCTCTTTCAGATATCAGAAATAACAAAACTTCAACTGACATTTTGATCAGCAGGCATCTTTTGAATTACAGAAATTCGGTACATTGTAGCACGAATGAATCTTCTGCAATTCTTATGCTAGGTAGAAATTTGAAAAATGTGTTTGATTTGATGAGACCTTCTCGAAGAAATAAATTGTCCGAGAATCAGGACAAACAAATTTTGAATCATAGAGGGAAAGTAAAAAGGGAATTGAAAGAGGAAGATAACGTAATGGTACGAGATTACCGCATAGTAAACAAAAAAAAATGGGTAGAATCCAGAATTTCAGAAGTTTTGGGTAGTAGGAATCATTTATGTTGTGGTGAAAGTCTATTGTATCTCAAAGTGAAGTGTAGTAGATTTACGATGCAGAAAAACTCTAAGTCGTCTCCAAAATTTAATATTCAAAGGATTTCAGGGCGGTGATTCAGTACATGTTTTGAACCTACATAGGTTCATCATCAGCTGAATTTTCATTCAATTATGGAAATGAACAAAATTCAAATTCATAGGTCCATCACAAAGTTCCTTTTTTATACTTTTGATGATCTTCTCACGTTAGTAATAATTTAGTTTTTCAGATTGTGCTATGAGCTGTTCTGTACTAAAGTATGCTTCAGAAACTTTCAATAAGAAATTATCAATATGAAGTTACTCTACCCTTGTTCCATTTATAATTATCATAATTTCCACGAATATTATGAATATGTTTTCAGTTTGAATGTTGAGAAATGAGTTTTATAAATGTATATTTATAATTCTCAATTACTTTTATCCAATAGGTTTTTCTCTTTCCCAAAAATGAAAAAAAAACTAATAAATCTCTTATATTTTCTGTTCTTAGGGCAAAAAAAAATTAATTGGTGGATTTTCTGCTATCATTTACTTTTGCCATCGCGTATTGGGGCAAATATCCCAATGTTTCCTTAGAACAGATAATAGGGAAAACACCTCTGCTTTTTGGTATAGGCTTCAGGTGAATCACAATACCGAATCACAAAATCATTTTTAAATTTTTTTTATTTCATTCATTGGGATCAAATACCCTAATACCAAAGGTCGATAGATTTCACTCATTTTGGTCTTCGGATAATTAATATCGAGAGTTGTATAGATCGGGCGGCAGTGACAGATATTTTGGGCAAATTTTCCATATTCTGCCTTTGGAAAAGTACTTGAAGCCTAAACAAATCATAATATGAAAAATATCCACACACTGCAGGGTACTTCACGTAACCAATATTTTGCCTTTGTTGTTACACACTATGTACTTTCATTGTGTATTCACCGACTTGCTACAAATGTACCTGTATATACCGTAGTCAATAAACATCTATCTATCTATCTATCTATCTATCTATCTATCTATCTATAATTTCAAACATAGTATTCCAGATGGATTTCAGTCAATTTCACGAAGAGAACAAATTCAATTTGTAAGGGGCATACTGTAGAATTTAGTATCCATCAAATTCTTTTGCAACACCTATGTGCAATTTGTAATTCACCTGGTGTCATTCGAAACAGTATGTTTCCACGATATTTGCAATTTTAGTGATTTTTTTTGGACAAGATGTGTTTACCTTCAAATATTGCATACATCAGTGCATCATTATACTATTGAACGAACTCACCTGTGAAGTTCAATCGTAATCATAATCCTAGAGAGAAGAAACACAAAATCCCACACAAATTTTAATATTTACGGCGACGTTGCGTGTCTGTTCTTTCTCGGATCTTGATATAACTATTCTGCTAGACCAAATCATTTCATAAAATGGCCTAGCAATGCTGAAAAAAGATAATTATGGAGGCAGGCTTTGACAATCGAGGCAGAAGATTTGCAAGAAGATCCTAGTGTATGTCAATTACACTTCAGTGAGGATTACTTTGATTTTGATGGGCAATTATTAATTAAATGTTTCGCCATTTTGTAGTGAGTGAAGAAATTGACTTCATATTATAGGGTTTCAAAGTATTCGTCAGGATCCTCAAAACAATGTATCACAAGACCCCCCTTTCTTTTTTAATTTTTTCCAGATGGCGCCCAGTCGCCATATTGAAATTTTTATCTGTCAATTTTTTCCAAAATATAGCATTCATGCATCAATTTCATAATCCCAAGTTTCAATCATTTGAGTTAACCCGTTCACAAAATAAAAGGGGGGGACATTAAAAAAAGCACTGCATGATCTATTCATTAAGATAGTACATGCCCCTGGTTATGTTCATATAAACTATTCAGATTACATGAAATTTGGGGAACCATCTTCATTTCTATGAGCATACAACTTTGGGCGGAATAACTACAAATTTTTCTGACTGCAACTCTGTGTCGCTCCCCACTCCTAAGCTCCAACTCTAAATATTTGTCAGGCTTCGCGCACAATAGGTAATTTGTATAGTTGTGTACCATCTCCCCTATTCTCAAATCTATGGTATGAACCAATGTTTGTATATGGAAAGAAGGTTATGAAATGTCATCTTTTCGATCCCTTCATCTTGTTGGGGCGTTAATGGGGCTAAAGTGAATTTTCACTGGAGTGAAATGAGCGAGCGGATTTACAACCACTGTTATAGAATTGGCTACAAAGAACATATAGTCAATGAAATATTAACATTCGAAAATAAACTTGATGATATTGATATCAAGCGTTATGTTAGTCAGCGGTAGATAAAATAATAAGCAAATACAATAAAAATTTTTAATCGAAAAACAGTATTGAGTGAGTTCACGCAACTTGAAACTTGCTTTCAACATTTGTTCATTCTGATTCATTTCATTCTTTCATTATATACATTTAAATTTTTTGTTACCATATTAATATTTTATTGACTAATTAAGAACAATTTGAATTTCTTCTCTTCGACCGAAATCCACTCGAGTCTTTCATTTGGATTCGAGTAACTTATTTGACGGAATTCCCCCCATCCTCCCTTCCATCAATAAAATTCAATCACCATTTCAAGTCGTCAAGTACTTGGTGGATGTTTTGATCAGCAGAGAACAGAGTTTACAATTTTATCCATCTACAAATAAATTCTAATTTACATTTCGCTGGAAGAACTTTTTTCTCTTGTGATATTTTTACTCGTATTACGGAAAGTGTGAACGTTTTTTTTTGGGTAGCATAACTGAAATCGAACTCTCTGAAACTAGCCAGTAGGTAAGCTAGAATGAAGATGTTTGTAATATCGAGTTACCCAAGATGATTTCAGTGGAGAAAACCAGTTATTCGGGATTAAATGATCGAATTTATTGTTGGCCTGTACTCTTTTCAACATCTGGAGTTCAACTCGAAACGTGAGATGGTTGATTCCTGTATCTTGTAAACATTCATAATCTCTTGTCTATGAGTTCTGTGGGTTTTAGAATCAGCCCCAGATATTTGCGCAAAGATATTCAATGCAATCGAATGAATATATACTTTGTTCAACCATCATTTGCCGTTACGTCATACGTTGTCCAACTTTATCCCTCATTCATGAACTAGATGAGACGGAATTATGACGTCATTAACGTATGTCTTATTTAATCGTGAATTTTATTTGTCATTTTTGACAGTTCAGTTATCATAGTTTGATTTATGTTTTTTTGGTCATTTTCGCCTTTTCAGTTAATTTTTCATTGTTAAAATGTCTTTCCGGTATAATGAGAAAGAGCAAAGCTCAATTTTGAAGTTGATTGACTACTTTTCATGAGAAAGAGATGCTGGAGTGCCGCTTTTACCGTTAAATGCAGTCTACAACGCATGTATTTACCCATGTTATGCAAAATGTAAGTGTTGATTGATTTGATTTTATAAAATTCTATAGCGTGTTGCTGATGCTCTATAAATATATATTGGAACTGTTCAAAACTAGCTACTAGTGTAATGGAAACAGATAAAGACTACAGAATCAAAGTTCATGCCAGAGATGTTTCTGCTCGAGGATCATCGATTTATATCATACATCAACATGCAATAAGAACACGAGTGTATGCGATGTATTCTGCAGGTAGGTACATACTAATAATAATTTTGAGGTTGAGTGTGAAATGACGTTCAACTAATATGAGACAAACGTTAAACAGCAGAATACGTCACTGATTATGACGTAACGGCAAAGGATGGTTGAACAAAGTATACTGATTATTGATGTAATGGCAAGTACATTCACGACACTCATTTCTATTGCTTCTATATAAGTACATCAAGATTGTCCTAGGTTCATGCTCAGAAAAAGAATAAACAATTTCCTATATGACAAGAATTTTCAATAAAATGTTATATTTCATAAAGAATTGATTTGGATAATCACATAAATTTGAGCACGATCTTCGTAAAAATCTTCTCTGAGATTCTTCAATTTTGAATTCACTTTACATTTCAAGTTCTATTCGAATGAGTTATTACTTCTGATTTTCAATTATTCTTTCCAAATTTCTATTTTCAACTCTCTCTGATACCCTGAGGTACTGAATTTGTAATTAGTTTTTCAGATTTTTGTTCAATTTTTCGAAGTCTTGGCATTTTGACACTTCTAAGGAGCATTGCTCAGGGAATTTTTTTCAAATGATTCAATTCTGTTACCAATACCTCATCTGAAAATGAAATTATTTACAATTATCACGAATACTGAATAAATGAGTGTACCTTAACACCACTACCACCAATTGATATAATTTCTCGAATTTTTCTATTTTTTGGTCGGTTTGAACTTTTTTGAGAGCCACATCGAAATAATCGTTTGTAATCATAATAGATTCCTGAAACAGTATTTATCGAACCGAATGTAGGAAATTTGGAATCCCAAAGCAAAATAAGACGAAAAAGAATTTTTCTAACCTTGTACTTTTTCATATCAGAATTGTCAAGCTTGTTTGCCTCGGATACTTCCCCTAGTCTCAGGTACCTCCTCACCAAACACGTGCCATTTGGTAACCTTATTTCCATATGAAAACGTTTGGTTCAAACGTGGAATGTGTGCAAACACAAAGAAACTCCCGACTCACAATGTTGTCAGTTGTATGGACGCCCGATAATCGCTTACTTATATGAAACGTATATGCCCCCGATATGCGCGTACCACTCGAGCGCCACCAATTCATGAAAGACGTAACTAAAATATTCACCAGAGAACATAAATCTGACAATGAAACTGATAACTGAGCGTCCATCTGAAATTTTGTACAATTCATTATTGGGTGCCTCTGAGCTTCCTTGCAACGTGGACGCCCAATTGTGGAATCGGACGCTTGATTGATAGAATACTGTAGATGTACGAAAGCTCTATTGATAGGTGGATACATATATATATATATATATATATATATATATATATATATATATATATATATATATATATATATATATATGAATATTTGAAGAATGTGACTCCTTTGACCTTTGAGGAAGAGCGTACTTTAATTGCCGCTTCATGTGGAATATGCGAACAACCATTTGAGGATAAGGATATAGTACGTGACCACTGCCATCTAACAGGAAAAAAGATAAATGGAGCGACGCATTCAGCAAGTGATCTCAATTTCATGTTGCCTTATTTTGTTTCAATAATATTATATAATCTCAGTTTCGCTAATGGCACAACAATAATGTATGCAGCAGAAAATTGAAGAAATGTAAAACTCATGGCCAAAACAGATTTTCATATGATCAAAAAATGGTTTCAGTGCAACAAATTAACTTCAAACACATTATCTCACATATACATCCTATACAAACAATTCACCACAACTTAGCAACCCGCAGATCGATAAAAATACAATAATACCTGAAGCTGAGTCTGTCAAGTATCTCGGTGTTATAATAGATCATCATTTACGCTGGGATATGCACACCAACTATATAACAGAGAATATCAGGGGCTTGATAGGTAGATTCAGATACATGTCTCAATTTATGGACTTACATCACTGAAAAGTAATCTATTACGCATTCATTCAATCACAATCGACGTACGGTATATTGGGATGGGTGGAGTTCTCGATTGTCACCTGGAAAAAGTTAATGTACTACAAAAATGGTTTCTGAGAATCATTCACAACGAAAAACTCACCTCCTCCAGTGACGAGCTCTTCCGATTAAGTAGAATACTAGACATAAGACAATTATTCTGCCAAAATATTATCATGAACATACATAAATCTAAAATTGTATTGGAATCTATCGATCATGATTATTCAACCAGAAATAGAAACACAATTGTACAAATTCCCAAATATGAAAAACATATCGGACAGCGTAGTGCAGGCTTCCTAGGTCCAAAGCTGTATAATCACTTTCCACAACAATTGAAGCAGATAAATAATATCAATGTATTCAAACGTTAACTCAAAATATGGACCCAAAAGAAAACAAGAATTTTTTTTACTGATATTGTCAACAATAAAATCCTCTGAAAATGACACTATGGAAATTACTGTATGATACTAAGTATTGTTAATTGTGAACTTCCCGATTTTGATATGATTTTCCGACCATGACATGCATTTTCCGATTACGACGTGATATATGAATTTAGGTTGAAAGTATCACTCTTCTGTGTATTTTATTATGGTATCCATTATGTTTTGTAATTCCCACGTAGAAGCAATTATTTGCTTCTGTGAGTATGAATGTTCATTTGTTCTATCTGTTGATTGTGTAATGCTTTCGGAATAATAAACATTTTTCACCATTACAATTTTACAATCTCAGTGGATATGACTGTCATTTATCGATAAAGAGTTGTATTGTAACAGAGACAAGGTTGACATTATCGCTCAAACTGAAGAAAACTATATATCTTTCACGGAACATAGATTCGTGGAAAATAAGTCTGAACGAAATGATTATATGAGGAAAATATTTTGAAAATTAAAATTCATCCCTAGTTTCTAATGCTTGTCCGCTTCCCTACAAGAGTTAGGCGATAATTTTCAGGAAGTTGAAAAATTTAATCTCATGCGACAGGAAGGTGTTTTTCCATATAGTTTCAATGATTCTCTAGATGAATTGAATCGTCCATGTTTACCTTCCAAGGCAAAATCTGATGACAGATTGAGTGTGAAGCATATTTCTGAAGTTGGTTATGATCGGGCGAGTAAGGTTAAGAATATGTTCAATTGCCGAAATTTAGGTGAATATTCCGACATATACTTGAAATGTGATGATTTGTTGCGTTACATATTTGAGAATTTCATAAACATGAGTTTGAAAACATATAAATTAGACCCTGCTCATTATTTCACTTCCCTAGGTCTGTCTCCGCTTGCAATTTCAAAATATACAGGTGTAGAGTGAGACTTATTAACCGATATCGATATGGTACACTTTTTCCAAAAGGGTATACGTGGTGGTGTTAGTCAATGTTCTGAGAGGAAACACATTGCAACTAATCAATTTCTTTCGAATTATATCCCTGAACAACCTTCTCCTTTCATCATGTATTTGGATGCAACAAACCTCTATGGCCATAGCATGTCTCAATCACTTCCATCAGGAGGGTTCACATGGCTCACTTCATATGAAATCAGTAAATCAGATATCAACAGTATTTCTGATGATAGTATCGAAAGATACATTCTGGAAGTAGATGTGCACTATCCTCTAGAATTGCGCGATATCCATTCAGATTTATCCTTTTCAGTACAAAGTATACCACCAAATTAAAATTCCAAAATACCAGAACTCAGTCCGAATTTGAATGATAAAAAAAATATATTGTTCTTTATAGAATCTTGAATCAAGCAGTCCGTAATGGTTTGACGGTAATAAATACTCACAGGATCCAAAGATTCAATCAACCACCTTGGTTAAAAATTATATAGATTTGAATACTGTGTTGAAGAATAAGGCTTCGAATAAATTTGAAAAAGGTTATTTGAAACTCAATTCAAACTCTATATTCGGTATGACCATGGAAAATGGTAATGAAAGAAAAGATATTCGACTCGTTACTCATTGGGAGTATTTGAGAAGGGGTATGGGTGCTAGCTCTCTCATAACTCGTCCTAATTTCAGAACACTATCTGATTCTCTCAGGATTTTGTGGCTATACAAATGAGTTAAGTCAATATTTCCTGTAACAAATCATTGTATCCAGATTCTCTATTTCAGACGTCAAAAACTGTGATATACGACTTTTTCTATGACACATTTAAAGAACATTACGGATCGCAAGTTTCTCTGCTATGTACTGATACGGATTCTTTGATACTGAAAATTGAAACTAATAATTTTCATCAATTCATGATCGAAAATGCTGATAAATTTGATACTTCAAATTATGGAGCGGGTAACTAATTCAATATGCCCGTGAGTAAATCAAAAATGAAGGATGAACTCCCGAATGATCCAATCATCAGTTTTCACGGTACCGGTGCCGAAGTTTACCATGTAAAAGTATATCTGATGAGATGAAGAGAACAACAGGTATAAAAAAATCCGTTTTCAGAAATCAAATTTCAATTGACATCGTCGAATCAGGTGGTGTTATCCTTAGAAAGATGAATGATTTCAGGAAAAATTCACATGATATACATACATTGATGTGTAATAGACTTCATTTGTCCCATAAGGATGATAAGCGATTCATTATTCCCAACACTACATAAACATTGCCGTGGAGCTATACCAATATTGAATTTTTTCAAACTGAGAACGATCAAAACTTCAGAATTCTTCTGGAAACACTGTAAACTGAAAAATATATTGCCGATAATGAATTGGATCTTCCCATTGAACTATTGAAAGGGCAATCAAATAAATGAATTCAAACAGTGACCGGAAATTTTTTAGGAGTATTTAAATGCTGTGACTTTGTTAATAGAGAATTTGGAAAGAGCGATCTATCTTATTCATATTTCTTGTCCCACATGATTCGTTTCAGTAGTTATGTTTGATTGAAAGGTGCAAACCGATATGAAGAAATATCACAATGGAAAAAACTAAAATACATACGGAGGACCTGAGGGGAGATCAAATGACTATTCCTACACACAGACGGGCGAAGCCCGCCTTCACGGGGTTGCGCTAGGAGAGCCAGGCGGGCAAAGCCCGCCTCCGGGGTTGCACTGGGAGGCTTCGCCCGCCAGGTGCCTCACCTCATTTCACAAGTTAGCGCCATCTATGCGTAGCCAATGTATACCCAGTGAACCATTTCATTTCGTCAGAAAATCAGAAGTCAAACAATTTCTCTTCAGTCATCAGTTGGGTTGGAACCTTTCATTCCAGTGCCGAGTACCTGCGAATCATTGTGTTAGTGCCAGTTTACGGATTTATAACTCCATGTAAGTACCTACTTTAAATTCACCATTCTTTGTTTGGTTTTCTGCTTTCAAGATTAAAATTTGGAATGAATATTTATCATTTTACTCTTTCGATTTTCATGTTCAAACTCATCTAAATGTGAATTGGTAATTTTTCATTCATCATATTCACACTTATGAATCGCGTGGTATTTTCCACTATATTCTTGTATTGTAAAATTAATATATTTCATTGATTATTTTCCATTTCCAGCAGAATGTCTACACTGAAGAATTTGCTGACTTCGACGTCCTTTTTTATTTTGAGAAAGAGGTGAAGGTGCACTCAAATGTGGTCCTTCAAGAAGGTACTGCCCCAAGGGACCAACATGCGGTAGTCGTGGCATCGGCGAGGGACTTCTAACGGATATACAGGAGCGGACTGAAGCTGCTGTTCCTTCTACATCGAGGGGTCCAGCTGGGACATTTTTCGCGGCTGTTCCTTCTGCATGGAGGGGTCCAGCTGGACATTTTTCGGGGAATTCAACCCGAACACGAGGTCGTCGGAGATGTCCTCCGTGTTGGATGATGTTCTCGATATGGCGGAAGAGATGGCGGTGTCCAAAAGTATGGAAAATGACAATTCTGAGAGCGGGTCCTATATGTTCCCAAGTCCGCAACCGCAGAAAGAAAAGAAGGATGTCCTCCCAACTTCAAGGGAAAAGAACCTTCCCAAATTCTTTCCGCTGTCCGACTTTGACTCTGAGGATGATTTTGTTGAACCACCTCAGAGTAAAAAATGTGATGGACTGAAGAGAAAGGTGGCTAACAGTCCACCAGCGGACAGCAAGCGGCAGAGGCAGGCACCGCCGAAGGAGAAGACGCCGCAACTGCCGAAAAAGCCGCAACCGCCGAAGAAGCCACAACCATCGAAGAAGTCTCAACCACCAAAGTCGAGGGCTGCTGCGAGGAAGTTGCCTGCACCAGTGCGAAGGCGGGTTGGCGGCAAACTCACTGCCTTTCCTAAGAGGTGTGCGAAAGCTACACCATATAAGTTGTTGCCACGACCTGCACCTCTTGCAGAAAGTGAATCTGCACCCTTTTCGCAAGAGAGGTATGCACAGCTGCCTCCTCAAGGGATAGGGGCAGATCCAGTATCTTACAGCCCTGCGAGAGAGACCGTACCTGACATGACTTACCCACAGTCCCAAGCTGAAGCTTTCACTTGGGTTTCCAATCTGAAAGCCAGAGTGAGGGCTTGGAGTAATTCATTCATCGAGGCAAACGCTGAATGCGCTGAATATGATTTTCAGTGTATTCGACTTGACGCTGAGTTGAACAGAATAAAGAAGAACGCCAATAATTATACCGGCGAATTCAAGCTTCAGATACAAGGGACGCTAGCATCAATGATGAAAAGGAGGAGAACCTCCGAATATATCATGATGCTTTAGCGAAATGAGCTCGGTACGAGTCCTAATTGCGGGACTTTGGAGGGGCATTGAGTGGGTGTTTGAAATTAATTTCAAAATTATTCATTTCTTACAAAGTTCTTGTTTTTTTTTTGTGAATAATATATTGTGCATGTTGGAGTTAGGTGAATGAATGTTTTGTATATATACTACATGTTAGATTTGAGTGATATGTAAATAGATGTTAGTTCTCAATTGTTTTCTAGTGTAGATATAATCGCGCCAAAAATGAATAATAATCATATTCTTATATTTCTCTAATAAAAAAAATAGCAATATAGTTTTTCTTCCATTTCTACTCGAAAAAAAAATTGAAGTATTTTAGATGAGTAGATTTTTCAAGGTCTCGTAGATATATATTATAAAAGTTTGCCAAATATTGGATGGGACAATATTGTAACACAATACAGTTGTATAAATTATAACAAATTAAAAAGGAATGAATAAAAAATTAAATAGAATAAAAAAAAATCTCAAATTGAAAATTTTGTTTCATCCAGTTCATTAGTGCCTTCCTGTTCATAAGACAGAACGTACGCCTCGCGACTTACGAGAGATTTTGAGGTAATCGGTGACACATGGGAAACATTGTATTCGTGCCACGTTCCTACGTAAGGATGCCAGCAGTAAGCCGTGTAGTGGCCGCTGTACGTAGTGCCGCTATGGTTGGAGGTCGCGTAGAGGTTGTAGTGACAAAGGACTACATTGGCTGCCGCGTAGTTGCTCATGACCAGACTTTTCAACGGGAAATCGATGATGATATTCAATTTTCCATTGAACCATTCCGTTGGAGAGAAACGTTTGAGATGGATCCCCAGAACCTGGGGGAACTTATATATCGACAATGACTTCGTGCACCTCCGCCTTTCCTTTCACTTGAGACACGTCGGCTGCTCATCCCCATCCAACGTCTCATCTCTGGTAAAATAATCCAAGCAGTGAGATAATCTGAGTTCTCTGTGGGATAGAAAGTGACAGGTTCCAAAACGGGTCGAAGGTTACGGAACAGTACCCGCAATAAGTACATTTTAACGTTGATTTTAATTGGCCGACAAAGTTATTTACTACCCAGTAAACCAGCGAAGTCACAGAAGTCGCTAGGACGAACCATTTATATACTTATTGTTAATTCTTTTTGGGACTCACCAACGACTGTCATAGGATTTCTTGTTGTAATTTCGAATGCTCAGTAAAGTCTCGATGGGAATTCTGTTTGTTACTTACCTGGGAGGTATATGACAAGTTTCTCTATAAACATTCAAATAAAGTACACGTTAGTAAAACCATAGGTCTTGCCCGGATGGTAAAGTTATCAACATTCTGATTGTTACTCAATTGGTCAGTTTTCAGGTATTCGTGAGAGAGTTCCCTGAGAATTATTGTTGTAATTGCCTCTCGATTTCCAACAATTGGTATCTACTTAGGCAAGAAGTAAATTTATGACAGAATTATCTCATAATGCAAGCAAGCTGTTTTTGGAATATAATTGAGAATATTGAGATGAATCATTTAAATTTATATTCGACTGAGATCGTTCTCCAGGGCTGCTATTCTTGAGATAAATCCGTATACGACTTTGTGTTGTGTCGCAGTTTATTAACACATCTAGTCCATATATCTCTAAGTCACTCTATGCGTATGAAAACAAATCCGCATGACTCAAGAATTGCAGGACGATATATCAAGCCCATTTTAAATTTCGCGCTTTGGTATAGTTGGCAGTTTAATATGTTTTTGAAATCTTTGTTCTCGTTTTGTACGGAGGTCCAAGTTCCAGCTTCACTATTGGTGCAATTTGACAACTGTCATTTTTCAATAAGTTTGGTAGCACTGTTAGCACACTGAAAAGATTGCGGATTGACAGTTGACATATATTGGGTTTGCTGCTTGCTGGGAATTTCATCGTGATAGTGATATTATCATCTACAATCTTATGATTATAACGTTTTATAATTTGCTTTGTGTGTGTGAATGAAACTGGCAGTGCAATTAGTTTCAACATCAGCAGATCGCAGAATTAAAAGGTGAGACGTTTACTTATTATTAGAATGTAGGTTCATGTTTCATCTTGGATCATTCGTGATCTCAATTAACGAAAACCTCAAAAGACTATTTCAATAGTTGAGAATTAATGAATGAGGTTTCATGAAGTCTGATTTTTGTATCAAAGCGTTGACCTGGTTGAATGTATATAATCTACATTTTATATATGAATAAACATTGTTAATACAAGTATCAGTACTCACAATAATCATTTATATCAACAAGGTAATGGAAGAAAGAACATGTCGTAAGACTTGGAGAGAGATGTCCAGTCGACAGAGAAGAAGACTGAAACACTCAGAGAAGAATATTTGTTTTATTTGTAATTTCAATTTTGTTTTTGTAAGTGTTGTTTTTATGCAAAATATATGTTTTTTATGTTTAGTATGTTTTTCATTTGATATCAACACACCTGTCTCATTTCAAGACACTCACTTATAGGAGCATGTCTGATCAAACATATTCCTTTATGTGAAGGTCTTCATATAAGCAGACACATGCATCAATGATCGAAATTGGTACCCAAAAAGAATCACATGTGACTTCGCAAGAGTGAAAAGTATATCAATATGGGATTTCTATGGAATTCACAATGCAGAAATGAATTTAGAGTAATATATGTTATCACTGCAACTTCTCACAGCATTCCTCAAGTGAACTCGCATAAATGTCATACAATGAAATTCTGTTGAACATGGAAGTGCAATGCGAAATAATGTTATTTTCAGTAAGATACAGGGACTCACAAAGTGGATATTTTTAAACATTCCGTTGAACTTCGCAAAATGGGTTTGTTGCTAAGTTTCATGGATTTCCATGGGATCTTCGGTGTCGCGGACATTCGACAGTCGCCAGGAATTACTGGTTACAGTTTTTTGAACATCGCATTGGAAGTGGTTTTCCTGTTGTTAATTATTCGCGACTTCCCAGGGATGAACTCTGGTTTGCTGGGTATATTCGAATTGTCCATGCGCAGGTACCTCGACCACGATTATTATGCTTTCTCGTTGTCACTCAACCACGATACTCGAGTGTTTTCAACGTCAATTGAATTTTCATCAATTTTAATCAAAATATGTCCAGGTTTTTCTTTTCGTTGATGCCGTTAGAACTCCTGGGCTTCTTGTTGGCCAGAGCCAATGAAACGGGGAACGAGTTTTTGGATCCGGGTTTTCAGAAATACTGTATCTACCACAATGCTAGCCAAATTATCTGACCATGGTTCCTTTATCAGCTTGGCGAACGTTTCTATAAGGGTTCTGTCCGCATTGAAAATGTTGTTAGTAACAATATCCTTCATGGAGTCGTTCTTCCTGAGATATTCCATCAAAAATCTCGTGTTTGATAAACACTGGATAACACTGTTCATAAAACACGTGTTACCAATATTTTTCAAACCATTGAGACCTAGACTATTGGCATTATATGATGTTACCTGACTGATGAAATAAGAGATATTACTGGTATGTTTGGCACCACTGTGTTCTTTACTATAGTGGTCATCACAGTTACTAGATCGGTGCAATGAAAAAGTGGTATTCAAAATGTTCGATACAGAGTCTGATGGAGATATTGGTAATTTTGTGGAGTCATAAACACTGGATAGCAACGAAGATGCGTCATATGTCTTTCCTTGGAATACAGCGGAATGAACCATCCGGGATCTGAAAAACTCAGTTGGACTCAGCTTGTTGTGCTTGACTTCTGCAGATTTTTGTGGGCGGAAGAAAATTTCATCAAGATGTTGGGAACTGGCAATAGTACTGAGGACAGATGCACATTTCCCCTCTGAATTGCAATGCTGATTTGTTGAATCAGGAATGATCTTGCCCTAGGTTCACCAGTAGAATAAATAAGTTTCTCACCGGTTATTTTAATAAACTCAGATGCGTAACTGTTGAAAGCGCCAAATGTTTCAATACCTACAGCATGAAATATGTATCGATCTTTCAGTGTAGAATATTTTCGTAATTTTGCGATTTCAGCACTATTCGCAGCTGCACCCACATTGCACGACGTTGTCTGAAGATGAGATTTGGCAATTGTATCTACACAAGTGAAACCCCTTACTAATGGTTTCCCTCTGCTCCATGGAATTGGAGACATTCCACCAGGACGCTTTCCATCATATCTACAAACACCAGAAGGTTCCAAGACAGAAGGAATATTAGCAGTTGACAAAGACCGTTTGATGATATCATTGACAGCTGAATGTCGTGAGAAACGACCAGAACTAAATTTGCAACTGAGACCATGTCTACCCTTCACATCAACAGTGAAACCACATTTAAATTTATGTTCTACACAAATTCCGCAACCCAAACGAAGACCAGCTGAAATTCGAAAAGATTCAACATCGAGTAATGTGCCAAGACTGGCAAAAGGAAGTGCGTTGAAACAAGCTCCGGATTGCTTTGTGCAAACTGCTTTGAGACGAGCCTTTTCAATCAAATATTTCTCACACAAATCGAACAATTTGCGAAACGAAATCTCGAGAAGAGGAATATCCCATGATTTCTGAGAATACTTAGAATCGGGTAGAGATGAATTCGTTTCCGAGGTCCACAAGTTCTCACATTCCATATAGGTCCAAAACTATATCACAAACTACCACTTCGAATAAAAAAAATTCCAAACTCAAACCAAACCATATATGGTTCTGTGATATTCGAAAAGGAACGAGGAAGGATAGAACTGAAGTGCTGTTGAACACTATTGGAAGACGATAAAAATGAGGAAGTGCGAGAGAGGATGCTTGTCGAATGCACAGTCCACCCATATTCACGAAAAGGGTTGCCTGCAGCCATGTGTCATCAATAAGTTTATTATTTGTGGATATTTCTCTGATAGTTTGAACAGTCTCAGAACTCTTCATTGAGAGTATTCGAATGTGAAGTTTCAAGTAAAAAAATTCAATCTATCATAAAAAAAATCAAGGTTACTGAATGACGTACCTTATTATTGTATATATTTCTCAAACTCAAGGTTACTGAAAGATGAAAGTCTTTATAAGGTCAAGGTTATTCAAGGGCAATAACCCCCACTTTTCACCCCACCCTCCTCAAATCATACAAATACGGCTGTGTTCTTCAAAATTCCACACTCCAAATTCCACCATGAATCTACCAGTTATTCAGGAAGCTGATTCCACCAGCAAACCACAATTTGGGTACCAAGTCGACGATGTTCCTAGCGATGGTGACATCCAAGTTTGGGCAACCGATCCAACCGCTGACTATGGAAGTGATGACCTAGCTGTGGGTTATGATGGATGGAAGATAGTACCATTGAACTCCCGTGGTTTGATGATGATGACGAGCAGTTTGGTGATCCTGATGCGGACTTTGGGGTGATGAACGAATTCTTCCACATATTTCGGGACTCTCCTAGCCCTGAAGTTGATCCTGAATTATGGGTGGAACCATTCGATGAACCAGACATTGTTGTATTGTCCCCTGAACCCGACATTAGTAAAGTTCATACATGGCATCCCATACCCATCGAGAAATATTGACTATTGCAAAGTTGACTCTATCCTGCAGAATAGCATTTCACATTCAACTGATCTAATCTATGAGAAGGGTAGTCAGAAAGCTGATTTTCTACTGACCAAGATTCGAGAATAGGAATTAGTTTTCCACCCATCAGCCAACATCCAAACTTTGCCCAAATCATATCACCTCCAATTCAAAGTATTTGTGTACGAAATATAATGTAGATTCTTTGATACATTGGTTTTCTAATGTGATTTTGCCTCATTGAAAATTATATATTATATTCAATCTTTGTATGGATATACGTGTTTTATTTTTGGGATGACATAAATGTGTGAGATCAGGTTGAATGCTGCTCTAACGGCGCAGCATAATATATGCATCAATCAAATCATATGCACCCCAAAACTAAACAGTCTAACCTAATTCACACTCACTGTCGCAATGGTTGAACAGAGTTACGTGTATGACACCCCTGTATCAATCGAAATTGACGCAGTGGATCATTACACGCTCTACAACACAATTGCGTCACTCGAATGAATGGGTAGGTGTAATGGATCGATGCATGATCGTACCATCCACCGTTATCATTCATGCCCCAGTATAGTCGAAAACACATCAAACATATTTTCTCGGTTTGACCATCGGTTTTTTCGATCTCCACATAGGTCTCTGTTACGCAGAACAATTCTGCTTCGCAAAAGTGCTACTGATATTGAGTGTAGCTTGTCTAGAAATCACCACACCGTCAGACACATCTCCAGAGCGATTAATGTAAGCGTCATTATCGATACCCTCATCGGAGTCTTCTACTTCGAAAGGATTGGCGGCGGCTACGTCATCACCTTCCAACTGCTCCCCCTAAGCGGCGGCTACCTCATCACCTTCCAACTGCTCCCACTGATTTTTGATATCATCAGCAGCTAGCATAGCGAGGTTATCATTTCTTGCAGCCATATTGCTATTAAACAAATCAAATAAAACTTTATTCATTCCATAATTGTCATTTTTACAATTTATATCGTTGATTACAGATATATAGTCCTGTACAGAAAAAACCCAAGCATAAATGGTTGTAGTGCATATTCCTGCACGAGGAAAGGTAATATATATATATATATATATATATATATATATATATATATATATATATATATATATATATATATATATATATATATATATACAGCAAGACCTACACTCGAACCAGTCACGAAATTGTTATTCTATATATATATATATATATATATATATATATATATATATATATATATATATATATATATCTCCAGATGCCCAGTCCCCACCAAGACATCCGACGGTCCTTTAGTAGCACCCGCTGCTATAAATACTACCCAACATCCCTCGATACCTCAGTTCGATCTAAGGAGTAGGCAGATTGAGACCTTAGAAAGAACTCGTGACAACACCTGAGGAGTAGGCAGATTGAGACCTCAGCGTGAAGTCACATTTACCTCTTGAAAATGGCTCCAGAATCGGAGCCGAAACGTCGAGAACAAAACTCCAGACGCGGTTCAACCCGAACTCAACAACAATATATATATATATATATATATATATATATATATATATATATATATATATATATATATATATATATATATATATATATATATATATATATATATATATATATATATATATATATATATATATATATATATATATATATTGTTATGTAATTAATTATAGGGAATATCTCAATAGAAAATGTCATTATATAATCATCAGAAAAGGCTAAATACTCTACCTGAACTCTAAAGTACCCTATTTTCAAGCAGACAGCCATACAATTCCAAAGAACCATCCCACAGTATTAAAAATCATGGTTTCCGAAGCAAGTTTAGTTCATTCCGCAACCTTCTTTCGCATTACAATAAACCAACGGATATCAGCCAAATTTCTCTGAAAAAACAATAATATTCCTGATCATATGGCAAAAGTAAAGTCCACAGATTAGGCAGAACCAATACATTTGCATGAAAAAAGGAATGTGAAAGAACTCAGGTAGGTATTTGAAAATCTCATTTAAATTCTATGCATAAATGTCAGAATTCATTAATATGGCAATTCTGTATAGAAAAATTAACATTGTATAATTTTTGACAGAGCCCCAAAGAAAGAATGAATCAGAAATCTTTTTAAAGAAGCATGTTCAAATTGTGATATTTGCTACATAACCTAGATCAGAATTAATCATAAGAATTTTCTGTACAAATTAGTGAATAAGAATATTATAAGCCCATAGAGACTTCAGTGCGTGGAAAAAGTGAAATAAAATTCACGAGTGCCGTGGAAAGGACGCGGATGACGACTTAGCAACGGTAGTTATGTATTGAGGAGGTTATTTTTCAGCAAGATTTTGGTGAATAGAAAATTTTGTACCAGCATTCATAAAATCATCAAATTGTAAAGAAAAACTACATAAACTAAGCAAAATCCAAGTTATATCCGCTCAACAAAGGTTCACTATAGCAGAATAGTAAAATTTTCACCTGAAAAGCAGTCCCAGAGAAGAAAATCCTGGTTGAAAAAACTTCACCATTCCAGACCACATCGTCTCCTGTACTTTGCCAAGGTATTTATTCCATATCATCATCTGTGGAAAACTTCATTGAAATTCCGAGGTATCTATTTGAAGCCTGAGCAATAACATCAGTTTTCTTCGAACATTTCAAATCGTGCTAACCAAATAAACTTTCATTTCCTCGCACCAATCTTCAAGAGAACTTTCTCACGCCTTTCCTTGAACTCTTCCCAAATTCTAATATCCTCTATTTGATAACTATTCATATTCTTTTGTAAATATCTTCATTCATAATTGTAAAAGTTTTCAACATAACCAAAGAATAACTTACACATTTCTTCAACAGTACGTTCAGAAATCTATCCTGAGCAGAACGTTCTCAAGTTTGTTGAGTATTTGATGGAGTGCGTTCCATTCACATCCTGACTCGGAACTGTAAATTGTTTGGTTATTAGCATTCAGTTAAACTTGATATTAGCAAGCCTATAGATGAGTTATCTAGCGCAGAGTAGGTGAATATAAGAACCACATTTGGGAAATATCAGAATTCACTGCGTGTCTTTTGATATTTGATGAAATAAAAACATATTTTGGGTGTTTGAATATCTGAACCTTTATTTGTTTGTATAAATATAACCAACAAAATATATGGCGAACCCTTTCCTGGAACCCAACCTGAGAAAAGAGAATGCATGTTTCTTTGGCAACGACTGAGCTGAGCTGCTGAAAACAAACTAAATTTTCATACGAAAAGGTAACAAGAGTAAGTAATTGAGCTAGCATCTACATCAAAAGTACATCTATTACCTATCCTTTTCCTTTTTCCTTGATCAATTACAAAACAAAAATATAAAATTATATATATATATATATATATATATATATATATATATATATATATATATATATATATATATATAAAAAAAACCGTCTAAATTTGGAAAATCCTCATGCAATGAAAATTGACCTTGGGGTTGCAGTCATAAATTGAGTTTGGCCTGATATAGTGAAACTCTTTATTAAATTGTCGAGCTTTCGAAAAACTTTATTTTCTTTTTCAAGACATATCGAAAATATCGTTGAGATGTAAAATGAAAGTAAAATAATTTTTTCCAAATTGTTCTGGTAATCATTTGCACATGTACAAATTCGTGCACTTTATGTAATATGGATGAATGGTTCCATTTCATCATAGTGATATTTTCGGAGATATGTTTTCCAGTTTTTGTGAATGTTTCTGATAAGAAATGTTTTATCTGTTTGTGATGGACAAGGATTTTTTATCTGCTGTTTTATACCTAATCTCACATTAGTAAGTTCATTTTTAACATGTTTGTGTGTTATATGTAACAATAAACACTGTTTTTCAGATGTTTTGAAAAAGAAAATAAAGTTTTTCGAAAGCTCGACAATTTAATAAAGAGTTTCACTATATCAGGCCAAACTCAATTCATGACTGCAACCCCAAGGTCAATTTTCATTGCATGAGGATTTTCCAAATTTAGACGGTTTTTTCAACTAGTCCAGTCAAGAGGCTACCCTTCTCTCTCTCTCTCTATATATATATAAATATATATATATATATATATATATATATATATATATATATATATATATATATATATATATATATTTAGGTTTTGATGTTTGGAGGGGCGCAAACGAGTCGTGTCCAGGGATTTGTATGAATATAATCAATATAATACAGGAATAATGGTATGTTTGGAATTGTGTTTTTTTCTCTTTTCCTTGTGTTTTTTTTTATTTGACTGTTTGTTTTTTTTTTCGTGTTGTTCTGTTTTTTCGGACCTTTCGGGTTGTGTTGGGGTGTCTTTTCCTAATAGCTTATTCATTCGTTGGTTCGTGATAAATCGGGTTGGTTGTTTGTTGGGATTCTTTGATTTTGTTTTTTTATCATATATAGCACATTGTGTATATTGTCTATCATTTGAAGATGTCTATTATTCTAAGCCTATCGTGGAACTTTTTTTTTTTCACCTTTTTCGTATTTTCTGTATTTTCATTTGTACCTTATTTTCTCCTCTTTTCTTCTCATTCTCTTATATTTTGTTCGTTTCTATTTCTGTAGGTTTGTTTTCCGGTCCCTGTCCCCAAAGCTAAAATATGTGTACAACCAATACAGATCCGTGGGGACATCATGTATTTTAATTGTCAGACTACTCGGCGCAAAGATGAAATCAATCCGTGCAGATGCCTATGTGAGACTTCCATATTATGGAACCCCGTTTCACCTCCGAAGCAGTCCGATTTGGGGTCAACGTCAGAGATGGTCTTCGTCTGTGTTCCAAGTGTCGCCTCGAGAGAATAGAATGCAGTAGTATGGGCATCTGTCGGAACATTTGTGTGAAGTGTTCAATAGTTGAGAATCAACCAACATGGTCACGCTGCATTCAATGTGATAATTACACCACAGACTGTCGGAACAATTTATGTGGTATATGCTGAAGTGGCTGGGGGTTATGTGAAAAGGTTGGTACACTGTACCCCAATGGAAAGATACACTTCCTGAACTGTTGGTGTCTCAACCGTGAGGGACAGATCAAGAGGAAGAAGAATCACAACCATCACAGATCAGCATTTGTGGGGTTATAATGTATGAAACAATTTGCAAATATTCGAATAATAAATTTTTGAAAATATTTTGTGTATATCATTAATTATTAAACTGATGAGACGGTGTGCTGTCATAGGTATGGACTCAATAATGATTCAAGATTTTATTTTTATTGATACATGTGAACTGTGTATTGCTACATCAAAGACAATTCGTTGCCCTAATAAACTTTTATCGATCCATGAGTTATGATCTTTAGAAAAACCGAGCCATTTCACATAAAGACGGCTTCCTTTTCTCTTCAATACTCGCTCCATCAAATATGTATGTGGGTCGTTTGATTTATTCAATTCCACTTCGTCAAAAGCACCCTTGATTGGTTGTCCATCCATATTTTTCAGTGCATACATTACCGGTTCTGTACTGTTCATTTCTACGACAATGAAGATTTCTGTAGAAAAGTTCGCAGTGTAACCCTTGTCGAAAACACCTTTATACGTACTGATTCTGACTTTATCTTCAATTTTGAATTTCCTTTTTTTACATCTTCCAGTGTTTTGCCATCGTTCTAGCTTCTCCCGAGATAGTGAATAAATGTCCAACTCTGTAGAAAGGGTAACATCAGCAGGCTTCATACCGATGCTGCGATGGACTCTGTTGTTGTACCGATCAGTGATGGTGGAAAGAATAGTCAACCATTTGTAGTTACCTTGGAGTGTGTACTCCTTTGAAATCCAAGTTTTCAATGTTCTTATAACACGCTCTGCAATTACAGCCTTTTCAGTACTGAATGTCGAATAATGATTAATATGGTTCTTTTTAGCGATGAGAAATTCGTTATTGAATTCAGAACTTCGATCGGATTGTAAGTTTTCTGGACAATAATTTGCATCTTCCAATACACTGGCCATAGGTTTTGTAACTGAAACTCCAGTTTTGTTTCTGAGTGGTTTTGAGCATCCATACTTTGAATGGCAATCGATTACTACGAGAATGTATCTATAACCTCTAATATGGCATATGGCTGCATTTCTATCCAATCCATCTGCCACACATCTGAAAATCCTCTTTATTATGGTTTTTCTTCGAGGAAAATGTCGACGAGCTGGCTCATGCAACTCATTCACAACTTGCCTTTTAGCAGCACTCATATCAACTTTCTATGACAGAAGTGGGTTCCAACACAGGTGGAAGAGCTAGTTGTCCAGTAGGTACTATAGTTTTTAGGTAGGTTTGAGAATGGACTGCTCCACTTTGGTAACTCTCTCAGTTGAAATATCGACATTCTTTGTCGAATCATGGAGTCGATCCCTCAAGGTATCGATTTCCTTTCCTTTGGTGACTGAGTCTTTTGAATCATCAAGTTCACCAACATTCTGCATTCTCTTATTTTGAATATCATAATTTCCATCAGGTGTCAGAATGAATCCCACACCTGGTTTGCCAACTCCCCCTCTTCTCCGACCGAATTTATGGATTGTTGTATGCATTGTTGGAGAATCAACATACGGCTGATCGAGTTCGACACGTATTATTAGATATCTAATGTTGCTGTCAGTAGACTACACCTTCTTCACGCAATTCTTCTTTTAATGCTAAAATCTCATTATCATGTCCAGGGTGTCCAGCCAACTTTGAACTCCAGAGTAAACAGAGTCGCTCCACTGATTCTTCCATTTTATTTCAATAAATGTAAGTTCGTTTTTGATTTCCGCAATAAACTTTCTCAATGGGTACTTTCACTAATCCGCCACCTTGTGTCCTGAGATTTCCTTGAATACTTCCCGTGTAGAGTAGTTGTGAGATTATTTCTTGATATTTCTTTCAATTTTTCCTTATGAAACCCTATTCTTGGTCATAGTTTTCATATGCAACTTAGTAGAAAAACTCCTCGAAGGTACTTTTATTAATATCAACTTAAATAGACTAGGTGTGCCCTTATAAATACCGATTACCCCACCACTTTCTCTGAAAATTATTTTCCCTTCATTGAACTCCACATTGGTAACACCCATTTGTAGTTATTTGGTTTGGGGGTCTATTTGAATGCCAAACACTGTGTCATATGAAGATGAACCTGATGATAACTTCTCGATATGTTTTTGTATCTCATCATTACCTATTTGGGAAGAATCTGAAGTTGTCGTTGAAGAGGATGTTGTACCTTCTGAAAGTGATTCATTAGCATTATAATTATTTCATCACCCAATTTATCGAACCTCATCACTTTAGGAAGCCATATGCTAGTTTTAATGGTTTTCGGTGTTATTACCGTGTTTTTATCCGGAAAATATTGGTATTGGTGTTTTCGACTGCTTCATTCGAGATGTTTTGGTGTTGGCTGATATTTCTTTCGATGGCACCGTAATCGGTTTATAGATATTTTCGATTGCAGCTCGATTATAAGCATTTACCCTTAATATAATTGAATTGTTCACGAACTGCAACCGTTGCTTCAACTAGTTTCCGTTTCAAACTAATTTTTTCAGTTTTTCCACAGTGCATTATAATATTGCGAATGCTGAAGTATCATCGACACTGTCCACTGCACAATTGAAGTGAATGGATTGGTGGCATCAGGGATATATGAATGCATCAAACCCTTATCGATAACGACCATCATGCACCCCCTATCTTTATCAAGAACCTGTAATCCATATTTATCACACCAACAATTTTCGCACATATCTTGAAGTTGCTTGTAAGTTACATCGGATGACACATGATCCAAGTAAATGGGGTTGAGATTGGTATCGTCATTCTTGAAGATCACAATAAAGTTTGAATCATCTGTAATCGGTTGTTTTGGAACACGAGAGTATGTTTGGGCAAGATAAAAGCAATCTACATCCTTATGACGACCCATACTGAAATATAATGTGATAACATCCTGCTTCTCACATATAACATCATCGAAAGTGAATATTGAATCCGATTTGGCGTGTAATGGTTCCACTATCAGCGTTGAATTATCACCAAAAGTGCAAAACCCTTATCCTTTGGTTGGTGTTAATAGTTTTGGTAGATACTCACCTTTGGGTTGATACAAGGATTTCGAATAGAGACAGACATTCTCAAAGCGTAACCCCAGTGGGTGAGTTAGCAGAGAAATCATCACATTTGTCTTGCCACAATTTCATGGTCCAATGATGAGACCGTGAACGGATATTGAAAGTACGGATCCATGTCGTCGTTCAACGTTACTTTCTAATCCACATCCAACACTAGAATCCAGATTATCGATAGCGAACTCCTGATTTTGCTTCCGATACGCATCGTGAGACAGATGGCGACTATATAAATGGTAACAGAAGGTTGGCTCCTTATTCGAATGATAATGTTCAACGGATGCGGACGCACCAATTCGAATTCTAATGAGATTGGTGGAAACGGTTTAGTCAGTTTTTCCATCAACGAGCTACCATTTGAATTACACCTACCTGGCGGCTATTAGTATTGTGACCCTGGCACCAAAATCCATCAAAGGATCATGGCCAGTTCCCTAATTGAATCTTTCGATACGGCAATTGAGATAGGTAACTGTCTCGTCTCCTGAACCGATATAAATGAAACCTGCACTGTTGCAGGTACGGATGAAACATGAAAGAGATACTACCCGGTAGACCCAAGATACAAATTGCACAAGTGATCGAATATTCAAAATAAAGTTAAAATCAAGACGTTGAACGCCCTACAGCTCAATAAGACAGAGAACGAATTCTCTCAGATTCACATTCATTTCTCACAAAGAGATCATTGACCATGAATAGATCATATGTTATTATAGAAAATAAATGCTCACCTTGGAAATTCCTCTGTTGTTTCTTTGCCTGGCTGTCACTAGCAGTCAACTCCTTACTCCAGTCAGACTTCCTGATAATTCTTACCAAGATGAAATGCAGGATAGGTATTCAGTCACAGGAACAATTATATGTGTTTCAGATCTGGAAAAATTACAAAAGTAGGCACTGTTCAAGCAGAGGGAAAATGTCTGATTCATGTTCGCACGATCTCAATTAACAATTCCTGTCCCCGAAAGAAATTTGAACATGAGGGAGGTTTCAAAAGTATTGAAATTCCACTGATTACCAGAAATATGATTTCAATCCTTTCAAAGGGAAAATCCCAAACGTGTTTTCAACGCTGAAATTCGATTTCATGCATGATTAATCAAGTAAATAGAAATATAGATTATAAATATTCAACCTCAATCACCTGGCGGACTCGGAAAATCAGAAATATCGTCCACTGCAATTCAACAGTATTATTTAAATAGTAATCTAAATATGCAATTTACATTTCGTGTAAAATTTACTGAGAATTATGATAAATAAGTCTTTTACCAGATAATAAACTCCTTCCACTCAGCACCATGCTTCACCTTGTCAACTCAAAAGTAGGCCAGAAATCTCTTTCCCCACGACCTTCATGGATATTCGATTTCTTCGCGCAGGCAAGCTAGACTCCAAATTCGGAAAAAAGGAAGTGACTACTGTTCCGGCATAATTTTGATGCAAAATTTCAAAAACTTGAGCGATGGAACGGAACTTTCGTTAAAATATACAAGGTTCCGTTGTCAACGGGGCTTTCCACCCCAAAGAACTTGCCATCCATATTGGTCATCAGCGGCAAAATTCCCTGTTCAATCCGCCATTGCCATTTGTATTGTTGACAGACAAGGATAAAAAGACGTCGCAGTACTTGGAAAAGTACGTTCATTCCATCCCGTATTCTTCAGGGGACGTCGAGTACTTGGACGTTGATGCCATTCTGCAGAAATATCTTTTTCATTCAGCCGAAGTCATATACGTGAGAGGGTAGCCAAAAAACCTACTTCCTCTCGAAAAAAAATTGAGAGATTGTGATGACTTGCCCACCGTCTACCCAAGACGTCTCCCAATTCGATGGTACGATGCAGGGGATGGAGATGTTCCAGCCAATGTCGACGCCTTGTTCGAACCACGCCGCCGCCTACAACTGCAAGTATATGTGCACCCAGAACAATGCCGATTCTCTATCACCTTGGTTTTCCAATACCGTTTCACCTCGTTGCAAATGTTTATTTTTTTCGATCAATAAAACGAGTTAGGTTGAGGGGTGGGAAAAGTCATAGAATGTTGGATATACTCACCACAGATATATCACACAATGGGTTGGTTCAGAGTGCCGTGGATACATGGCGTATTTGGGAGGCGTCATCTGTCACTCACGGTTATGATTTGGTTCAGATTGGCGTGAATAGATGACGTCCTCGGGGGCGTCAGCTGTCACTCACACTAATGAGTTGGTTCAGAGTGGCGTGAATAGATGACGTCCTCGGGGGCGTCATCTGTCCTGCATATCATAAGTCATACGTCGGCTGTCAGTCAAGTTTTGCGTCTGTCATAAGTATTCTGCCATTCGCAGCATACATCCTCTGTCATTCGAGTTGGCTGGCGTACATAGCCAACGTCAGTCAATTCAAACGTCAGCTATCAGTCAAGTCTTCCGTCTGTCATGAGTCTGTCGGTCTGTCATTCCATTTGGATTCTCTGAACGCATTTTCTCCAATCAAAGTTACAGTTCTCAGAAATAGGTAAATGGGTTGGCAGAGAGATAAACCTATGCACATTTCCTTCATGTTGTTGCCTCTAGTTCTCGATGATGGCTATGATGGTCTCTCCGAACTTGATTTTCACCAGGCGAAGCTCCTGAATTGAATACGGCTTTTGTTCACGCTGCTCATGGAAACGGCCTGCTTGCATCCAGAAGCGCTGCATATTGTGTTCAACTCTTCATCGGAAGCTATAACATCAAACTTCAACATCCTGTACATATGTTCGGAAGAAAATTTTTGACACACACTGTATATGCCTATAAGTCTCAAAAACTGTTTTAGCTCACGCTGTATGAGTCAACAACTTGTATACACTTCAGTTTGACGAAAAAATTATGACGCACACTGCATACGTTTGGAATAACTCAACCTGTATGAACTGAAAACTTCGTCTTCTTTTTGCTGGTTCAAACCAAATATGGCTCAGAGGCCAGATTCTATTTCACGAAATCGATTGTCGAGTAGCTCAGACTCTGACTGTAGAAGGCGCTGTACAGAAAGTATATTCATATTCTAAACAACTCGATAATCGAATTCCCGAAATAGAATTTGTCCTCAGATTAACAACGACCATGGGCGAACCACTGTTACCGTTTTCCGTTGACAACCCAGACACCTTTGGGACGACAAAGGCGTACTCAGCAGCAGGGGTGTCACAAGGTTTCGATTTCGGTCATAGAATTTATACTATCGCATAGGAGACTGATACTGTTGTTGATGGAATATGTTTCACAAATTGTTTGAATGACAGATACATGAGATGTGTGATTTCTTTTCCATAGGTTCATGCATTTTTCTTTGTTTCTCTACCACTCACTTATGAACATATGAGGTAACCTACATACAATGAATTTTCCCACAGGTAGATACATACGCACCAAAACTCGAAAATACTGTTGCTGATGTTGCCTTATTCTCTTTTGGAGCCTTCTGTCAACAAGGAGCTCCGACTATCCCATTAAGTATTCCTGGAAGAATTACGACAATCCTTCTGTTCATTTCTCTGATGTTTCTGTATACCTCGTATTCAGCAAACATTGTTGCTCTGCTGCAGTCGTCGTCTACCAGTATCCAAACATTGGAGGATTTGCTAAACTCTCGTCTACAAGTGGGAGTCGATGACACTGTATTCAACAGATTTTACTTTCCAGTAAGTAGTTTTTTATTATCAATCTAATAGTGAGTTTCAACTCGGCCATATAAGAGGTGAAGGCGAAATTGTTGAAGTTTTGAATAAATTCTTTCTCAAATTCCAATTTTCAAATCGATATGATATAAGAAACATCCTCCAACGCTTTTCCTAATTTTATATATAAATGACATGGGTGTTTTTCGGGGTAGAATCAATTGTGAATATATTATGATTTCTGGTTAACATAAATAGTGTATTCATACTCAACATTACCGAAGAAGCTTTAATGCTTAATATTCAGCTATCATTGTTCCGGGTTATATTGAGGAAATCACCTAGGAGGTGAAAAAGAAAAAAAGAATAATAATGATTCATCCGTAGATAGCCACTATCGTTTCATGCCTAGACGATGGTTTTCTCATTGAACAGCAAATATGAGATTACGGTGAAAAATAATTTTTCACGTTCTGATGTGCGAACAGTGAAAGTTTCAGAAACACAAAAGACGGAAGAATTCAGTGAAGATCCCATCAGGACAACAGGAGATATTCAACCAATACTTTCTGGAAGAAGCAGTTCCATTGAGCATGAGAAAGCAATACAGCCTATTACTGCACAGCTCAAGTAGTATTGTGGATACTGCACAGCATTCAAGCTCACCTGAAAGGCCTCTGTAAATTGATATGGTATTCCCGAGACAAAGTACCAAGCTAAAACCGAAAAAGCAATTATGTGAACCTGAACTCAGATGATTTCCTGATGAAATTCTCAAAAATAAAAAAACTAGATACACTTCATCGTCACCAGAGTCATATTTTTTGATCCGCTTTTCATCACATCAGTGATACCCAGCTCTATTCAATCATGCAAGGGGATTGGCCGGTCAACGTGATATACCAAATCAAAAACTGAAGAGAAACCAAGATAAAAAACCCTCAATGATTCGAATATTCCCTTTTATGCCTTGCCGTTTTTATAGTTTCGAGGTCATATATACGATAGAAGACTTACAAGGAATGCTCTCTTCTTTCTCTTGGAATGTCCTCACTATTTGTTATCGTCCCATTGTAATGTTTCATTATTAAACACTCGGAATATTCTGACGGTTTCTACTTTGATCTCAACCAATCACAATTTGCCACAAACAACACTTGGCTCTTCGGATAGACCAATATCATCTCACCGCTAATCTAAGAGCAACTTCTTTTGAGTAATAATGAACCGAAAGACTACCCAACAGAATATAATATATTCATTCACACAATTTGTTATCCAAATGTATATTCCCCTTTGCTGAACACTCTAACGAGTGCGCCATAAGTCAGAGCCTTGTGCTGGCAAGGGTTGGCTGATAATTTTGGGTGGCGGAGCGCTTTTGGGCATCTCAGTGATTTTTACCGTAGTGAATTTCCTGTTTCAACTATAGGGAAACCTACAGTGCTACCGAGTTGGTTGTCATATTCAGTCTAGATATCCCACCTACCATGATTGGTATCTAAGCAACTAACAGTTGTCCATCGCACCGAACCGATCATAAAAATTCTACCCCGACCGCGGACCAAACCAGTAGAGGAATAGCCAGATTGAATATGAGGATTGCGCCTTCACAATACCCATTCTGTCCTAACGCTATGAATGCTGGCATATTGTTCCTACTACTGTCTACAAAAAAAAAATTACATTCACACATTCAATGCCAGACAAATGTTTCCACCAACTACAAATATCTTTAATGACACTCGACTGAATATTGAAATTTTGATTTCTGCCAGGGTTGCAACCTTCTATCTCTTCATGTAAATTTTTAAAGCTCTGATTTATCATGTACGCGTTGTGGCAGATTTGTAGCACTTGGTGTGCTAGGAGTTTTGAGCCATCTAGCCAAGGTGACAGCATTCGTGATTGTAACGACGATCCTACCATTTCGTTGGTTCCTCCAATACTTAGGTTCGATTTTTCATTCAACAGACTCTTTTTATTATCGCAGAATTCACAATTACCGGAAGAGAAATCCTTTGTGACAAAGTAACTGAGTTCTTCATCTGACATAAGCTTGTATTCTCAGATATAATGAGAATAATCATAGCTAGGATTAGAGAGGAATGTTTCCATAGACTGTCTAAGCAAGCCAAATCCCAAAAAATCGATACCATTCCATGTTGATAAAAGATCAGTTGTTTCGCCTATTGAAATGGCTTTTTTCAGCTCTAGAAATGCCTTCCTGACTTAATCTAACCTCTTTCATGAATCTGAAGTCTTATCGAAGTTTACAACATCGATTAATTGACGAAGCAACTGTAGATTCTTCACAGTCCTTGAATTTCCGACGGTTTGTTTTTTAAACTCCTGCACCGACTAATTGGTAGAGACACTAACCTGGAACAGATTTCTTGTATAATTGTATTGTTTGCACACTTCATCACCAATGATTCTCTATCTCCCGTACACTCTAACATGTCTGCATTTTCTTCTTCTTTGATGGTAATTATGTGTATTTCATTATATTGTTGTAGGTTTTCTGTTTAAGGTATATAAGAATTACGATGGGGTTGTAAAAAAAAGCAACGAACCCGAGTGGGTCAGTGAAGTGCACTCAACAGTGGGTGAATTCACTGGGAAATGATAGAAATAAAGTGTAGCACCACAAATTTTTCTTGGCCAGACAAAAACTGAAAAAATGTCGTTTTGGTTCGAGGATTCACTATCGTCAAAAAATATTAGAATATAATAAGTATCACTAATAACGTCAATTCAGAGCTCAGTTAGGTAATTGAATCACCTCAGAGAAAGACAACAACAAAATACAGTGAATGCTGGTATGTCATATCTAATCCAGTTAAGGGGGAAGGGTTTGCTGTGCAAAAGGTGAAGTAATTCTGAATTTGTGATATGTTATTGGGTAAGTGACCCTTATGAAAAATTCAAGTTTTCGAATTTGGGGGAGAGGCCATCCGCCATCTAGGAATGGAGGTACGGAAAATGAGTCGATTTAACTCCTCAAAGGTTGATCCTACGAGAAAATTGCTAGATTCGAAGAAGACAAAATTACCTAAAATTCAAGTGTCTACACTTGTGTCGAAGAAAACAGCGTCAAATGATAAAGAAGTAGAAATCGATGTGTAAACAATCAGTTAGTATATCGACATCTTCTTCAGCTTGCTCATCCATAGAAGAGGCCGCTTCGAATTTCTTTTGCATAGAAATTAGGCAAAACTTCTTTGGCAAACACTTTCTGCGCTATTGCTATTTTTTGCCACCAACAGATGGATATCAATCAAAAGCAACGACTGATTTCGTACATTCTGAACTTACTCTTTACAAATCGGTCCGAAAGCAGCAGCGATTGAATTTTCATTTCCATAGTTCTTCTGGCATGCGGTATAAACAGTTATTGACGATGAATATTTCAGAATAACGATTTTCTCGTTTCACACTGGATTTCAGACCAGCCTGGACCAGTTCTTTCACTAGAACTCGATCACATTTTCTGAAACCGAGATCGCAAATGAAGTTGAGATGGAAGATTTTTTGGAAACATATACACGTTTCGTCCGCTGTAACTTGCCACCCATTAGACTTACGAAAAAAAGTATTATCACAAAAATTGTAAAAAAAAATGTTTTCCCTACATTTGATTCGAATATTTCCGTCGTGGGGTCGACCGTTAAGGAGTTGAATTGGAAAAACCAACCCGCATCTCCCCAAGGTAGAAAACTTGGTTTTCCGTCATGGTCGCTTACATAATAACATATCTCAACATCACAATTACTCCACCTTTTGCAAGGCAGAGGCCTTTTTCGCTCCCCATTAGCTGGAGTGATCAGGCTGACGTAATGTGAGGTGTAGGAAAATATAAACACAGTTCCCGTGTTTCTCAATGAAGACTGTTAACCAGACACTGCGAAACGTTTGTAATGGAAGTAATTTCAGGGACATTCAAAGAATTGGGAAAAGAAATGAAGGAAAAAAACGACCGTTATCAATTGGAGTTGTCAACTATCATTTGAAATTGTATATATTACAAAACATCAAACATCACGTAAATGAATTGAAGGAACTGGGCATTTCAATTTCTCAAGTGATTACAAAAACAGAAGGGTATTGATTTAACACCTGAAAATTGTTAAAGAAAGTAACTTGAAAGCTGAAATTGTCGGTAATGAATTGTTCATAAATGAAGATGAATTCAGTAATGAAGCGTGAGTCCAAAAAACACAGGAGTTGGACATAGAGCAAATGAATCTGGAGGTAGATGACTTGAGCAATTCAACACTCACAGAACAAGTCATAAACACCAAAGAAGTTGTCCATAAGAATGGAATATCAAACTAAAAAGAGGAAAACACAGATTTATTCAATGAAATATACACCAGAAATCAGAGGAAACTACAAAAATAGTAGAAGACTTCTATAAGTTGTACTTCCTTATTAGGTATTTCTACTTCGTTCAGCTCCATTGGACATTTTTATACGTTCAGAAATTGTTTATTTCTTATTCATATAAGTACGTTAGAGTTTTTGAATGGCTTCAATATATTTTTTTTATTGTATCCCCATCAAAAAAAAATTTATAAAAACTCAGGAAAATGGACAGATATATTAGAGATTATTCGATAAAATCTATAGAAACATATTCAGCTGAAAATATGTCTGATTATATTACACTCACGCAAAAACTACCATAAAAGTTGAATTTTAAAATTTTTCATGCAAATATAAGAAATGTCTGTAAAAACTTTGATGAGCTAAATGTGATTCGATATAATCTCACTTTCAGAAACGTGGCAGGTTGGTGATATGTCGCTTTACAAGATTGAAGGTCATGATGTTATTCACAATGAGGGTAAAGTGAATCGAAATGATGGTACAATGGCTTTCATATGGGGTGACTTGGAATACTTTCATAAAATATGTGAATTCACAAACGAAATAAGGGTACTACAATTTGAAATTAAATTACAAAATAAAAAAAATTTAATCACAGCGATTCATAGATTACCGGCAACAGACATAACAATTTTCAATAACAATTTGAGTGAATATCTCCAAAATTGTCCAAAGAACGTGGACCTTCACATCTTCACGGGAGACATTAATATAAATATTTCAAATACTGAAGGTTTTGCACATGATTACTTGAATGTCGTAGGAAGCATTGGTTTCATATCAACAATTAACGAAAATACGAGGATATGTGGTGAATCCAACAAAAATCAAACCTATCTGATCATTTTGGCAGCTGTCATAGAAACTTCTTTCACAGATCATTTTTCAATAGTCACTCATATAAATTTTCAAGGAAAAAAAAGTGAACAAAATAGTTGTGAGGAACACCAAATGGTGCTGGATAAGAACAAACTGATATCGATTCTTTCTAGAGAATCTTGGGAAAATATATTCTCTATAAATATTGATGCCGGACAAGCGACTGAAAATTTTGTGAATACGATGTTAACAATGATATGAAAATTCACCAAAGAATATAGAATAAAAAAAAACGAACAAAAGCAACAGATTTGGATCACCAAAGGTTTAGTTAACTCGGTTAATGAAGAAAATTAAATATATAAAAATATGAGACAGACATTTCTTTACAAATGTGGGAGAACAATCAGCGGAGAAAATTATTGCAAATAGACAATATTCCTCAAAACATAAACAGAAAGAAAATATTTGGAAAAACTCTTTTTTTTTAGAAGAAACATGTGTTAGTGGAGTTAAAGAAGTGATCAGTAGTCTTAAAAATAACAAAGCTCCCGGATACGACAATATCAGAGTAGAAACATTGAAGGATATTTCAGAATTCACTTCAGCTCCTTTGGCTTTTGTCATCAATAGGTTGTTCAGAAAAGGTAAATGTCCAACAATGTTCAAAAAAGCTATTTTCAAGCCACTATTCAGAAAAGGAGATAAGTCGGAGGTTACAAATTATATACCGGTATCACTGATCACAAACCTCGCAAAAATATTCGAAAAACTTCTGGAAAATAGAATAATGAAATACTTGACTGAATATAGAGTTTTATCAGATGAACAATTCGGGTTCAGGAACAAGAGATCTACGAATGATGCCATGTCTGAACAGCCATGAAAAAAAAAACATCACCCAGCATCTTTGTAGACCTATCGAAGGCGTTCGACACCGTTAGCCATAGTCAATTACTCCACTCTCTGAAAAATATTGGTTTCCGAGGGATTGCATATGATATAATGAAGAGCTACCTATCAGATAGAAAACAATGTGTTAAAGTAGGGGATATTCATAGTGAACTTTTCGATATAAAATATGGAGTACCACAAGGAACGGTTCTAGAGCCAATATTATTAATCATCTACTCAAACGAATTATTTGGGCCGGAAACGGAAGGGGAAATAATAACTTTCGCTGACGACACCGCGGTTTTTTATACTGATTCATCGTGGAATGGCCTGAAAGCTAAGGTAGAGAGAGATTTTCCAGAAATTATGCATTGGTTTGATACAAAATTACTAACAATCAACCATGATAATACTTTTTTCATTCCATTCACATCGTATGGAAGACATTTATCAGAATATAATAAGCTTACATTCTTGCATAATACTAGCCAAGTTGAAATTTCATCTACCAAGAGTATTAAATACTTAGGAGTGTTTAAAGACAGTCACTTGACATATGAATCGCATATCAATAATGTCATAAAAAAACTGAGATACCTTCTGTATAAGTTCGAATATTTATCGAATATTTTGAAAGTGGAACAAATGAAACTAATTTTACCACACATTAGCGGAATCACATTTATTATATGGAATCATGGGGCAAATAAAACTCTGATACGAAACCTTGAAACTATACAGAAATTTTTGTTGAAAATTACGTACAACCAAACTAGACGATTTTTATCTGACATGTTTTACACCGAGACTAGAGTACTTAATAGTCGCCAATGATTTTGTCACAGTCTCCTCATGTATCAACACAAAAATAAGAAAGTTTCGATTCGAATATCACATACACATGATACAAAACCAGAAAAAAACATTACACGAAGATGTCATACTTACTTAGGACCCAAATTGTATAATTCATTGGAAACTTAAATGAAAAAAATAAATTTCCCTAGAAATGTTCAAGAGCCATACAAAAAAAAGGTTACTTAGTATACCTCGAGAAAACTTACACCGATTCATCGACACAAAAAATAATTACTACATTACAAAACTATGATGGGAGATGCAGTGAAAAAAAGATAAGTTTTCCTGAGAAACTGAATTGAAATCAACTTCTAGTATGCGGACCTACCAAATTCGACTTACTTTTATTGTTTTTTCTCACTTTCAACTATATCTTATTATAAAGCCTACCTATGATACATAATATTCAACATAATTATCGATATTGTTGAGTACTGCTGAATAATAGAAACCGGTTTGAGTTCAAAAGCCTTCTCTTTACTTGTCAGTACATAAACATTGTTAGTTATGATTACATGAGTAAACGACTGTTATGCATTAGTAATATAGATGACAGATTATATATGTATGTATGTTTCATTGGTGTATGCCAAGTTATGAATTTCATCCTTCTCTTTTTCTCTTCTATCTTTTTTCCTTTTTTTCCTTTTTTTTTCTATTACTCGAAACCACAATTGAAAGCAATGCTTTTTGTGGCTAACTCCTTATATATTTGTAATATTGACATTTGTTACCGTAAATTTTTTGGCAAATGAATATTTTTATTATTATTATTATATTAATTCAGCTTATATTTAGCCGTTTCCCTACTGATCCTTATAACGTTAAGAAGAAGTTCAGACTACTTTAACAATTTTCTGGGAATACTGCCGCCTCATGAAATCGACGGTGCTCCCAGCCCATGCTTCGTTATAAACTGGAGAGTGCATATGCAGTTCGAAAATGAATGGAGAATCACTACAGAATCAGTTTCGAAAATTTGAATCAAAGATTCAGCTTCTCCAAGCACATCAGAATCTGAATCCTTAACCTCAGCAACTTCTTGCTGTTCTACCAGAGTTAGTTCTTTTTTTAGTTCAATTACAGTTTCAATTTAGACAAATTCCTGATATTATAACCGATCCCATACCTTCCACTTGAAGTTTCAATTTTAGAATCATTCAAACTTTCCTTATCTATTTCATCAAAAAATCTTTTGAATTTTGTTAATCTGCCTTTTAAAATGCCTCGTCTGAGGATAAGGACTCTCATCTCTTCTTCCAATTCTGCCATCACGAACTAACAACAAGTTCAACTGCAGCGAAAGTAAATAAAGGAACTAGGTATTCGGTAAGGAACACACACACTTTTGGCCTTTATTTGAATGCTCTCCGCAGTCTCCTCCTGTGTGTTGGTGGAATGGACGATTGCACCTGTGTTCGCCTACGCAGCAAGTGACTTCCAAACCTCGAATATTTTCACACTTTTTACTACATTTGAATTCAATACCGAGTTCGAACCGACCAAAATATGTTATGACTCTTATCCTCTTTGAGGTTTCGTAGTCAGAGATGAATCAATGTGGACTGTAAGATCTTATAATTTCATTTTTCAAGTGTGAATGATAAATTGACTGTCAAATACATTAATTGTCAAAGCTTGTGCTCGCAGCACAATAGTGGCTAGGTGCCTTATTCTCGAGACCATGCGTTCGACGAACGATTCGTTCAGAAAAACGTAAAGCGGTATGGAATTTCTGTGCTAAATTACTATAGAACATCACGAGCGTTCACGCTCAGCTCTCGAAAATCGGGCCAAGAATGCTGGCTTCCGTTCGTCAGATGTTGCCACCAGTACTGTTTTTTCTCGAACACCGGGGTTCAAATCCCCGCCGTCCGTGCTGGGTAATCGCACGTTAAAAGGTAAGGTCTTTGCTCGCACACGTGTCAATTTCTAATGGTTCACGTTCGTCAGCTGGTTAACGGAACAACCAAATTTAGAACATTTTCTTTAGGAATTCTGAAACAAATATCTGAACATCTTATCACACCTGGCGTCGGCAGACGTCGCGATGTTACCAGAATTCAAATAATTCTATATTATGTATGCTTCGAAAGAACAGGAATGAACTGGGAGAAAGATAAGAAGTTACCACTGAAATCTCCAATGCACTGTTGATGAAAAAGAAATGAAATGCAGTGGAAAAATTATCCTAATTTGAATAGCGGAAAATAGAAACATGTAGAAGATAGATACTGTATGAATGTTTGCTGGGAAGGTAGAAAGTTCCAGGAAAGATGAAAATACGTGGTTAATTTCGAATTTAATGGAACAGAAAATGCAATGCAATTTTCAATAATTGAAAATTCATCACATGACGCTATAATAGGAATTAACGAATCAGACAAACATGGTGTAATTATTGACTATGGACAAGGACAAGTTCGAAAACGAAAAAAAAAATATTGAAATTTGGAAAGGACGAAAACAAAGACAATGACTTATTTACAATACAAGAAATAAGAACAGAACATGTTACAAATGCTACAAAGGCTGTTATAATAAATCGACTTAATTCATCTAAAACATTAGAAAACTATACATATGTCGCCAAACATGAATATGACTATTTTAAAAAATCGATTATGCTTCTGGAAAAAAATTCTAAAATACAAAAAAACATGAATCCACATACATATATCACATACATATAACTAAAAATAATCAAATCAACCCGAAAGAAATATAATAAAAAAGACGTGATTGGAAAAAACCTTTCACATGATGTTAGACAAAAATTTAAATATCAAGGTCTTATATTATATAGATATTATGTTACAAGCTAGTGGACTCAATTACAGTAAGAATATATCGCAGACAATATAGATTCAGAAAATATCAGACTTCTCCTAAAACCATAATCATAGCGAAATCAACTGAAAGGGCAAGTACTAACAGTTTTTCAGAAGAAGTTTCAAGCGTTTTTTTATATTCATAATCGTATAATGTCTGTATTCACCAAGCAATCTATTATAAAGTTTAGCAAAGTTATATGAGAAGCTACGAGTAAATAGCGTAGAGTTATGTTTAAGAATAACCAAGGCAAAGGAATTACGAGTTATGAGGTAGTTACCTTGGGAGAAACTAACTAATCTATTGAACAAATTATCTGTGTTTTTTTGGAACTAGGAATATGTGTGTGTTAGTGAGAAGATGCAATGTCCGTAGTTTTTCTTGAGTTCTCTAATTTTTCACTGATGTGATCAAATTTCCGTATACCATAGGAAAATCTCAAATACGAGTTTTGTATCCTTTGAATACGAAGAGAGTCATTTCAAGTTAGTGCAGGGCCGTAAACGCAGTCGCAATATGATAGTTTGGAGATTATCAGTGTTTCACACAATTTGATATTGAGTTGAGTAGAAAGAATGTCTCTGTTAGGAAAGAGACATAGGTGGCTCACATGCTTGGTGAATCTAAGATCAGAGTCAGTCCATAGATCCAGATTTTCACTATCGAAAGCCAACAGAAGAATATTTTCGTTTATGGTGATCTCGATCTGGTTTGAAATTATGTCTCTTTTTGATTTTGGGCCAAATAACATATATGAAGATTTATTTGCCTTCAGTTTCAAGTTGTATGCGCAAGATATATTATATAGTGAATCAAGATCTTGATTAATGCATTCTTGAGCTTTTTTCTAATTCCCATGCGGAAACGATAAATAAATTTGCGTATCGTCAGCATAATGATGTATGGTGCAATGTTGCATATATTCGTGAAAGTCTGAAATATAAAGGCTAAATAAAAGGGGTCTAAGAATGGAACCTTGGGGTACACCATTATTACTGTCCAAAACTCGAGAAAGAACATTTCCAAGGCTCACGGACTGAGTGCGATTACTTAAAAAGCTTCTCATGAGGTCTTCGGCGTCTTGGTCGAAACCGGTCTAAAGTGTCAAAGGCTTCACTGAAGTCAAGGAGGACCAGACACGTGACTTCATTTTAATCAGTTGCTTTGAATATATCGTCAGTTATTGAAAGCAGAGCAGAAGTTGTGTTGTGTTGTGAACGAAAACCTGATCGGACGCTAGTTATTATGATATGTGAATCTAGAAACTCAATCATTTGATCCTTGAGAATCCTCTCGAGAGCTTCAGATATGGATGGTAAAATGCTTATGGGTCTGAGATCGGAATAATGTGTGGGTGAATAACACTCAGCCAAGGAAATCACGTATGCATGTTTCCACAACGAAGGAAAACAAGAAGATATTATACATGAATTCAGTATGAAGGTGATATGCTTCAACAGATGTGACTCCACTTAACGTATCATTCGAAAGAGATACCGTCTGAACCTACGGCATTACTGTTGATTGTATTGAAAAATTTTTGTACAGTTTGTTCATCAGCAGAGCGGAATCTGAAAGGGTGGCCGATATTATTGAAATTATACTTCTCGAGAAGCGATAACTGATATTCAGTTTTGTCGGGGTGAGAAATATCGCAGAAGTAATTATTGATTTCGTCAACATCTTTCAATTTGGGAGGTATTTCTGGATTGGACTTTTGACGTAGGATTTCCAAATTCCGTAGCGTGTTCCATGTCTTTTTGGCGTCTTTTTTACTGAGAACGAATTGTAGGTACGCCTTTTTTCCCTACGAATAGCGGAAGTAGTGTAATTTTTCAGTTCCTTGTAACTTACCCATGCTTCAGTGGTTTTTGTTATTTTATATACGCCTGATTTCTCAAAGAAACCATTTGACGCATGTTGTAAGTGAGACAGGAAGCAGGTGGCTTAGTCACTCTGATTTTTCTAAAAGGGGCATGTTGATCAAAGAGAGTAATGATATTTGTGTTGAAAATCATAATCATAACGTCTACGGAATTGAGCCTAAATATCTCATCCCAATCTATATGTGTGAGGTCATTCATGAAATGATCCACATGAAAATTGGAAAAATCGCGATACAAAATCCATTTTTTCTATTATTGATCATCTCGTTTAATTCTATCTTACACGATATCGCCATATGATCGGAGATTCCTTCAACATCTGAGATGTTAACATGAAAAAATTTATCTGGATGGGAAACAATCAACAAATCAAGAAGTGTTTGGCTTCTAGCAGTTACCCTGGTGGGAGATGTTACCAATTGGCAGAAATTGTATGCCGAAAGGAACTGATGGAAAAGTTCGAATCGATTATCGTTCGAAAGAAGATTGATGTTCAAATCGCCCGCTATGATGAAGTAATCAGTTGCTGGTATAAGATTTGAAACAGTTTCTCCTAATTCAGTGGGACATGATATGATATTGGATTTGGGTGGACGATATAATACACCAAAAGAGTTTTGTTTTCCGGCAATGTTCACTAAGATCCAAAGTTGTTCAAGCATCACAGTTATTTTAGATGACACAACCTGATAATTAAGTGTGTTTTTTATATAGATAGCTAGGCCTCCTCCCCTTCCATCTCTGTCGGCTCTGATGAGGTTATATGACTGAATAGTAATGGTTTCAGAGTCAATATTGAAGTGTAGCCATGTCTCAGTAAGACCACAAATATGTATCTCCTCTTTATATAGGGAAGCTTGGAGGCAATCAAGCCCAGTGAGTAGCGACCTCACATTTAAATGAACAAAATTCATTGATCCAATCGTACACCACTTAGCAACCAGCAATCAGTACAATATATATATATATATATATATATATATATATATATATATATATATATATATATATAAACTGACTATTAGAAAAAAAATATATGATGACCAATAACTCGAAATTAATACTCTCTTAGCCTGTGCAACTGTTGACGTGTTTGAGGGAAGTTGTATGCCTTCTACAGGCTTCGAAGATTTTTTTGCTGCGATTTCAGTAGGATTCTTCTCTGCCTTCTGGACTTTCGAAGCCAGTGGTGTCCTCTACTCGCTGGTAGCTTTTTTTCCCTCGAGTTTTTTTCGGATTTTTCAAGTTCAGCGGCAATATAAGCCTGGTGATTCACAAAAAGTTTGTTAAATTTGATGTAACTGTTCTATTCTCCGCTATGTTTTGCGAGATGAATAAGTTTCCTAAGAATTTTGTGTTCTTCTCTTTGTAAGGGAGTTAAGTGGGTTCTGTTCAATTTCTTACAGTTCTTAAGAATTGATGGTTTTTTAGGAAGGAGGTGAACTCGACCTTGAGAGGACTTTTTGCAGTTTTTCCCAGAGAAAATACATTGTTCAGGTCAGACTCTATGATTTCCACACCTAAAAATTCATTCACAATAGTGATGGCTTCAGCTGCTCCAATTGTTTCTTCCTCTTTACTTTCCAAACCGAAAACAATTATGTAAATTAAGTAAATTATTTTCCTCTTCCATTTTCAAAATTCTATGATTCACTTCTTGCACTCCAAGCGATAATCTAACTTCAACAGCCTCAATTATGGATTTTAACTTCTGATCACATTTGTGAACTTCTTCTAGAAGGAGTTTATTGCTTATTTCAGTACTGCCCATAATCTAACGTAAGTGGTCGGCTTTATATAGGTGGGGAAAGTTATAAAAAAGGTCCACTAGTTTGTTGATAAATATGTTGAAATATGTATCGTTCCAAGGATCTCAGTTGTTGAATGCTTTTGATATGTATCTATATAGTGCATGCAGAAATCTGGTGTTCAGGATACGAATTGTGTCAACTCGAGAAAATAAATATGGTGTTGAACATACCAAAAACTCAAATTTCTACTACATATAAAGCCACACATACAATGAGGTTAACATTTCGAAAAGGCATAGAAATTTGGTGAATTAAGAAAATAGGATAACTGATCAATATATGCATGAAGTTGAAGTGAAAGGTATACAAAATTTCAAATCTAAAACATATCCCATCCCATACAAAAACAGAAAAGATGTATATCATGAAATAAAAAAAATGTTACAATAGGGATCATCGAAAAATACAATTCCAAATTCATAAATCCAATAGTTGTAGTTCAAAAATCAAATGGAGAAGTTAGATTATGCTTAGACGCAAGAAATATAAACAACTACTGCCAAGTACACTACTCCACCGTACGAGGCACCTTTAAACATTGATGCTATTTCTGGAAAAATCACAGGTTCAAAAAACTTTTCAGAAGTTGACTTGAAGCATAGTTTCTGGCTAACTTCACTAGATGAAAATAGCAGGGACTATTCAGCATCTCCAATTGATGGAGTTATATATCGTTTCAAACTAGTTCCGTACGGTTTGCAAAGCTCTTGTTCAGCATTAGTCAGGACACTTCATACCATTCTGGATCCATTCAATGATTTTTTTCTTTATTATATTGATGATATACTTGTGTTTTCCCAAGATCTGCAAATTCATTCAAAATATATTGAGTTATTATTATCTGAATCGGATGATGCAGGATTAAAAATGAATATAGAAAAATCATTTTTTTTTCAAAAACAGATTAAATTTTTGGGTTATACATTGAATACACAAGTTAATACTATGGATGAGGAGAGAATTAGAACGATCATGGAATATAGAAAAAAAAACAATTTGAAAACTTCAGGAGGATTTTTAGGTATACTTAATCATTTCGAAAAAACTAATTCCAAATATAAGTGAGAAAACTTCACCACTGATTTCATGGCCCAAAAACAAAATAAAGGGTAATGGAATCAAGAGCAAGAAATATCATATGGAAATATTATGAAAGAATTTACCAACAATTTGAAAAAATTTCATCCAAATTATAATTTGCCATTTATACTTAGCACAGATGCCTCATTATACAAGTTAGCTGGGGTACTATTATAAAGTACAAAATGATAGAGGTACCAATATTTTTTGTGTCTCGTGTAACGAAAACATATGAACAACATTATAGTATCACTGAATCAGAATTTGCGAGCATAATTTTCTGTGGGACTAAACTAAGATTTTGATTATCAGCATCTAGACTCATAATAAAAACAGATCATTTATCACCTTTAAATATTATGAATAACAAATTGTTTAACAATAGAATTCACGGAGGTCAAGAGTATTGTTTCGACATAAGACATATTGAAGGTAAAGACAATATAGTAGCGGATGCTCCAACCAGAAATGATGGAAACATCAAAATAGTAAGAAGTTTACAAGTGAGAATCAATAAATTAATAGAAAAAGGAGGGTTATTTTCCATGAGATGTATAATAGAAGATCAAAAACAATTGAATAAGAATGGGTTGATTGAAAGTAATAAAATAATTGATATTTATATTAAAGTCATAAATGATCAAGATTAAATCTAATTAGTCGAAAACTAACCAAAGGAATTTTATATAAGTTACATTAAACCCGTGGTCATCCAGGAGAGGGAAAGATCTGGTAAATGTCTAGGGAAAACTATTGTAATGGAAAAGATCTCCGAATAATAAAAGAAATAACAAAGTCATGTGAAATATGTCAATTGTACGTATTTGAAAATTATGTTGATTTCAATTATATTAATTATTACAATTATATTTTATATTCTAATAATGGTTGACATATTTCCCAAATTAATCAAATTGTACCCTTGTAAACGCACAAATGTGAGAACAAAAACAATTTGCTAACCAAAACAATATTCAACTTACATTCACAAAAAATTAAAGACATCCTGAATCGAATCCGTCAGAGAGCTCCATTTTGAAATTTCCCAGAATCTTATCCAGAGAAAATCATAGAAATTGGGATCAAAATATAGCTGAAGTCGAATTTTTCCTAAATCAATAACCGCATACAGTGACACAGTCGACTCCACATTACTTGATGACTGGACAACTTCCACACCGAAAATGGCTGAAAACAGAGACAATAAATTACCACGACATGATGACAAAGGTACAAAAGAAACAAATCAACAATGAACCAATAAATTCAAAAAGAAAAGAAGACATGAAAATACAAAATTTGAGACGAGACAATCAGTATTGATTGAAGTAAACAGAGGAACAAACGTAAAGTAAAACGTATGTGCAAAGTTACTTCCTATAATGGAAGGACCATATATACTAGATAGTGTAAATAATATAGAAAGTTACGTTTTGAAATATCCAAATATAGATGAAATTAGGGAAATATTCAACATGAGCTATATTTAAACAAAGTCGAACAGAATAATTTGGAAACCTCAAAAATAAAAGAAAATTGATGTGCTGCTATTTCCCAATGAATGAAAAAATAACATCTAATACTTGTTGTATTCATTGTATTTTCAACATCACCATATTCAGAATTGATCAGAATAACCATGGCTATCAACTCATCTCATCCTTCAGGAGATTCACAGAGCAAGAAACATCCAAAATTTCAGCGAAATTCAATAAACAATTCCATCATCTCACATTTCGTAGCAATATCCGTAGTGCACGAACTCAGTCTGCGTCCTACATGAAGATCTCTCCAATTCAGCATTCAAATACCTGAAAAATGAAATATTTTCAAACTCATGGCAGTGATAACATGACAACATTCTGTATATAAAATTCAATATAGAACACAAAGCTTCCTTGATAACGAAAATTCTTGACAACTTAAAAAATGAAATTATTGTCAAAATGCTTGCGATTTGGCTATTAATTTGGGAGCAGCGGAGAAGAATTCTGGAATGATCGAATCAACAACTTTACACCAAGTGAGTTCAGCGAATGAAAAAATGAAAAATCTGATCCAGGTCCGTGTTATCAGCGGAAATCAATTATCTCTTGCAGAAAATGCGAAAGAATGATTCATGGAAGTAACTTCTGTTATTTCAAATATGCTCAATGTAATTGATATGGAGGAAAATGGCATATAAGTACAATTTGTAAAAAAGAAAGACAAAAGAGTTTTGAATGGAACCAGTATAGTGAGGTGAAAAATATATCACCTTCGGGAACCAATGGTGATAAATATGATTTGGCTGACAGTTCAGACTTGTTCAATATCAGATCTGCAATACAGGGTCACCCATTGCTGCAATATCACGAAAATTATATGAGCAGAATTTCAAACATAATATGTTTCTGCATGCGCAATAGACTATTCGCAATCCAACTTGATGAAGCCACAGATAGCAACAAGGATGCCCATTTAATCGCGTATGTTCGATTTTGCGATGGAATTTCAGCAGTTGAAGAGCCATTGTTTTGCAAACTGATAAGAAATTGAGCAACAGCAGCCGAATTATTCGAAATATTTCATAGTTTTTGAAACGAAGCAAATATTGAATGGAAATACTGTATCGGTATATGTACAGATGGTGCTCGAGCAATGTCTGGCAAATTCCAAAGCTAACAAGCGCTTGTGAGACAGAAATCTCCTCAGTGTATCTGGACACACTGCATGATTCACCGAGAGGCTTTGGCTGCCAAGGATATCAGTCCTAGTCTTAATATTGTGTTAACGGCAGTTGTGACTGCAGTCAATTTCATAAAAATGAGGCCCCTAAAATCGAGACTTTTTGCTGCACTCTGTAAGGAAATAATGCGTTTTTATTTTATTGTGAAACAAGATGGTTATTACGTGGCAAGTTCTTGTAACGTGTCTACGAATTGAGAGAGGAAATTGCAATGTTTTTAGAAGACGAAGATCGTCAGGAAGCAAAGCTGTTTCGAGATCAGTTATTCGTGATGAAATTTAGCTACTTGGTTGATATATTTGAGGATTTGAATATGTTGAATCTACAACTGCAAGGCAGAAATTCACATCTCTTGGATATGAGCGATAAAGTGAATGCTTTCTGTAGAAAATTGGAATTGTGGAATACACACTTAAAACAAAGAAACATAGAAATGTTCACAAATGTTAATGAATTTATCAAAACAATGTTGACGAAGAATTTCAGAAAGTATTTTATAACCGACGACAACTTAGTAGCAAAATACGAGTGGGTGGGAGAAGAAACATTTATGGACATCACGTCTCGTTGAGACATCAGAAGACAGTTTGTTGATAAAGCGCTCTTTGATTTTTGGTCCGGATTGGATGATGAATGAATGATGAGGACAAATTTGGAATGGTACTTTGAATACAGAGGTTTATTGCCAAACAGTCATATTCTGCCCAAGATTCATACAATGAGTGTATCACAGAACTGAAGTATATCATGTATGTATGTTCCCAAGAATTGATTGGTAGAACATGGCTTCGATTCATCAGGAGATAAATCAGTAGTAGTATTTTTCACGAGACATAAACAACATGCAGTGGGTCAATTGACACTTGCCAGTTATAATATTCCAGTTGTGAATCATTTCAAATATCTGGCTTGATACTTGATACCGATCTCTTGTGGATGAAACATATAGAATACATCAGAAGTAAAAGCGAAAAAGGTATCGATATGCTAAGGTGTGCATCGAAAAATAGGTGGGGAGCAGATCCTATAATATCATTCATGGTCTACCGTACCTATATTCGCTCGATTTTAGATAATGAAAGTATTTTTTATGGTTCAGCAAGTGGAACTAATCTACTCAAATTAAATCGAAGTCAGTGTATATCAATCCGAATTTGTCTTGGCCTAATGAATTTCTCTCCATTTCTTGCTATACTGGCAGAGGCCCCTGAACCACCGCTAGAACTTCGAAGACAATATTTGACCAACGAAACGTTGATTAAGATTATTGATCTACTCAAATTGAATCGAAGTTAGTGTATATCAATCCGAATTTGTCTTGACGCGATGAATTCCTCTCCGTGTCTTGCTATAGTGGCGGAGGCCTCAGAACCACCGCAAGAACTTTGAAGACAATATTTGACCAATGAAATGTTGATTAAGATTAGCTCTCGTACTACCACAATCTTAGTCGAATATACGAGCTCAATACTGTAAACCTCACCAATAAATACTGAATAGTCAGGAACCCCCTTTGGCAGATGTTTTCATTGAAACAAATTGAATTTATACCAACCAAATAATGGCCAATTTACGAATGTGATTTCATAACTATAATATTCCGACCCACAATAATATTCCCTAGCTATAACGATAACTCTACATTCAATAAAGCTGTTCCGAATTCCATACTGAGTAATTATACAAATGATACCGTTATCTATACCGAAGCTTCAAAAACATGCACTGGAGGTACAGGTTGTGCATTTTGAACTTCAAACACCAATGAAACCCACAAAATTCGAGTTCCTACTGCAGAAGCCGCAGCCATAAAGAGAGCTTCACTGTGGGTTGCAACTGAGGGATTGAAAAATATTGTATTGATAACTGAATCCCAAATTGTTTCACACTTGTTGAAAAATCAACTTTCAAATTAACATACGTAATACTAAGGTAGATTGTCCCAGTACTGTATCAGAGTTACCTTCATTTAGAGCAAGGGACATGCAGGCATGAAGAGCAATGATTTAGCCAACAAAGCAGCCTGAGAAGCAACTACACCCAAGGACATTGAACAAGTTTTTGCAAGTGAAGATCAAATTAGTGACTTGGATACTTCACAAAAAGAACAGTGGAACGAGAGACGGCTGTCTTTCTCTCGAATAATCAATACACTCATACACCCCACACTATCAAAAAAAGTTCCGCATACAACACAATACCGAAATTCTCAATTAGCATATTGAAACTTAATCATGGTTGCTTTGCTGTTCACCTAGCCATAAGGGAAATATGAATACTGATGAATGTTCATGTAACAATTCATCAGTTGGGAACTTGAACAATTTCCGTCTTACTTGCTAATTTGATTCCATTGAATGTGCAATTACCAACTAATATCACGAATCTCCTTGCTCTTGACAATCGAGAAGTACACGACGCCATCACTAAATGAGTCACATCATGTAAATTAAAAATATATGCTCGTTTCAAAATTCCATGGCAAGAGAAACACATACCAATTTCAACCCCTCCTCTCTCACACACACGCATTGGGGGCTATTCCAGATGAATCGTCTTCCTTTTGGAGTATCCCCGAGTACTGGAATATTCCAGAGAATAATTGATATAACTTTTGCAAAGATTGAAAAAGTTGTTATTGTTTTTCACGATCTATTGATTACGAAAAATTTTATTGAAGACCATTTAAAAAACGTATACAAGGTGTTTTGATAAATTGGTATTGGTGAGTTGGAAGGTGACAGATGCGCTGCGACCTGCTTAGATCTATTGTGCCCCATCTTCTTCTGCTATCTCAAGGTGTTCTCGTTTATAGCAGCCCCTCAAACCTTAATTCCCCCAGGAATTTAAGGAATTTGTGGGAATCTATTCGTGGTATATCTCCCACAGTCAGCTGGAATGGTCCCAGTATATTCGATCTTTTGTGATGTACAGCAAAACACTCCATCAGGATGTGATGGGGTGTTTCTGGATGTTCTCCGCAGAACCTGCAGGTACAGTCCTCCTCTAAGCCTAGCTTCCTCAGGTGTTCTTTGAGTCTGCAATGCTCCGTCAGAAATCCCGTGATTGTCTTTGGACCAATTTCGCTGAGGTTAATCAGTGTCTTCCACCTTGCTCGGTTGAAGTTTCCGAGGAGATCTTTGGCCTGCCGCAGCCCTGGAAGTCTTTCCCAGTGTGTTGCTCTCATTGCTTCTTCCCTTTTATTGAGTTCTTCTTGGAAGTGAGAGCTTTCAAGTCCGCAGAATGGTTCTGTCCCGATCAGTGGTGTTGATGCACCTTTTCGTGCCAGGATGTCTGCTTGTTCGTTCCCCTCCACTCCGATGTGCCCTGGCACCCAGAGGAGGGTCACCTCGTTGTTCCTGCCTAGGTCGTTAAGTTTGTCTAGACATCCTCAAACCATCTTCGAATTGATGCAAGAGGAACTCAACGCTTTGATGGCTGCTTGGCTATCGGAGAGGATCACAATTTCCTTGTTCCGATATTTCCTGTCGAGGTTGAGCTGAATGCACCTTTCTATGGCGTGAATTTTCGCTTGAAAAATGCTGGGGAATTGACCCATGGGCTCGGAGTATTTGGTGCGAGGCCCATAGACTCCTGCTCCAGTTTCCTCGGAAGTTTTAGACCCGTCTGTGTACCATGTTATGGTATTCCTTCCTAGTGCTTTAATGGATTATATGCTCCAACCTCTCATGGTACTCAGTTCTGTTCGAAAGAGTTTCATAAAACTGAATTTCTTGACGATTTCGTCAGTTGGGAGATCGGCAAGGTGTGCGCTTTCGGGAGAGGCTAATTCCCCCCTCCCCGTGTGCTATCCCCTTGAGTCCGACTTTGGGCAACCTGAGGTGTGCTCCCCAAGCAGTTCTCTTCTCCATGATATGGAGAGGTGTGAGGTCCAAAATGACCTCTAGTGCTGCCGTTGGAGTCGATCTCATTGCTCCTGTTATGCAGAGACATGCATGTCGTTGCACCTTCTCTAAGATTTTCTTTGTTGTGGCGCTTCGGTTCTGCCGTGCCACACTACTGCTCCGTAGGTGATCATAGGTCTCACTATCATGGTGTACATCCATCGCAGTACCGATGGGTTACAGCCCCACGTTTTTCCCGCAATGTTCCTGCACACCATCAGTGATGATTTTGCCTTGTTGACGATCTTTTCTACGTGTCTGTTCCAGAGTAGTTTTGAGTCTAGGATAAGCCCTAGATACTTCACCTCTTGCTGCCATTCTAAGTCTGCTCCGTCGAGACGAACGGTCCTTAGGTGCTGAACTTTTGTTCCTCTAGTGAAGGGTACCACTGTGGTTTTCGCTGAGTTGATTCTCAGCCCCACTGAGAGGCACCACCTTCTGGTAGTCTCTTGCTCCCTTTCTACTAGATCGCAGAGGGTTCCTTCGAATTTGCCTTTGGCCATGATGACTATGTCGTCAGCATATCCTAGACAAGTGACTCCGTTCCCGGTCAGTGTTCCGAGAAGTTCGTCTACTACAAGACTCCACATCAGAGGTGATAGTACCCCTCCTTGTGGGCATCCTCTGTTTGTGCTGATCTGAAAGCTGCTCTCGCCCACTTTCTTTTCCGCAGTTCTTGTAGCCAGCATTTGGCACATCCATCTGGATGTGGTTCTGTCCACTCCCTTGTTCATCAGGGCTCTTTTTATTGCTTCGTGAGAGGTGTTGTCAAATGCCCCCTCTATGTCTAAGAAGACGCATATTGCCATTTCTTTAAGCTCAAGTTATCTCTGGATGTTTTCGGTTAGCACGAACAGAGCGGTTTCCGTTGATCTGCCTGCCCTGTATGCATACTGCCCGGGGTGCAATGGCACCTTCTCCAGTATCTCGGTTCATATATAATTATCTACAATCTTCTCCAGTGTCTTCAGTAAGAAGGAAGAGAGACAGATTGGTCTGAATGACTTCGAGAGGGTGGGGTCCTTCTTTCCTACTTTGGAGATGAAGGTCACCCGTGCCCTTCCCCAGTTGCTCGGTATATACCCGAGCACCAGACTGTATCTGGCTGCTTTAATAATGAACGGCAGTAGTTAAGTATGCCCCTTTTCGCAAAAGGGCCGGAAATATTCCGCCAATTCCAGGGGACTTCAATGGTTGGAAGGAGTCGATTGCCCACTTCAACCTTTGGGGAGTGCATATGATTTTTGCTACTTCCCAGTCTTCTCGTTTGGCTTTATCAGGTTCTTCCAATGATCTGTTGGGTTCAAATGGTGTGCTACCTGGAAAGTGCGTTTCCAGTAAGAGGAGAGCTCGTTGTTCTTCATCCTCTGTGTAGCTGCCATCTGTTCTTCTGAGTGACATCGGTCCTTGCTCCCTGCCCCTCGCCATAGCTTTGTGCAGTCTGGCTGCTGCAGGGCTTGTAATGATTGTCTCACAAAAGCTCCTGAAGCTGTTTCTTCTCGCTTTCCTCATTTCTTTGTTATTTACTGTCAGCCTTTCGGTGTAGCCCTGCCAGTCTCCGTCCCGCTTGGCCTTGTTAAATAGCCAGCGGACTTCGGATGTCAGTTTTGATAAATTACAGAAATGTATCTTCCGCGTGAGATTGAGCCAATGTCCCTTCTTCCAGGAAAAAGTTACTCTTTTGGGATACACTATTGATAAACATGGTTTATCCACATTTTGGGATAAAATTCAGGCAATTTTGAGTGCAGAGGTACCTTAAAACATAACTGAATCAATTTTGGGGTTATTTAATGTTTATGGAAAACCCATTGAAAATCTTAGAGAAAAATTATATACATTATTCGTATCATTGAGGAAAGCTAATAAATGGTGTTCAAACAAAGGAGCAAAATGAAAATTTTAATTGATCAAATCAGAATTGACGTTGAACTATTAGTACATTATGATCGAAATTCACCGGTACCTTTAGCGTGTGACGCGAGTTTTTCCGCAATTGGAGGTGTAATCTCTAATGTGTACCCAAATGGTAATGAGAAACCAATTGTTGGAGCGATTCAAAATATATAAGAGACTCACCTCTTTTCGGTCAATAGCAAACTGACGAACTCCTTATTGGATCTCCTCGTCTTGGGAAAGGTAAGGTTTTAAGATTGAAAAGAAACAGGAAATAGACGGGAGATTTGCTCGAATTATATTTCGTAATTTTGCCGACCGAAAATAGATCAGATTCCGATTCGATGCGGTGGAATCGAATGTTCCACAAAACTCTCGACTGCTCTAAAGATACTTGGAAGAAACTATCACTATTAACTATTATGATAACGAATATTCTTAGAAAACACTATTGCACTCAAAAAAAAACGTAATTCAAAATTGGTTTTTCATGGACTTCTTAAACCGTCAACGAAACTTGTGCGAATCTATCTTCTCTCCCATTTTTTTTTCCAAAATAATTTCGATGATAAAACAACAGGAGAAAATAAGTGTATGCCTACTTCATCTATGTTTCGTGAGACAAATTGATGAAATGCACTGGAGCAGGCGATTTAAAATGGACGAATGGCTTGCGCATCCACCAATTGCTTATGCTTCGAGAACATCATCCTACACTGAGAAGCTTGTGCTATAATATTTTGTGTGAAAAAATTCGTGGTATTTTTGTTCGTTGGATTTTTTACACTCTTGTGTCTATTGTGTGATAATAAAACACTAGTAACTATTTTTGGAAATAAAAAGGGAATACCTATTCATAAAGCCAATAGTTTGCCCAGCAGAAAAATTTTTAACAGTAATTTGAGAAGTCGATCGGATTCATTGTAACCAAACAGTGAGAAAATTACAGACAAGAAAATCGAAAAACAAACTGATCATTCCGAAGAAAAGACACAGAAGCCTAATAATTGAGAAAAGAGGTCTCATTAAGGGATTATAAAAACTCCGCAAACCCATCATGGTGAAGATCAAATATGTAATAGGAAGGGATCACTCTTTTTTGGCGTTAAAACTCCCCATGGAATGGAGTATAGAAGACGTTCAAATCAAATGAGACCTCTAACAACGTCTGCAGTAAGGAAGTCTTTGGAATTTACAGTTGATAATAATAGTGAGACTGAGACATCTGTTGATGATAATAACGACGATAAGATAGCAACCAATCCTGATTTACCTGATAACTCACTCTCGATTAGTGACATACAAGGAATCATCTAGCGACAATAAGAATAGTCGGTATTTTGTGAAACCAAGGAGTAATATTCTGATAATATGAGCAGAGATATGAAATTTGTATCATAGGGTTTTTTTTAATTTCTTCTCTCCTGGTATATCTGAAATATATAGTGCCCATATTGTAAATTTCGGGATAAGCCCTGATATTTTTGGTATGAATACCATTTGCATGCGTATATTACAGGTGTTTTTTATGTTATTCAGCATGTAACAGAATTTTTTTCCTTCGAAGGAAGGAAATTGTTATATATCTGTAGATTTTTTTTATCACACTGTATACGATATGATACTCTTCAGTTCTTATTACTGCAAAGAACACAGATGCACTTTTCATATCTTCATAAAAATCTACGGACGCTTTCTTTGTTTCCAGCTTCTATTTTAAGATTTTCATCACCGATCAGTTCAATCAGAAAGAAATTCTTACTTACCATTGTCCACCTATAACAGAGGCATGGGCCTCAGTAATACTTACCGGATCACCCCCAAGTTATGTTTTGCGTTGCTTATCTACTTATTATTCAGGAGAACGGACTCGAGTGGTACGTACCAGATAACCAGCTAAAATAATAAAATGTATGTTACCGAACAGATTAAATCAATCTCATTCATCTTCATTATCAGATGCATCAATTGATCCACTCCACTAACAATCAATCCCCTCGTTCTCATGGTTCGTCAAATTAAATGATAACAATTGAACATTTTACGGGGAACAGAGATAAGATAAGATGCCTCAGTGAACATTGGTTCAGTGATGAGGACTTCAGTTCAGTATCTTTCAATAAATTGAACTTGCATCATCCTTTCGTAGAAGACCGAATTTAAGTCACATGTTGGTGTAGCTATTTCTTGAAACAATCAATCTCAATAAGTTTTGCGTTTGAATGTATGCTGAATTATTTGTTCCTATCCGATTTCTAAAAAAACTATTGACTTTTGTTTACGGGTTATATCGTTACGTGACTGAGGTCGGTGATTTCAACGTTAACTTCGAAGTCAGCTACCCAATCTTATCTGATCTTATGTTAATATTCACCTTCTTTGGATCAAATGTTACACTAATGATACAATGATGATTGTTCATACCAGGTCTCACATAGACGATATCTAGACTAATAACTATCCGTCCTGAAAAATAAGGTAGGAGTACCTATTAGCTTTCCTGATTATTTTGGTCGATATTTCATTAGTTATCAACGTACTACTCAGGAACCTGAGCCAATATTCCGACGCGAAATCACCCCTGGTAACGTTGATATTTGAAAAATGAAATCACCCCTAGTAACGTTCATGATTGAAAATCAAAACAATGATCTACTAAGACTAGATTCATTTAGGGTATACGGTTAATAAACACCTGAAGCAATCAATCTGTCAAGCAAGCAATTAATTTATCAATTCTTCAATACATGCGGTGAACACCGAGAAGCAGTCACAACAGAATCCCCTTTTGTCTGTGAATAATGATGAGAGTAATGACTCAAATTACACATATTATGCCGGAAAATCGGAACCAACGCTGATAACCAAATAATCGAATAATAAAACAAAGAAAACAATAGGGTGAAGGTCTACCTACTTTATTGTTACTACCTATTACCCTTACACTTGGTTACCAGTCTGGCTTCGTCTCGGCGCTTTCTTTCTCTCCTGTCGGTCGGCTGGCTGAGCTGGATTATTGTCTGGGCGGCTGGCTGGACTGCTGCTCGGTCTGAACCCTACTGAATTCTCACAGTTGCTTTCTGTTTGTCTTTTCTAAACCGCGACTACAGACTTGCTGCTAAGATGATTCATATTTCAGCTCTAGTAGGCCTCCGCTATAGACACGTTATTTCAGTGTATTTAGTTTTCTCTATCAGCACTATCAACTAGTTATTACTAATCGCGATAATTTTCAGTAGGTGAATTTGCGAAATATTCAACAAGAGCAAATCAGGAGTATATAATTATCAGTGACTTCGTCTCATACCCTTCCCACTTCGGAAAAAAGGATATTTTAGAACATACTTTGTTTATAAAATTAAACTTAACTAATAACCTATATCAGGCGCCAGCCTCCTTTCCTGGTAAAAAACTTTATTCGGAGGTCCTGGTAAACCTGCTACAAAAAAAATTGGATAATAAATACATACCAATATATATATATAAACGTATAAATTCAAAAAAAATTGTACTTTTTTTTCTACAGCGACTCAATCAGTGGCTGCTGGGGTGGGTACATGCATAGACGGAACACGTAACATGTTCTTCGGGGTGCAGACACCCGCATACAGAGCAGGGAGGGTTGACTGGAAAGCCTAGTCTTCTTCGGTTCATAAAGGGTTTCATAGCAGGAACAATCTCAGGACATGGCATCTACTGAACCGCATCTTGAACAGAATATGATGGATCGTTTCTAGGGCCATTCTTGTCGTAAATTTCCAGTTTGTCCAAATCTTCAACATAGTTGCTTCTCCACCGGAAGATATACCGGAATCGTGAACGGTGACAGTGGAGGTTCTCTCGGTGGTGTATCGGGTTGGACGGAGAACCGAAAGCATCGTTGAATGGATCCTTCAGGCGTTGTCGATGGCAGCTGCTTGGAAAGCTCGAACTCTTTGGTATCAACTCGAACTGGTCGACGGTCTTCTGATTGCGCTGATTCTCTAGTCGGTTGCTCCGCCTCATCAAATGACGGTAATTTTTCGACGGTGAGTATTAACAAGGGCCCCATTCCGACTATACCTGCAGGAAAGCAACGAATGGGATGATTTCGTGGAATAGGTTTGGTTGCCCATGAGTATCTCCCCAGTAGCCAGATGTATAGTAACTCGTCTTTTCCTCAGAATATCCAAACCGATGACCATGTTATTCGGGAGTCCAGCCAAGTATCCAAAAGTCTCCTGTTCTGTGGGTATGCCTCCATGTAAGAGAATCAACGTCTGAAAGTTGAAGTGTTCTCACCCGAAGACTGCAAGCGAAGGCTGATAGCAGCTTCTAGATCAACCTGATAGTGTACGGGAAAGAATGAGTCCTTGAAAGCGGTACAAAAAAAATCCAGTTGGTTCAGTGGAAACGGTTATTCCTGAACCATGAGGCTGGCATCTCGTCCACCAATTCTGGCATAACTGGAAGCACTCTGTCTGGATTGATTTTTTGGGCCGCACCAATTTCTTTCAACCCCTCCAGAAACGCTCCCGGATCTCCTCCTCCATTAAACATAATCTTCCAGTCTTGCACCGTCAAGGGTGACATGTGGCTGTTCGGCATGGAAAAATGAAAGTGACAACGGTACTCTTGACCGTAGGGAAGACGGTACTGCCAACTGTAATGATGACGAGAGACGAAATGGAAAACTGTTGAGATGAAGGTAGTGACGACGGTACTGAAAACTGTAGAAAGGACGGTGGGGGTGACGGAACTACTGACGGTAATCCGGAAGGCAAGGAAAGTGGCAGTGATGGTGGAAATGAATACGGTAGCAAAGACGGTAATGAATACGGTATCCCCGTGCAGATTTCACCAGTGAAATATGTCGACTGCCATGGTAGTTGTCCATTAGTCTGCTGGCTGAGAGTCGCGGTGATATGGATGGATGAGATGGTCCTGGTGAGGGTAGTCGTCGTGGACGTTGGTTAGACAACTAGATTTCCTGGCGGATATATGTATGACGACGTCATCATAGGTAACGGTGATGCACGACCCTTGCGCAGAAACTCCACAGATAGTTTTCTTTGCTTCTCCACGGTTCCAGGAATTTCCAATCAGAATTTTGCCAACTCGGCCTCCAAATCTTGTTTTCGTAGACGGTCAACCCAGATAACTCGAACATCACTCGGTTCTAGTTCTGGCTTCATTTCCTTCTTAACTTTCTCGTGGGAGGAGTTTCCATATTCTCTTTCTGGCCTGGACTCAGCTGTGCGGGCGTTGTGAACCTTTGTATTCACGGTTCTTTTCGAAATTCTTCTTTGTCGTCTTCCGAACTGCGGTATCTTGTAAGTGGTGAGAGTAGGCATGAAACGGATGGCAAATTTCGTTTCAGCGACCATGAAAACCTACATGGCGAGGTGTCGTTCGAAGATCTAGCTTGAAATTCCCAAAGTTGAAAAATCTGTCAAAATGACAGGTCAGCGATTTTCGACGGGTTTTGGTATGTTCCACCCTCTGGTCTTGGATGGTTTCAGCTTTCTATTCTGCATTTTTCCTATTCGGATCGGAATTACCTTGTTTGATCGCTTTTTCGGTGATCCACAGCCTTGGTACGGTGTGACAAAAAAAAACGGTCACTGCTTGGGTGCCAATTTTCAATATTGTTACTTCGCAACCGTAACATTGACGCCTCGGTCCAGGTTCTTTTCGGGTGCCAACTTCTGTTTAACGTGGGAAAGACACTGATTCGGGCAGCTTCAGTGGAGTAAAGGAATTCCAGGGGCCAAATGAAGATCTTATAAAGATGAAAGTTTCAACTCAGTTCTCCTACCTGGATTGGAGCTGCTGATAACCTTTTATGATTGAAAATCAAAACAAATAATAATCTACTAAAACTAGATTTAGTTGGGGTATACGGTTGATAAACACATGAAGCAATCAATCTGACAAGCAAGCAATTAATTTATCAATTCATCATCATCATTATTGTTACTACCTATTAACCTTACACTTGATTACCGGTCTGGCTCTGTCTCGGAGCTCTATCTCTCTCCTGTCGGTAAGCTGGTGGCTGGCTGGACTGGATTGTTGTCTGGGCGGCTGCCGATATGATTCATATTTCAGCTCTAATAGGCCTCCGCTACGGACATGATATTGAGCTTAAATAGTTCACTCTAGCGGCACTATCAAAAACTCATTGCTTATCATAGCCAGTGCCGTGCGCGCTAATTTTTAGTAGGTGACGTTGCAAAAATTTGCAAGAGCGAACCGGGAGTAAATAATTATTAGTGACTTCGTCACACCAATATCTACCGTTAGATTTCCTAAGTCTCAAAACGTCTTGATGAATTGACTATGTTGTTTCCATTCGATTCATATTGCCTCGAATAAAAAAAAACGACTTTCAAGTAAAATTCTTGGGTATTATCACTCATATTTCAAAAATGTTGCGTGACGCTCTCGTTACGAACGTGCTAGGATCAGTGGCGTAGGGCTGAGGAAGTAATATATAAAATTTTCGAGACCAATAAAAAAGAACAAATATGAAATAAAACTCTGACAGATTTTGTTCTCGTGGCTTTGATTTAAAATTTTCGGCAGAAATGGAATATAATTTATTATAAATCTTATGCTTATTTTCCGACCCTTGATCGCTTATAACGCGAAAGGGGTATGTTTTTCGGTCGGTTAGCTTGTCTATGCTTTTTTTGGCGATCTACCGCTTGTTTGAATGTGCTCTTTGAATTCGAACCAAGGAATTGTTGAAATTTTGACATATGTATTTACATTTACGAAACTTCTAGGAAAACTCTGTGTGCGGTTTTTGAATTGAAATATATATTCAAAATATTTTTTTCCTATACTGGATTCCAGATGTGAAATATCCCCGTATTTGGTTTAGGTGATAAGTACTTATTTTCAGTTCAAATGACTACATAAAATTGCACTGCTAGGAGAGATCTGTTATTTCAGGCCAATACAGCACTCATTTTTATTGATAAAATACATACCAAAATGTGAGAGTGACTCATCATGGAACACTTTTCCGTTTTCAAAGAAAGAAATGGTAGCCAATCCACCAATACCAATTCTGATAACAACCATTTTCAAATTGCTATGAATTATCACTCGTGTACTCGTAAACTTTGTGTTTCTGTGAATGAAAAACTAGTGTTAGTTACCTCTATCGTTGAACTCATTGACTTTTCAAGAACTATTCGAATTCGGAAGATTTGGTTTTACTTGATACGACATTTGAATCAAAACAAAAGTGGTAGATGAACCGAGCGTGCCATCATGCGGTCAAAAACGGCTCTTTTGCTCTTTGAACCTAAATATTTGCATTTCTATGCCATTGCAGCTTCTGACATGTTGCATGTTCAATGATGTACATGTGTGATATGCAACTACAAATTGTCAGAAGTTTCTACAACATGTTAATTTTTCGATTTTTTTTCACTTTGACACCCGTTCGTCGTCCATTTGGCTTTCTGTCAATTTTTGACTTTTCAAAATCTATTCGAATTCAAAAGATACGACATTTGAATAGAAACAAAGTGGTAGATGAACCGAGCGTGTCTTCTTGCGGTCAATGGGCTCATTTGCTCTTTGAACCTAAATATTTGCATTTCTATCCCATTTCAGCTACTGACATTTCGCATGTTCAATGATGTACATGTGTAGAATGCAACTTCGAATTATCAGAAGTTTCATTGACATGTGAATTTTTCGAATTTTTTTTTCACTTTTGTAACGCTCTTTCTACGCTCCTGTCACTTTGGCGCCCTGGTCCAGGTTCTTCTCGGGCGCCACCTTCTGTTTAGAGTGTGAAGGACACTGCTCCGAGCAGCTTCAGTGGAGTAAAATAATTCCAAGGGTCAAAAGATGTTGAATATTTCAATGCGTAATTTACGTCCTGGTAATTTACTGCTAGGTGAGGAGTGAGGAGTAAATTCGGATAAATGAATAATTTATCATCAACTCAAACAAATATCGTGCAAACACACAGTCAAAACGGGCAAAGCAAAAAAAAGCAAGCGGGGCTTACGGAAAGACGAAGCTGTGAACTAAGCGATATGTTACAGTTGTTGAGCGGCAAGCTCTACGGTATCGGTTGAAGCTCTGTCTACGGTGGTACGACCCTCAACCAATAAAATATCAACTCTTTGTACCCTCTAGTTTACAAAACGACCTCTAAGTTCCGATTTTTCAATCTATTCAATGAAGTAATTGATAATGATGGACTAGAGCTTTCCATCACCCGAGTTGTTCACAACAGGTCCAGAAAACTCTCCTCAAGGCTTCTGCTCTCAACACCCGAGTTTTCCAAAACAGGTGTTGAAACTCAGAGCACTCAAAAATAAAATACCGGTAATATTAAGTACAAGCTTTCCGATACACGAGTTATCCACAACAGGCCCCGAAAAGCGTTCCCTACGGATATTGACCTCAACGCCCGAGTTATTCACAACAGGCGCTGAAAATCAAAACGGTCAACAAAATAATAATGAAAGTTCCCAAAATAATAATGAGAGTACGAGTTCTTCGATACCCGAGTTATTCACAACAGGTACCAAAAATATTCACTCCCCAGGGTTTTTGCTCTCGACACCCGAGTTTTCACAACAGGTGATGCGAAACGGTCCACCCTCTTCCGGTCCTAATATTTTCGGATATGCAAAACTAAATCAGAACTGAGCGTATTGAATGAAATTAACGAAAAAAAAAACTTTGGTTGAAAATTCACTCTCACCACCCACTTACAAGAAGTTACCAGTACGGTCCTGGCTGAGCGGTTGGCTGGCAGAACGACTGAACGGCTGATCGGTACGCTCTCCAGTTAGCTCTCTGCTTGTCACTTTCTTGACCGTGACTGCAGAACTGCTGTCGAGACCACCACCATGCCCCCCCCCGGGGTTGAGCGCCCAGGATGACGTGATGCCATATCCAGTTGCCTGGATACGAGACCTCGCCATCCTCCATTTTCCTTTCCACCCCCGCCCTCTCAGGAGCGGTCCTCAACCTGCTGATGGGCACTTCAGCAAAATTGATATCTAACCCGCTTCGGTTGGAAATCAGCCTTTAGGTGCTATTGCTTCCTCTCTATCTCTTACTTTGGTTTCTACCTGACTCTGCTGCGTTGCAGTTTTTGCATGGTGGTCCCCCCGACCTCTCCGGGACAGTTCTCGCCTGTCGCGGATCGGTTTATGTGTTCGCGCGCGATGTCTGTGTGTGTAGTGTGGAGTGTACTTACCCGAGTCGCTGATGCGACTCTTATACTCACCTAAGCCGCCTGCGGGCGACTCTTGGGTGTGGTCTCAGGTGCTGTCGGGAAGATTCAAATTTCTGCTTTCGTAGTCCTCCGCTACAGTCACGATATCTAAGCGTAAGTGGTTCCCTCTAGCGGTACTACTCACTAACTACTCGGGTCGCGGATATCTGGTGTTGTCGGAGATTTCGAGATTCCAGTGTCGTGCGCGATAATTTTTATTGGGTGATAAGAGTAAACCGAGAGTGCTTTATACATTGAACATTGGTGACTTCGTCACACTTTGACACCCGTTCGTCGTCCATTTGGCTTTCCGACAATTTTCTTCCCATATTCTCACATGCCCTTTGATGTCTTCACAAATTTCCATCCTTGCCCCAGTCGATTATTTTAGGTAGAAAAAATTTTAACTTTTGAACCCACCCACCCGTTAATCTTCCAGACTGCCTTCTGACGATCTGGCATCTGCTTCACCGGCTGTGAACGAATTAATTCCAAATGGAAAACTCCTGGTACAGCGGTGTGTTGGTCGACCTATTGTCAGCTCTTCCTCTATAAGAATAGTGGAAATCGTTGGTAGAAGTGGTGGTATAATAATAATGATAATCGTCTTCATTATCAACCCACATCTTACATTCACACAGTTGGCATGTCATCTAATACAATTATGTGATGATAAAAGGCGAAGTTCAATTGTTTCCAGGGTTAGCCGAATAACATTGTTCTTTCACTCAACCTCAACCATATTGCAGCGGGCGACTGTGAATAAAAATAATTATTTCTGGGCAGGCAAGTGAGTTAAAATCAAACTTTCAAGGCAATACTGGTTTAGAGGAGTTTATACATGTATTATATGGAAACTAATTCACTTGAGAAAGAATAAATGAGACTTCCTACGTATTTTGAATTGATAGGTAGATGTGAATTCAATGCTTTTCTGTAAACTGTTATAAACGTCACATATTTGGTATCTGAAAGAACGTTGGAAATATTCGGTACGGAACCGAGAAGGTTTATGAGTACCTTTCAACCTCACTTTGACATTGTGAATATCTGTTCTATATTTGACTTCTTCTGTTGAACGAACAGGAGTTTTGAACTGAATAATTTTGTTGAACAAACATGCTGAATGAAGTAGTCTTCTTATTTCCATGTTCAGCCGAGCGATTTCTTTGAATTTGTGTGAGATGCGATCGTATTCTCTGATTCCATGAAAGAGTCTGTCACCCTCTTTTACTCTAAAACTCCAAAAAAATCTTTATTTCACTTAGGTGATGACTAAGGCACCGGCAGCCGTTCGTCAGGGAGCACAAGGCGTGGTAAGTGTAGATGAGTTGAATGTTGCCAGGGCGCCACTCACTTTTGTAATTATGAAAAATAAGAAAAACCTGTAATTGTATTTTACAATAGATATAAACTCAATTCGTATTTAATCGTTGGTATGAACGAATCATCGGTTTCCACAAACAGGAAGGATACTTTCTTAAAATACTTCAACTTAGTGAATTCCAATACATAATATGAAAAAGGTAAATAATTACCGCGGTATAGATCTATATCGGGTGTACACGCTTTTTTTCCTTCACCTTACGATACCTCTAATGAAATATTGTCTCCAGAAAAGAACAACGTACACGTAGATTCACTTTTGAATCCGTAAATGATAATTTCAGCATGAAATTTATAACATGAATTGCTATGTAATGATAAAACAAATTGCTCAATTTTCGTTAGTGCAAATGTAAATAGAAATGTGAAAACTAAATCAATATAAAATATGAAGTGGGAATGCCAATGTTGCCAGTGGAAATACCATTTTGAAAATGAAACGCTCTGACCTTGTGAGATCCTTGACTGTAGGCACAGCCGACTTGGAAATAAAAACAGACTGGATCGCAGTACTGCTCGGCCCCAGAACTGAGGATTCGGTTGAAATACGGGCCTGGGAAGTCTCGCCACTGCTTTTCTAGGAATGAACTCCTCCAACGAGTCTGACAAAAAAATGGAATTCTGAGACGGCCAACGGATTTCAGGATTCTCGATTACAAGATTCTCTCCAAATGTATTGATTGAGGTGGTGAATGAATATATCAACTGATGACTCTGAGGAGCTGGCGTATCACAAATATAAACCTCAGTCAAAATCTGGGAGTTCTTCTGCCAAACATGGCGTTCGGGAACCAGCAGTAAAAATTTTCGCCCGGGAAAGAAAGGCCGACAGATCTGATTGAAAGAAAAACCTGGGTTAGATTCACTGTCGCAATTTCAGAGAACGTTTTGAAACTCACCTCCCAAAGGGATGGCCACTTTTTCCGAACAAACACCAAGAACAACATACAACAAATAAATGTTAGCTTGAATGCCTCCATCTTCACCACTTATCGAAATTGGAACTAAAAAAACTGCTTCCTGCCTACTAGTGCCAGAAAAGATTCCTCGAGAAAATATACAATATACACACGAAATTGGACCTAAATGCACAGAACGTTAGTCGCTGCTCGGGACGTGATTGGGTGAAATTCATATTTAGCGCCCAATACACGCACTATCGGTATTTCCGTTAACTATTTGCGAGGTTTAGGTAGATGGCATCAGCGAAAATCGAGTTGATAAGTGCAATACATCAGGACCGGACTTACAACAGAATGTACTTGAGTGTTGTTAGATTACAAAACCGGTATGAATTATTTATAAATAATTGAAGTGATGATTACTTCTCATAATTCAGGTTGAATTGTGGTACTACATGGGTGAATGGAGCTATATTTAAAATAACATTGTGACATTTTCGAAAGAATAAATATACTGAACAGTGCGTTCTTATATTGAGCATTCCTTTGTGTTCCAAAAATATTCACTCATTCATGGAAAATATCATCGTAACAGAAAATTTACGATGGGTAAATTTACATGTTACACACCCCTCCTTCCTCAAGAAAATAAAAATTGTAGAAACAAACGACAATTTTTATTGCTACGAATCGAGTAAATTTTGTTTCTTTCTGTGCGCGCCTTAACCTAGCTAAAAATACTTCCTATCTACCTATATTATGAACTTACTACTAAAGGCCTTTTTTATACTCTAACTATTTACAGCCTAGGTACTCATCTGACCCAGCTCGAATCCGAAATTACGACAAGAAATCAGGTAAATCTATATCTCCTTCTATTACTCTACATCAGATCGCAACTCTTCATTGCTCAGAGAAATATCAGACATAGAACCATGATAAGGTTTGAGATCCTGTATATGCCATGTCCCAGCATCACTGCCATTTTCATGAATGAGGACATATACAAGCTTTGACATTTTCTTTTTAACCTCACAAAGAACATATCGTGGAGCCAATTTTCGAGTAAAATCATTAGCAGCATTTGATAAAACGACATTTCTCTTCCAGACCTTGTCTCCCACGAAAAACTCTTTATCACGCCTTCGCAAATTGTAATATTTGGCGTTTTTTTTGTACGCGGCATTAATTTTCTCCTGAACATCTTTATATATTTCAGACAATTTTCCCAAATTTTCAACCCAATGATCACGACTCACTAAATCAATCTCAACATTTCCTTTGCCGTAATATTTCCCATTACAAGGTACCTCCCTACCGAAATTTAAAAAAACTGGGCTATAACCCGTAACCTCATGTACTGCAGTTCTCAAGGCATACCCGATCTTTGGTAATTCTTTATCCCACGTTTTGTGACTCTTATCTATATAGCAACGAATAGCTGTACTGATGCTTCTGTTAGTCCTCTCTACATAATTTGCTTGTGGATGATAATATGGTGTATATAAAATATTGGAATCATAATTTTCTACCAATTGTTGTATAGCTTTACTAATAAACTGCCTACCGTTATCACATACAATATGCTGAGGAACTCCGTACGTAAGAAAAATCTCATTTTCCAAAAACCGAATAATACTACTTGATGTTGCCTTCCTTAAGGGACAAATTAGTGGATATTTGGTGAACCAATCACTTGCTACTGAAATATATTGATAGCCGGAAGAACTTCGTGGTAACGGACCCATTAAATCTAGTGCGATTACTTGCCATGGATAACGAACTTTTCTTTCGGAACCTATCAATCCAAACTTAGCATAATTTGGAGATTTTTGAGCAGCACATACGTGACAAGTTTTAACATATCTATATATATCTCGCCGCATTTTTGGCCAATAATAAGTTGAGAATATTCTAGAATGAGTTTTGAAATACCCTGCATGAGATGAAGTGGATACATCATGACAAAGCTTTAAAATTTGAGATCTCTGACTTTTTGGAACTAATAACTTCCACTCAGAAATGTTGGTATCTATTGGTATTTTCGAAGGGACTAACTTATAGACATAACCCCCTTTGACCAGCCATTGAGGATACTTATCGGGATTAAGTGAAATATTTTTTTGCATTTTTTTATAAAAGGAATCTAAGTTATCTAATTTAATATCAAGAGAGATACAATCATCTGGATTACTAACCGCTAAAACCTCTTCTTTCCTAGACTCATCAGGAGCATTTTCTACAGGACTTCGTGACAGTGCATCCGGTACTATATTTAATTTGCCTTTTCGGTGAACAATTTCAAAATCGAATTGACTCAAACGAACACTCCATCTGGCAATTCTACCAATAGGTTCTTTGATTTTAAACATCCATTTAAGTGATGCGTGGTCTGTGACAAGGGTAAACCTAACTCCTTCTATATATGCCCTAAACTTCTCACAAGCGAAAATACATGCCAAACATTCTTTTTCTGTTACACTGTAATTTCTTTCATTTTTTGATAGACTTCGTGAGGCGAAAGCTACTACCTTCTCCTGATCATTTTGAATTTGAGTTAAAACACAACCAAGTCCAGTATCGGATGCATCACACTGTATAATAAATGGTAAATCAAAATTTGGACTTGTTAATATGGGAGCTGAAACGAGTGCTTGTTTGATGTCGATAAAAGCTTTCTCTGCTTCTCTAGACCAGATAATCTTTTGACCCTTTCTTTTATTGTGTAATAAATTATTAATTGGAGCTATCAATGTTGAAAACTGAGGAATGAAACGTCGATACCAACTGCATAAGCCTGTAAAACGTTTGATTTCGGTGGTAGTCTTAGGTTGAGGGAAATTAACCATAGCTTTCACTTTATCAGGATCAGTTCTAAGTCCGCAGCGGTCGATTACAAAACCTAAATATTTCGATGAAGATCTAAATAACTCACATTTTTCAAAATTAACTGTTAAATTTGCATCCTCTAATCGCTTGGCAACTTCATGTAATAATCTTATATGTTCATCAAATGAGCTACTTACTATGATCAAGTCATCCAGGTAAACAATTATATTTGGCTCCATTTCTGGTCCAAATATGGCATCCATTAGTCTCTGCTGACACTGCGCAGCGTTAGATAAGCCAAACGGAAGAACTTTAAATTGAAATAACCCCCTACCCGGTACCGCAAATGCTGTTTTTTCTCTTGAACTAGTATCCAAAGGAATTTGCCAGAAAGCACTTCGAAGGTCTACCGAAGACATGTATCGCGCATGACCTAACATTGATAAAATTCTGTCTACTACAGGCAAAGGATAACAATCTTTCTTGGTCAGAGAATTCAATTTTCGACCGTCGAAGCAAAAACGGAAACTTCCACAGGGTTTCTTCACAAGTAGGACTGGTGAAGACCAATCACTGGAGGAGGGTTCAACTACGTCCAATTTTATCATTTTATCCAACTCTTTATTGAGGTGATTGAGCATGTAAGGAGACATAAGGTATTGCCGTTGCTTTACTGCTTGAGCCCCGCCAGTGTCTATATGGTAAATCATTTTATTGGTTCTTCCCAGCTTTCCTTCCCTACTGAGATTTTTGAATTTATTTATGAGTTCATTGAGTTGACCTCTCTGTTCAGCTGACAAATTTCCTAAAGTTTGTATTTTGTTACCTAGGAATCTATTTTCATTCAAATCTTCCAAACAAGCAATATTGATTTTGTCTTCCCTATAAAGGACCCCGCACTAATCTTATGGAAAACCGGTTTCGGTGAAAATCGCTGAAATTTCAATATGATGTCGCCCATGCCATCCTGAATAAAAGTTATCATTGCGCCAACTCTCTGAATGCCCGCGTTTGGATTCTACAGGGGGTCAAAGTTCGATATTTTGACGATTTTTCAAAAAATCCGGAATTTCATTTTCATTGTATCGATCTGAATTTTTATAATGGAATAGTCCACAATATGTGCATCAAAAAGTTCAAATGACAAAAGTTTCTAGAATCAAAACTGGCGGGTATACAGAGGGTTGAACTTTGTTTTTGGTAATTTTAATCGAACTTTTTTTGAGAAAATATTCGTTTTCCTGCAGATCCATGTGCAATTGATGTTACTTACAGTACATAAGAGGGCGATCATATTTTGCATTTGAACTAACCATCCAACTTTAAATATTTGAAAGGTACGGGGCGATCAAAAATATATTTTCAATTTCGGAAAAATGTATCCCTTTGTATAGTCAGCTTTCACCAATATATTCAGCTGATTTTTTGAAACTATGTAGCTAACATACATACAAATGTGTCAACGTCTGTGCTCATTAATCTGAATCCAAATAAAGTTGCGGCGATGGTCCAAAAAATATGGAGAAGGGATGTTTCGGAATAATTTGGAAATGATATTTCTTTTGTGCCTCTTTAACGTTTTTAAAAAGCCAAAGACAATTTTAAAAGATCAGATTAACACAATTTACTGTACTAAAATAACAACATTTTCGTTTCCAAGACTTGTACCTACTACTTTTCTGTGCAAGTAACTGTATTATTCCATATCCAAAATAGAGCAGTCCTTGGAATGTCATTCGATTGCTGTCAGAGTTATGGATGTTTTTGATAGCAAACATATTTTGATGTGTTGAACGTAGATGAAATGTTAGTATTTTCTAATAATTAGAGAATCGGTTGATGTTTTGGTCATCAATTACCTGTTTTCTTTTATTTTCTGCTCTTCGAAGTTAAATAAGGTGAGATAATCATTATATTCAATTGTATCTCATATTTGAATATTCCCAGGTCATCATGGCCTATCAAAATCAAGTAAATTGCTTTGTATGCGATACCCGATCAAGACCAGCTCGAATGTCACATCTTCTTCATGGAGAAGAACATTTGGAAAAGTGTCAAATAGCTATTTCTAAGCGGGATGCACGAGGTGGTCCCCCTCTCATCATAGGAGAAGAAACAAGAATATGTTTAAACTGTAATCGATCTATTATGAATGAAATAAGGGACTTGACGATTGATCCAACTTGTATAAGACTTAATGTTTTGACACAAACATCGAGCCATACATGCTTCATCTGCAATGCCGCCGATGATCAGCAAACTCTATCCAATAAATGCAGGGCCAATATTTTTGTTCATCGAAATATATTCATCCCGGATAACGTGAAGGCGTGCAGACATCATCTCGATGATAACGGTTTCATTTTGCCATTTCTATTACCAGGAATCCAGTTTGTAAATAGACCTTATCTGATAAAGGGACAGCAACTATCCATTTTCCTTCAAGGGCTTCGTTTTGTGGCTATTGAACACTCCAGCTATGAAGATGAGAACAATTTCAGTGAGGATGAGTTTCAGGCAATATCTCCTATAACCAAAGAACAATTTCGTAGTCTTTTTATGTTCTGTGATATGGTTCCGCAGGAACATGGTTATAGATATATAACGAAAAAAGACCTTATGACATTCCTCTGTAAATTGCGTCAGGGTCTGTCGGATGATTTCTTGAAGGTAATATTCCATTATCCCTCTAGGCAAGTCACCAGCTTAGCAATTTCTAAAGTAAGACAGTCTTTGATGCAAAGATTCGTTCCATCGAATATCGGCTTTGCAGCCATCGATAGGAATGTGTATATTAGAACGCATGTGAGTGAGTTTTCCAATATTTTATATAACCCGACCCCAGCCAACCCGAAGGTCATCGTTTACATCGACGGATCATACGCCGCCATAAATAAAAGTTGTAATTTCAGGATATTGCGCCAATCTTTCTGCCGGTACAAGGGACATCATCTGGTGAAACCAGTTTTGATTGTGGCCCCGGATGGATATATACTGAGTATTCAAGGACCTTATTTCTCAGACGCTCGCAACAATGACGCAAGAATTTTGGAGAATCAGTTTGAAAGAAACTTAGAAGACATGAGGGGATGGTTTAATGAAGGTGACATTTTTGTTGTGGATCGGGGTTATCGAGATGCCATACCCTTACTGAATAATCTTGGCATACAATATGAAATGCCCGCGATTGTTCCACGAGGGCAACAACAGCTTTCCACCGAGGAAGCAAATAAATCTCGATTAGTGACGAAAACTAGATGGATAGTTGAAGCAAGAAATGGACATTTGAAAAGCATGTTTGAGTTTTTTGATAAAACGATCGAAATGCCACACGTACACAATCTTAGCGATCTATATCAAATCGTTGGTGCACTCATCAACAGCTTCCACCCCCCAGTCTCAATGAGAGGTGCCAATGCTCAGCTGGCACAAGAATTGTTACGGAAATCACAGGAGGTAAATGTCGTCCAGGCTCGAGTGGAAGTGGACAATCTTCATCTGAGAAATGGTCAATGGGTCCGTATGAATGGAAACCTGATTCAAAACTTTCCTCGCCTTACGATAGAATATCTAAGAGATTTGACCGTAGGTATATACCAAGTTAAACTTTCACCTTCGTATATACAGGATAAATTGCAAAGGGAAGAAAATGAAGAGTTTCAGGTCGATATTTTCGAAGAGGAACCTGGATTCATGAGAGTCAGGGTTTTTTCGAGGTTCAGAAATGCCACAAAATATCAACTGTGGATCAAATATAATGATGGAGAAGAACCTGATGAACCAAACGAGCCCATATTAGGATATTTTTGTACTTGTAAAACCGGCGCCAGAACTTTAGGAACATGTGCGCATGTTGCCAGTGTTCTATGGTATCTTGGTCATGCTCGACATGACCCCAACAGTCGATACCCCTCAAGTTCCCTACTAAACTCAGTAATGGACGCGGCAAATAGACCACAACAAATGGTTCCTGATGGTGCGCTTGAAATAGTTGGGTAGTGAAACGATGACAGTCATGCCGGTGAATAAACTCCTCACAATTTATTTGAATAACATCTCAAAAAACCCAAGACCGGTATGTAGGTGGTCAATTTGGATGCATGACATTTCGTCTGAAGTCTAATTCTTTATTGCGATAGAAATCACTTGCATCCTCATTCTTCATTGCAATTGAATTAACTGCAGATTCAATCATTGTAATGGAAGATTTTTCCAATTATTTCAGAATGTCGCATGCTCTATTCAGTGATATCTATATAAGACCTACCCTACACTGATGAGGGGCAAAACCCCGAAACCGATATAACTCGTTTCGGAAAACGAAATATGAATCGTCCGAAAGGCTGTCTTCATGGAAAAAATGTACTTGCTGAATTGATTCGACTCAGTTCAGTAGCTGTTGTAGTACTATCATCATTTCTGTTTTCTCTGAATCAGCCCATATGCTTGGAATCGTGCTGAATTCATGTTATGTACTTACTTTAATTCATATTTCATATATCTGTCAGTTGCGGTCACAATTTTTTGAAGACAATGGCAGTTGCGAAGACCTGAATATAAACCAAATCATCTCATTTCTCTCTACTTGTTCTTCCGCACACGATCTTTCTCGAGAATATATTGTTTTCATACTGGATTTTCCTAAAACATCGGGTGGAGACAAGGTGGTCCTGGTCCTAATAGAGTTTCTGAATATATAAAAAATATGAATAGTAAACGGATACTTATATTTTTGAAAAAGAAAATTTTTTTGGACCAACCTTTGTATATTCATAAATTCTCATTTCAGATAATTTGGTCATTGAAATGTTTCGAAGTTTGTCTAGTAAACAATATTATTTTCCGTTACAAAGAAATTATTGATTATTCCAGAAATCAAGGAAATACTATACTTCAAAACCCTGTATAATTCAAACCGTGGCATTCGCGTGGTAGGCACTGTAGAACTTTTTGATCAATAATAACTCATCTACATTATATCAGAAAATAAAAGAAATTCACGGACGATTTTAGAAATCATTTCTAAATTATTCCGAAACATCCCTTCTCCATATTTTTTGGACCATCGCCGCAACTTTATTTGGATTCAGATTAATGAGCACAGACGTTGACACATTTGTATGTATGTTAGCTACATAGTTTCAAAAAATCAGCTGAATATATTGGTGAAAGCTGACTATACAAAGGGATACATTTTTCCGAAATTGAAAATATATTTTTGATCGCCCCGTACCTTTCAAATATTTAAAGTTGGATGGTTAGTTCAAATGCAAAATATGATCGCCCTCTTATGTACTGTAAGTAACATCAATTGCACATGGATCTGCAGGAAAACGAATATTTTCTCAAAAAAAGTTCGATAAAAATTACCAAAAACAAAGTTCAACCCTCTGTATACCCGCCAGTTTTGATTCTAGAAACTTTTGTCATTTGAACTTTTTGATGCACATATTGTGGACTATTCCATTATAAAAATTCAGATCGATACAATGAAAATGAAATTCCGGATTTTTTGAAAAATCGTCAAAATATCGAACTTTGACCCCCTGTAGAATCCAAACGCGGGCATTCAGAGAGTTGGCGCAATGATAACTTTTATTCAGGATGGCATGGGCGACATCATATTGAAATTTCAGCGATTTTCACCGAAACCGGTTTTCCATAAGATTAGTGCGGGGTCCTTTCCCAAATATTTTTTTTGAAGTCTATTTTCAATTGAAATTTTTTACAGAAATCACTTCCCAAAATGAAAGAATAATTCAAAGATGGTACCACCAAGAATGAAATGATTTTACAAATGTTTCCGACGCAAATAGGTAGGTCTATGGAGCCTTGAACTGTCTGTTTGACACCGTCAGCAGTAGTTACATATTTATCAAAAGTCTTTCTGATCTTCAAACCAAAATGCTCAATCACTTCTATACCTGAACTTCCTATCACCGAATTATTCGCACCAGAATCCAACAGTGAGATGATTTCTTTACCTAACAAATTTATTGAAACATATGGCCTGTTGTCATTTTCTTTCTGTGTCAAAACTGGAGCTAGAGAGCCTTTTTTTGATTCTAATTTTTTCATTTTCTTCAAGTTTTCCTTTACAAAATTTATTGCAGTTGCTTGTTCCGCTGTAGGGTATTGTGAAAGTTTATCATTATTTCAATTATTGGCCGAAATATTTGAAGGTAGAGAGTGGCCAAACAAATTTACTTTTACCTCCTCCTCACATTTTTTGAACACTTCGAACAGTCAGCAGTTCTTTTTCCTGGCTCGCCGCAACCAAAACAAAAGACGTTACGTCTCTGGGTACAATTTCTGAATGTGTGATTAGCCAACTTGCAATTCCAGCAAATAATTGTTTTATCATTGCTTCTGCTGTTACCAGGCCTCGTAGAACTTTCTAGATTAACAAATGACTCTACTGCAGCTTGATTACTACTAGAAGGATAAGTAACATTACTATTATAATTCCGCCGTGATTTCTGAGTATAATTTCTAGACCTATTATTTTGAGAATTAACAAAACATGCTGAGCGTTCATCTCTTGAGTCTTGAGGAGAATCACTGACACCTAAACCCAATTCATGCTCCAAAGAGTTAATTTCTGACCTGAATGACTTTTTTTCTCTGTTATCCCTAAAAATTTCCTCGAAAACTTTAACATCTTCCACTAATTCCCCGATGGTATTGTACTGTTTCAAAGCTAAACGTTCAATATACTCTCTTTTCATATTTTTTCTAATCCACTTGATTCTCGTGGTGACCGCAGGAGCAGTACTCAATCTGTTGAATAATTGTTCCATGATTGCAACATAAATTACTATCGATTCATCAGTGTTCTGTTTCCTATTTTTAATTGATCCCCAAAGTTCTTCATCATAATCCTCACTCAAAAAGTCCATTTGAAGTCGTTCTGCTAAATAATCCCAATCCTTAACATTACCTGAATCTCTCACATGTCTTAGCCATAATAAAGCTTTTCCAGAGAATAAATCTACAGCTGATGCGAAAAGTTATTGTTTGTTAACCTGTCTGGCTGTTGCAAGTTCATTGATTCTCTCTAAGAAATATTTAACCCCTAAAGTTTTATTTGTACCATCAAACTTAATATCCCATTTGAAAAGTAAAACCGGTTTGGCATTTGAAGGAATTAATTGAAAACTATTATCTGAATTGGCATTATTCATAAATGAAGAACCTAAATCCACTACTGGCGCAGCATTTGTGTCTTGATCTCTTACAATTTTATCCTCTGATTCTGATTCTTAAAATAAACACGTTGCATAAGCTTCATTTTTATAAGATACTTCCGCCGACACCTTTGAATTTACTATCATTCGTTGAATTCGAGCCGCTACATGGATCAACCGTGACTTCAACCTTTGATATAAAGAATCTTTCGTAGAACCTTCAAAGTCTGGAATTAAACTTTTTATACTTTCCAATGTTTTGTCTATCTGTAATCGATCATCATGAAATGAATAGTTGGGATCGGAAATTTCAATATTGTTGGGATTTTTTGACATTGCTTTAGCTAAAATTTTTCTCTTATCTTGCATATCGCGATTTGTGATAATGCCTCTAATTTTAAGTTCATAATCGACTTCATCAATCAAGAGGTGTCTTGTTTTGAACTGAAACTCAGCCATTTTATAGAACAATTCGAATCACACTGTACAGTATACTCAAACAATATCGAATACCACAAGATACTATCAAATTTCTAACAATCAGTGCAAGTGACCAGGAAAGAATCCAGACAAAAACGACCTTGGCAATAAATATTTCCCAAGTTTACAATAACGAGAATCACTATGAGCAATTTTTTTTTTTTTATTTATTTTTTTTTACGAACATCCACTCAACTCATCTGGCCTCACTCGATGGGCGCCATTTCTTTGTCACCCTCTTTTACTCTAAAACTCCAAAAAAATCTTTATTTCACTTAGGTGATGACTAAGGCACCGGCAGCCGTTCGTCAGGGAGCACAAGGCGTGGTAAGTGTAGATGAGTTGAATGTTGCCAGGGCGCCACTCACTTTTGTAATTATGAAAAATAAGAAAAACCTGTAATTGTATTTTTCAAAGAAAACAATAGATAAACTCAATTCGTATTCAATCGTTGGTATGAACGAATCATCGGTTTCCACAAACAGGAAGGATACTTTCTTAAAATACTTCAACTTAGTGAATTCCAATACATAATATGAAAAAGGTAAATAATTACCGCGGTATAGATCTATATCGGGTGTACACGCTTTTTTTCCTTCACCTTACGATACCTCTAATAAAATATTGTCTCCAGAAAAGAACAACGTACACGTAGATTCACTTTTGAATCCGTAAATGATAATTTCAGCATGAAATTTATAACATGAATTGCTATGTAATGATAAAACAAATTGCTCAATTTTCGTTAGTGCAAATGTAAATAGAAATGTGAAAACTAAATCAATATAAAATATGAAGTGGGAATGCCAATGTTGCCAGTGGAAATACCATTTGGAAAATGAAACGCTCTGACCTTGTCAGATCCTTGACTGTAGGCACAGCCGACTTGGAAATTAAAACAGACTGGATCGCAGTACTGCTCGGCCCCAGAACTGAGGATTCGGTTGAAATACGGGCCTGGGAAGTCTCGCCACTGCTTTTCTAGGAATGAACTCCTCCAACGAGTCTGACAAAAAAATGGAATTCTGAGACGGCCAACGGATTTCAGGATTCTCGATTACAAGATTCTCTCCAAATGTATTGATTGAGGTGGTGAATGAATATATCAACTGATGACTCTGAGGAGCTGGCGTATCACAAATATAAACCTCAGTCAAAATCTGGGAGTTTTTCGCCCGGGAAAGAAAGGCCGACAGATCTGATTGAAAGAAAAACCTGGGTTAGATTCACTGTCGCAATTTCAGAGAACGTTTTGAAACTCACCTCCCAAAGGGATGGCCACTTTTTCCGAACAAACACCAAGAACAACATACAACAAATAAATGTTAGCTTGAATGCCTCCATCTTCACCACTTATCGAAATTGGAACTAAAAAAACTGCTTCCTGCCTACTAGTGCCAGAAAAGATTCCTCGAGAAAATATACAATATACACACGAAATTGGACCTAAATGCACAGAACGTTAGTCGCTGCTCGGGACGTGATTGGGTGAAATTCATATTTAGCGCCCAATACACGCACTATCGGTATTTCCGTTAACTATTGGCGAGGTTTAGGTAGATGGCATCAGCGAAAATCGAGTTGATAAGTGCAATACATCAGGACCGGACTTACAACAGAATGTACTTGAGTGTTGTTAGATTACAAAACCGGTATGAATTATTTATAAATAATTGAAGTGATAATTACTTCTCATAATTCAGGTTGAATTGTGGTACTACATGGGTGAATGGAGCTATATTTAAAATAACATTGTGACATTTTCGAAAGAATAAATATACTGAACAGTGCGTTCTTATATTGAGCATTCCTTTGTGTTCCAAAAATATTCACTCATTCATGGAAAATATCATCGTAACAGAAAATTTACGATGGGTAAATTTACATGTTACAAGTCTGACACACAAATTCTGAACTATTTGAATCTTCTGTTGATATTGTTTATTCAAATGACAGCCATATGGCAAATCAGAGTAATTGAATAGATATATTGCACCAAGGACTCTCATAGCATTTTCATTGCATTCAATGAAAGTATACGCCTATTGCTGAAAATTGTTTTTAAATTTATGTAGAAAGAAGTTCATCTACGTGCTGCTCGAACCTCAGATATTTATCGAATATGACTTCAAAATTCCTCAAGTGATTCACCAATTCCAGACGACTATTGTTGATTCCCACGGCGATGAGAGGTTCAATTTTTTTTTATTCAGGAACAAATGGAATTACAGTCGATTTACTTGAGTTAATAATGAGACCGTGCTAATTGAAAGACCTATCAAAGAATTCAGATCATTTAATCTTACACAAGCGTCCTCGATTCTATCAGGAGGAAAGGAATAGTAGGGTTGGGTATCATCAGCATATAAGTTGAGTTAGCAGTATCTAGGTGATCTTGCCATGTCAGCGGTATGGAGACTGAATACCAATGGATCCAAAAAGGAAACTCTGAGGGACACCGGCCCGTAAATGGCCAATAGAGTACCTCCAATGTCCGCTCTAGTATTTAAGAGAGTGTTGGATAAATGCTTATTTCTCTGAGGTCTTTCAGTTCAGACGGATTAACTTTTTTCGGTTATGGTTCTTTGAAAAGTCATTTTCCGACCTTCAATCACTTATAACTCGAAAGGAGTGCGTTACCCTCTCCGCACGCATCAGGGTTACTTGCGTCGCGCTGGGAAAGGATTATATTACAACATTTTCGGGATCAATGGAGGTGAAAAAATATGACTTTCAAGTAAAACTCTTCCATGGGCTTGATTCAGAATATTCGGCAGAAGTGGAATGTGTTTTCTCTAATCTGCTACTAATTTTTCGACCCTTGAACACATATAACTCGAAAGGGGCGTTTTTCGGTCAGTTACACTGTGTGGCTTCTTTTTAGCAGTGCACCGCTCATTTACATGGAATTGTTGAAGTTCTGATATGTATTTACATTCACTGAATGAAAATCTGTCGAACTTGTACGCATTTGATTCAAAGGGAATTGGAACAATACTGTCAATTTTCAAGTTAATCAGTCATTTGTCATAATCGTCATACAAAATTATTCAAAATCTCTTCACTTTTCAACATTTTGTATTGAAAAAATTGACGAATGAATTACCGAACGATTTCTGATACTCTATATACTCTATTTTGAGAATGGGGTAGAATTAATTAAGGTGAAATATTGTTCTTTTGAATGCGAGTTTACTCTACGCCATTCTTGACTTGAACTATAATACATAATATGAGTATGACTATGTGTCGACTCTGTTGATTTCAGAATGCGTCGGAACCTGTACGAAGGGCTCTTTATTTAGAGAAGGTAGCGATTCAGGGTAGGAAGCACAATTTCATGCCGATAGAAGAAGGTGTAAGAAGGATGAGACAAGGGCTTTTTGCATTTCACATGGAAACTGGACCAGGATATAAATTAGTTGGTGAGTGCTTTTGAGTAAAGTCACAATATTACTTCAGACGCTCATCCTCCCAATCAATTCAAATTATATGGGTGAAAGTGAAACGAATTCGAAAACAGAGAAAGCTCATATAAGTATCCAGATTGTTTGTCAATATCTATTTTTCTCTATAATTGATGTACTCATCTTGGCAGCCACTCCGCTCAAGTAGTTTTTCTTTTGCAGCCGAAATATTTGAAGAGAGCGAAAAATGTGGCCTCAAAGAAATACAGTATTTGCAAGTCATCGATCCCTGGCTGGCTATACAGAAAAATTCATCTTACAAAAAGTTTTTGAAAATTGGGTAAGAAATTTGTTATATCACTTAGTTGGAGATAACCGGAATAATGTTATACTCAACACATTCCTACGAAAAGTTATTCGCATTGGGAGATTAGTAGATTGACAACCAAGTGGAAGTCTTACATTTTCGAGTAACCGTAGTGATTGCTTCTCAAGGCGTTCTTCACTACCTTGTAACCTGATGAAAGGAATTTTTTTTCAAGTATGTCTTGAGACATTTCAGCCATTATTAATTTTGTCGTCTCAGAATATTGATGGCACTCACAACCAGAACCTCACTATTGAACTATTGTATAACGAATTATCAACTTCACAGGTTATTTCCGCATACCGAGTGTATGGAAAGTTTGTCAACCTAACTCCTGAATGCGCCATCAAGAATATAACTATCGATTCTTGTCTCCAGAACTTTATTTATATGAATGTCGATTATTGCAGTTTGCGAAAAATTCAGGAAAGTGGTATTCAAGCCAGAGAAGTCGGTCTGATATATCCTAAGAAGCCCGTATGTACATCCAGAGGATCAACTTTCATAAGCGTTGGCTTGGTGGATTGTTACCCTGCTGCGGTGGTATTAGCAGCTGGTGCTATTATTGCTGCTATTGTTTGTTTTATGGAATTGGTAGTGTTTTATAGGTGAGTACTGGGTAGTATGATTTGGCCGGTAGCCCATCCTCTTCCCACTACTAGCACTCGGGCTTGAATTACGTCACACAACATCGACCTCTTGATGCTCCTGATGACATAATGGTTGTCCTTGGTATTCATTGATGATGTAGTTGATGACTTCGAAAAACTTCCACTCCCGTATTCAATTGAGACAACCTGAAGTATCCGATTAGGTGGTTGTCATGCCCAAAAGTGACTGCAATAGCTCACCACCAGAAATGGATATCGTGATAAAGGTGGGAATATTCCTGTTGGATGAGATGAGTATAATCACTTTCAGATTAAGTTTCTCAAAACATAGCCTAGGGCAGTTCACAGCAAGCATCATTCAATATATGAAATTGAAAGTTGAACCGCAAATTACATACTTGGGGAAGCAAAGTTCTCGAAAATCTGTTGGTGCAAAAATCTAGATCTTGAGCTGAATTTTCAGAATTCATCATTATCGGATGAGCAATTTTTTTAGTGCATTAATTATTTTTGTGTCGCATACTTTGTATTCATCATAAGTAACAGTTTTCAGATCAAATGTCAAGTGCTATCCACGCAGATCTCATAATCATGTCTTGTCGTGTTCCACGTGAATAACACATTACACACGACATGGAAACTACTTATGACAAATTCAGAGAATAGCAAACTCCGAAAAAATATATGTGCTCGGAAGAAATCCTGATATGGACAATTCTCAAACCGCAGGAGACAAAGTCTGTACGGAAACGGAATGGTTAACATTGTCGATAAACGTAGTGCTTCTGAGGGACCTACAGATTTTTAGACTTTTTCGGTAGTGCATTTGCAATTCGAACGGTAAAAAAACTTGAAGAACCTACAATGTTTACAGTATCCCCGAGTAAATAGAGTGTTTGAGACAAAAGTAGACCTCTCCCCACTTCACCTTGAATGACCTTCGATGTGTCCGCAACATTGACCATGAATGACCTTGATGACGACGTTGAATGACCTTTGGTGTGTACACCATATTGACCTTGAATGACTTTGAAAACGAGTCACCTTGAATGAACTTTGGTGTGTACTATCAAGCGCATGCAATTTTCACCTTGAATACCCTCGAGTGTTGGCATGGTCTTGCTTGAAGAGCATTGCCCTTCAATCACATTGGTGAATTCATGTTGACTTACGAACAACCTTGAGCATTTTCGATATCGAAGATTTTTGTCCATTATGTATATAGGGTGGCCCACCACATTCGCCTCGATATTTCTACGAGAAATGAAGAGAGTTAGGGAAAACATTTCAGCACAGTCATATGTTGTTTCATGGGGAGCATATTTCAAAATTATTTTGAAATATATAGGGTGACCCACAAAAAAATTACATACCAAAGTTATATTTATTCTCATGAAACACCCTATATTTTTTCATATTTTCCGATACTATAGACAAAATAAAGGGTAGTTACTATTATATTTTCAATACCTAAAACTAAACGTTTCTGAGAAATTTTGAGAAATTCAAAAATACAGATCATAATTTGAAAATTGTTTTCACCCTGTAACGTGAAACAAGATGCTCGTGATTAAATGTACTGCTTAGCTCAGAGGTTAAAGTTAATGACTACATGCAATTTTTAATGCAATATTATACAGAGTGGTGAAAAAAATTGCCTCAAAATTTGGACACACATTTGAATGAATAACTTCTTAAAGTTGAATGGAACACCCCGTATTTGGTGGCGTAATTTGACGCATAATTAGATTCCCTTCAAAACTATATTAGGGTTCCCTATACCTATCTCTTTTGATTTTCAGACAAAAGGCGTTTTTATATTTTACTTATGAGTAATTTTTTTATCTTAAAAATGAAACACACTGTATTGTGATGAAAAGCAAAAAAGCATTTTTGAAGTCATTTTATCGAAAAATGAAGAATCTCAAATAGTTTAGTATTTTAATAAATGTTCAAAATGGTGTCCATTATTCCCGATGCTTAGGCGAACTCTTTCTTGAAATGAGTGCTGAACTGTGGATAATATATTTTGCGGTATTGCGGTATCATATCCTGAGGTTTCGTTGGCTCTGTATCGTAAACAATACTCTTGATATATCCCCATAAAAAATAGTCGGGACTGCTAAGGTCCGGAGACCTGGCTGGCCAGTTCTGTGGACCTCCTCGTCCTATCCATCTATTTGAATATTGTCGATCTAGGTCGTTTCTAACACGTCTATCAAAGTGTGCAGGAGCACCATCTAGCTGCATCCACATACGTTGACGAATATTAATAGGCATGATTTCCAACAGCACAGGCAAATTATCCCTAATGAATCCGAGAAGTATGACGCCGTTTAAGTGATTATCAAAAAAGTGAGGACCTACCACTTGCATTCCAATTATTCCACCCCACACATTAACATATCATCTGTGCTGGTGATCAAGGGTTCTGAAAATATAAGGGGTTTTCGTCACTGTAATAGTGAAAGTTATTTCTGTTAACTAATCCGTTGTTATGAAAAGTTGACTCATCGGAAAAAAGCACATAATAAAAAATATGTTCTTCATCACCAAACTTTTCTAAAACCCATAAACAAAAATTCAGTCGTCGATCATAATCTTCTTCAAAAAGCTGTTGATGTAAATCAATGCGATACGGGTGGAATTTGTACTTTTTAATTATTCTTTGGATACTCTGTCTGCTTAATCCAGTTGTTTCGCATATTTTTCGCTGACTTGTGAGAGGCTGTTCAACTAGAGATAAAATCACTGAATATTCATTTTCCTCATTTCCAGTAACTGGTTTTTGCCGTTCTTGCATATTATAAGATACACTGCCTGTTCTTTGGAAAAGATGCAACAATTTTTCCAATGAACGCATGTTAGGATGATTCCTGTGGATACCTTCGGGCATATACTCTTGACACCAATGAACAGTTTTCTTCACCCTCACCGATTGTAAAAATCATATCAATTCGTTCTCGCTGGGGATAAGTTCTCATTTTATAATATTTCAAGAAGACAATTTTAAACTAGTTTAAGACAATGATAATGATTTGATTAACAAGTTGTCGCTGTCAAATATTTTCTATTTCATAATAATAATCAACGTCATCTAGGCCAGAGCTTACTTTCATCGAAAATATATTATAATAGGTTTTATAGAAAATTGTAAATGTATGTTCTTTTACTCCCACCCGTAAATATGCTGATTTCTTGATAGTTTACTGAACGGATAAGTTGGCAATTCCAGTCAATTGTACGGATATGAGTTCATATCCACATTGGTTGGAAAATGAATTCCACAAGCACAGAGAACAAAATAATTGTTGCTAGGGTACCCGCCTATGGCATCGTGCCCAAACTTCGTCCTCGTGCGATATGGCCACCATATCCACTCTTGTTGTACAAACTACTATTTTATTTACCCCATATTGTAATTTTGTTATTTATTTTAATATGAAGTCTGATATATTTGCTAAGAAACAAGCGAATTCAACATATTTCGCCTCAATAATTGAGACGCATCATATTTCAAAGAATGCTGTTTATGCGAGAGTGAAAATATTGCGAGAATTACTAATAATATATTAAACTAGCTGACCCGGCCACGCGTTACTGTGGCTAAAGTTTTTATTATATTACATTATAGTAAACAATCTAAGAGGAACAATTAGAGAACATCAGTCACGGAGTCCACTATGCTTTTTCACACAGATGGTATTTGTAAAAAAATATGGTGATCTCCTTATTTGACTTTCTACTACTATAACCCTTTAGTACAATGAAATTATTTACGAACAAAGACGAAACTGTTGATGTTGGTATACAAATTCACTGGATTGAGATTTGAAGGGGAAGTACGTTGAACAAAAATGTTCATACACTTGATATTAAGCAGAAATCAATAGGTACAAAATAAAAATTTATCAGATTTATCATTTCCATTTAATTTTATAACAAATATAAGTATATTACAGTACAATACAGTAAATAACATGTGACGCTTAAACTCATGAATGAGGTAGGTAAGGCAGACAGTCTTAAACTTTTGAACATTAATATCTATTTTTTTGAATTATAAATACTATCAATTTCAATTTAATTTAACACCAATCGGTGCACAATGTTTTTGGTTAACCTGTCTTCAGCTAACACAAATAGATTCGACGTTTTCCCAACACGTGAACACGCAACATATAGTTGCCCATGAGAAAAACATGGATTTTCCAAATCTAAACCATTTGTGGTTGTGCATGACCTTCTGCTGTCCTGATTCTTTGAGCTGGATTTCTTGATTCAATTTGTTCTGCCAACTGATGGGCTCAGCAGCGCCATCTATTGATTACTTACTCAACCCAGTCGAAAGGTATCGACATCTGTTAGAATCATTTGGAGTTAACAGATAATTGTGACTGTCAAATAATAACAGACAAATAATTAGCAATAAATTAAAATTGCGACTATAATTTGAGATTTAAACTATCCTATCTCTCAAGTTGGATCGAACTGCACATGGTGTGCGAATTTTATTAATATATATATATATATATATATATATATATATATATATATATATATATATATATAATAATAATAATAACATTTATTGATTTCTTTAGGACATCCTAATATACATACATTATTAAAATAGTATTCATTACACATAATCATTAATGTGTACAAGTAATAAATGACAAAGTAATAACAAAATATGAAATGATACTAGCAGGAAGAAGAAAAAATAAATTATGCAATGATTCCATATTGGTTTAAACATGTAGATATACATAACAAATATATTACAAGAAAAAAAGATAAAATTCAGGGGTGAGACTTTATATAGTTGATCAGTTCTTTTTTGAATTGGAAAACATTTATGGATTCTTTCAACGAAAGTGGGAGCTTATTATACTCATTCAAACCTTTATAAAATAATGACTTCGTCGTACTAGTCAAATTGGTTCGAGGAAGGTGAAATTTTTGGGAGCTACTCGCTCTTGTTAGGTGGTTATGGATCTGAGATCTATATAAACAGAATTCTTCAAAATAAGTTGGGAGTAAGTTATGTTTAGTTTGAAAATGAAAATCATTGCTAATTCGAACAGTCTTTGGGAAACAGACAGCCACTGCAATGCACTCAACATGTTTGATATACTGGTATACCTATTCACTTGTAAAATAATCCTCATTCCACGATTTTGTAACTTTTGTAAAGCTGTTACCTTATTTTGGTTGAATGAGTATAAAAGACTAGCACAATAATCAAAATGAGGTTGGATTATACAATTATATAGTGTAATTTTTGAGTACATCGAAAGCTGGGATGAAATTCTTGAGAAAAAATATATTTTTTTAGTGATTTTTCTATAAATATAATCAAAATGAGCATGAAGAGATAAACGATTATCCACCATGAAACCTAGGTATTTGAATTCACTTACGAACTCTATCTCATCATTGGCAATTTGTAATTTCATGTTGTGTCTGTCGATGAGTGATAGCTTATAGCCAGTTGATAAGATCATATATTTTGTTTTGGAGGTGTTAAGTTTCAGCTTATTGCGATTCATGTACTTGAAAACATTTTTTAGTTCATTATTCATTCGATCAGTAAGTGTTTCTATATTATCTCCTGAAATTGATAACAAAGTGTCATCTGCAAAGAGGTTCATGAAATCACAACCATGGATGGTATCTATATCATTCAGGTAGATTAAAAATAATATAGGTCCCAAAACACTCCCCTGAGGTACTCCGAAAACGACCTCGCGAGATGATGACACAGAATCATTTATTTTGGTTACCTGTTCACGTTGTGATAAATAGTCGGTCAGCCATAACAGAACAGTTCCTCTGATACCAATACTTTGCAGTTTGATTAGTAGTATGTGGCGATCAATTGTCTCAAAAGCTCTTTTGAGATCTAAAAATACGGCTATAATATAATGTCCCTCATCTATTGATTCTTTCCATTTTGATATTGTTACTTGTAATGCAGACTCACATGAATGGTGTTTTCTGAAACCCGACTGATATTCCAGTAAAATATCATTATTTTCAAGATATTCGATGAGTTGATTATAAACTGCGAGTTCTAATATTTTCTCGATGCAAGGCAGAGTGTTGATTGGTCTAAATTCCCATGATTTATTCGTGTTAGATACCTTCTGAATTGGCACAAGGACACTGGTTTTGAGCTCCTTCGGAAATTTGCCAGTGCTCAAAGATATATTTATAAAATGTAGCAATGCATGTCCTATAACACCAAACGTGTTTTTAATAAATTTACAATTGAGTATCTCACTGCTGTATTTCGTTTCCATTCCATTGATCAATTCAGACAAGTCTGCTAACTCCAACACCTTGAATTTCTCGAAGGAGTGGTTAATCGATAAAACACTGTTCTCATGAAGTGAAACAGTTTGATCAATGGTGTTTACAATTTCTTGTACACTATCAATAAAATAATTGTTGAATGATTCTGCAATATCTAGATTATTTTTATAAATGACTGTCTGACCATTCATTTTGAAATAAATACCATCAGTGAACGTGTTGCTGTTAGTCTTTGGATTTACAAGTTGTTTGAGTGTTTTCCACATATTACCCGGATTCGACTTATTTTGATCAATTTTTTCATGATAGTAATTTTTTTCTTTGAGTTTCAGTAAATTTACACATGTATTTCGAAGGGATTTATATTGGGTCCAATTCTCCCCAGTTTTATTATTTTTGAAAATCCTGAATGCCCCATCTCTTCTGTCACAATGTATTTTAACCTCGTGGTCATACCATGGTACACTATTTGACTTCAAAGTATATGATCTTTCTGGTGCAATTGAGTCAACAACTGACTCACACTGACTTTTAAAGTCTTCATAAAACATATCCACATCAACACAACTCAACAAAAAGTTACATGAGATCAAACTCAAGTTAATCCTGTCCATATTGCAGTCATTAAGGTTTCTGTATGTTCTTGTGATATTTTGTGCTACATATATATTACAATTTCTCAAATTGACTGTTATTAATGAGTGATCAGTTAAATTTGGGGCATCATGAACAACAGTATTTACATCAAAATTGGTGAGTACATAGTCGACAATGGTGTTGCTATATTGAGCACACCTGGTTATTTGAGTTACAGTTTGTTCAATTCCAAGCATGTTCAACATATTTTTCATTTTTGTGCAATAATATTCGTTACTGAGGAAATTTAAGTTGAAGTCCCCAGCAAGAACACATTTATATTTGGGATCGAACAAAGTTTCACAAATACTTTCAAAATCACCCAAAAATACAGAATGACTGGAATTTGGCGAGTGGTAAAGACAGCCAATAATATAGATTTGTTCATTTAAAGTAACCTTTATAGCTTTACACCAGTAATTTTTCTCAAGTATGAATGATTTATATATAGAAAATTTTATATCTGTTCTCACATACAGTATAACTCCTCCTGTGTGTCTGGACATCGAATCACAACGGATACTATTATAATTTGGGAGGTGAATTTCTGAATCTTCTATATCTCCAGTTGTACGGGTTTCACTTAATAGCAATAAAGCAGGATTATAACATAAGACTCTTACTATAAGCTCGTTTCTATTAGCTAGAATACTCTGAATGTTCAAATAAATGATATCACAATGATACTGTATATTAGGAAGCTTAACATGTTTTTTTTGTAGTTTTATTCACCAAAGTAGGTTTGTTGTTAATATATTTTATTGTTTTTGAGAAATCACCATTATTTTCCATTTCTTGCAGCTGACTCTTGATTTTCATGTAGTAATCTTGTTGCTTCTTTGTTTGATCACTAAATATTCGAAGGTTTGGTAACTCTGTTCGGCTGTTTTTTAGGATATTCAAAGCATCTTCTCGTGACTTGAGAATAACTTTGAGTAGCCTAGGTCTATTACCCATAGTTTTACCAACTCTAAAAACTTTGAAATTACTGATATCAACGTTAAATCTATTAAGTAGATCCTTAGTTACATTCAAATCCTCTTCTAAACGTCTTTGAGGAGTATTAGCCTGGGACTCTTTCAGTCCTCCTATCATGATATTTCGTTCCCTTTTTTGTCTCTCTAGTAGTTCGGATATTACCTCTTCTGCAGATTCATCAATATCTGCGCTTTGGTTATGAGAAGACGATGAATTGTTGGCCAATCTTTCAAAATTTTCCTTCAATTCACTTATCTGCTTAATCAGTGAAGGTACTTTCCAGAATCCTGATTCACAGTCCTCACATAAAAATATAAGTTTTCTTTTTGTTTTCAGCTGGAGACATTTGATTTCTGATCCTGTCAAATTTCCACAGGCTTCTCCACTGCACAGACATTTTTTGCAACTATCACAGGAAAAGAGCTGGGTTGATTCAAAATCACCTTCGCATTTGGAGCACTTTTTTTTATCCATAATTTCTGTGTGAAATCGGAAGAATCTTATGAACCAATCAATGCCCTATTCAAGAATAATGGTACACCACTGGATATATAAAGAGTTCCAGATTTCACGGTCGTTCTTTTTTAAACTCACACTTCTCTTGTTTTTGTTTTTTACTTGTATATTTATGATAAAATAACTGTAACTGTTCGAAGCTGAACAAAGTTTTATATTTATGGATTTCACAACTTGGGAGATGATGTGATAAGGAGCACACTCATATAAATTTTATATTTGATTTCTGACTCTTCACTACTAAAAAACTCGATAAATTGGGAGCAACTGTGTACTCGATGCGATCTTGACACAATATATATATTCCAAGTCTGATTTTTTTGTTATACCACGTTTTATAGTGACTGATGACGTTTCATGTCAAGTCACACGGGAACGCTGTCGAACGGGATAAAAAGTATCCTATGTCCATCTCCTGGCTCTAAGCTACCTCCCTACCAATTTTCAGCCAAATCTCTTCTGCCGTTCTTGAGTTATAAGTGGTGTAACTAACACGACTTTCTTTTATATATATATAATATAGATTTCCATTTAATTTTATAACAAATATAAGTATATTACAGTATAATACAGTAAATAACATGTGACGCTTAAACTCATGAATGAGGTAGGCAAGGCAGACAGTCTTAAACTTTCAAACATTAATATCTATTTTTTTGAATTATAAATACTATCAATTTCAATTTAATTTAACACCAATCGGTGCACAATGTTTTTGGTTAACCTGTCTTCAGCTAACACAAGTAGATTCGACGGTTTCCCAACACGTGAACACGCAACATATAGTTGCCCATGAGAAAAACATGTATTTTCCGAATCTGAACCATTTGTGGTTGTGCATGACCTTCTGCTGTCCTGATTCTTTGAGCTGGATTTCTTGATTCAATTTGTTCTGCCAACTGATGGGCTCAGCAGCGCCATCTATTGATTACTTACTCAACCCAGTCGAAAGGTATCGACATCTTGATTCAATTTGTTCTGCCAACTGATGGGCTCAGCAGCGCCATCTATTGATTACTTACTCAACCCAGTCGAAAGGTATCGACATCTGTTAGAATCATTTGGAGTTAACAGATAATTGTGACTGTCAAATAATAACAGACAAATAATTAGCAATAAATTAAATTTGCGACTATAATTTGAGATTTAAACTATCCTATCTCTCAAGTTGGATCGAACTGCACATGGTGTGCAAATTTTATTAATATATATATATATATATATATATATATATATATATATATATATATATATATAAATATATATATATATATATATATACTTCACTCCACTTCAATCCACTTGTTAAAAACGTCATTACATAGCTGTCATTTTACGTCAATTACATAGCTCTCATTTGCGTTTTGTTATTCCAAGTCTGATTTTTTTGTTATACCACGTTTCATAGTGACTGATGACGTTTCATGTCAAGTCACACGAGAACGCTGTCGAACGGGATAAAAAGTATCCAATGTCCATCTCCTGGCTCTAAGCTACCTCCCTACCAATTTTCAGCCAAATCTGTTCTGCCGTTCTTGAGTTATAAGTGGTGTAACTAACACGACTTTCTTTTATATATATAGATTGATGATTGATACTGAGCGACAGTTGATGAGCACTTACCATGAGTATACGATGCGCACTGGTTTCTCTTTCCTCGTTCAGCCCAATGGACACGAAATAAAATGTTTTTGTGCAAAAAGTGACTTGTAGTAGGGCACAACTCGGGCGCACCAGGGGTGGAGTGAAATCAACTGATATAATATAGACGCGACTCAATGCAATTAATACTATTTGAAACTAATCGATAATAATAAGGATAATAATAAGGAAAAATTAAATATATATACAAGAGGAGAGAAAGAATCTTGAACATTCTCCCCGGCGTAAAAGTTAATTATAACTTTTACTGTGAGAAATGCATTGGTAAAGGACAGAGCTTTACCAATGGCCGCTTCAAACTACCACTCGCAGTGCGAACAGTTGCAACTCTACATACAGCATCGGTACCAGGATGAAGTTCTATAACTCTACCTAAATGCCACTTAGAAGGTGGCGCTGTTTCATTTTTTATTAGAACCATTGTACCGAGTTCTACAGGAAAATTATTCGGTTGAAGCCACTTTCCTCTCTGTCGCAGAGTATTCAAATACTCCAGGTGCCATCGAGACCAGAAATCCTGATGTAACCGCTGGAGTAGTTGCCAACGTGACAAATGATTCAATTTTAAATGCGATAAATCTGAATCGGGCAAAGCGGAAAGTGGTTCCAATGTAAGAAAATGACCAGCCGTCAATGCCATCAGATCATTCGGATCATTACTCACAGGGCTGATTGGACGAGAGTTCAACAAGGCTTCTATTTGGACAAGAACCGTATAGAATTCCTCGTAGGTTAGTACTTGTTCACCTTTGACTCTGCGTAAATGAGTCTCGACAGATTTCACGCCCGCTTTAGCTCAACCAGAAAAATGAGGTGCAGATGGGGGGTGAAACTGCCAGTTTATGGATTCGGAATCTGCGGCGTTCTGAAATAAGCGTATGATTTGTTTCTGAGCACCGATAGAATTAGTGCCGCAATCGGAAAAAAGTCTGGAGCATCGCCCTCTTCTGGCGATGAACCTCCTATAGGCACAAAGAAATGCCTCCGAGGATAAGTCGGACGCTAATTCTAAATGTACTGCCTTTGTAGAAAAGCAGACGAACAAACAAATGTATGATTCTGAAGCATGTAAACCACGACGTTTGACAGGAGTTGTCAAGAAGGGACCGGCATAATCAACTCCTACGCAAGAAAATGCTTTGATTTGTGAGATTCGCAATTTGGGTAAATCTCCCATTGGGGGTTGATACGGTTTTGGAGCTAATCGCCAACACTTCATGCATTTTGAAACCACCGATGTGATAATACCTTTGGCAGAAAGTATCCAGAAATTTTGAATAATCAAATAATGCAAAGTTTGTACGCCAGGATGAAGATATATATGATGGTTATGCTCTATTATTAAAAGTGTTAGACGATGCTTTTTCGGCAAGAGCAAAGGATGTTTTTTATCGTAAGACAGATCAGATTTACTCAATCTACCCCCAACCCTCAGTAATTCAACTTCATCTGAAAATATATTCAATTCACGAAAAGGCTTGAAAGGTAATCGCTTATTTTTCAATGCAGTTATTTCATCTGGAAAGGTAACGGCTTGAACATGTTTTACTATTAAAATTAATGCATTTTTCAATTCCGTAATCGATAGAGAATGAGAATTAAATTCAGCCCCTTTCATGGCTGGAAAGAAGCGAAGAACAAAGCATAAAATTTTCTGAATTTTAATTAGAGAGAAAAATTTATTCAGCAGGTAATCAAAAATATTTTCTTCTATAAAAGTAGCTAACGATATTTGCCTTTCCTCTGAGAGTGCTTCCAATGGATCATTTGAATGATGTTCGCGATACTCCGTGGGCCAAGAAGTCTCTGGTTGTGAAAGAAACGACGGTCCCTTCCACCAGATACCTTGGTCCAGAAGCTCAGAGGGAAGTAATCCCCTTGAAGCGCAATCTGCAGGATTATCATGAGTTCGAATATACCGCCATATCGAAGGAGCAAAATTTTCTTGAATTCTAGCAACTCTATTGCTTATGAACGTTTTCCATCGATATGGCAAGGATTTGATCCATGCTAACGTGATTGAGGAATCTGACCAGGCACATATTTTCGAAAAAGTAATGTCATTAGATAAACTCCTTGATACGCTTTTCATCAGATCAGACAATAGTACGGCAGCTAGTAATTCTAAGCGTGGTATGCAAATAGTTCATAGCGGTGCAACTTTGGCTTTAGCCGCTACAAAAAAAATACGGATTGTGTTATCTGATTGCAGAATTCTAAAATATATAACGCAAGCGTATGCCTTCTGCGATGCGTCACAAAAACCGTGCATCTCACAACTGATAAAATTATCAACCAAAAATCTACGGGGAAGATGAAAATTTGTGAGGAGTGGAAGTTCAGATTTATATTGTTTCCACTTATCAACAATATGTGCTGGAGGGGTATCGTCCCAATCAACTCCCATTGACCACAGTAATTGCATAAGAATTTTGGAAAAGAGCGTCAATGGAGTCATCCAGCCTAACGGATCGAAACATCTAGCGATATCCGATAATATTTGACGCTTAGTGCAAGGGCTCTCAGTAGAAGTAGTTTGATAAGCGAAGGAATCATAAGAAGGGTCCCATTGCAACCCCAAAATTTTTACAGGATTATTTTCAGAATCGAAATTGAAAGATTTCTGAAGTAAGTGTGATTGCGGTAATTCTGAAAGAAAGGCTTCACAATTGCTAGCAAATTTTCTGAGTTCAAATCCTCCCTTGGATAATAATTGAATGAGTTGTTCCCGTATTAAACGGGCTTGCGATAAATTTTGACAACTAACTGTAACGCCTTTTCCTCGCGTTAACAATATCTAGCGCCCTCTACCGGTACGGACGGTACCTCGGGCGCCAGCTTGTGCGTTATAGTGTCACGAAGCACCACTACTCCGGGCAGCTGCAGTGAAGAAACGGCAATCCAGGGGTCTGCGTGGTCTAGACAATGGCAGTGGCCAGAAGGTCAGATTTTACTTGACCTTGCTGGGTTCCTAACCTGTTTACCGGCTGCTAATACCTCTATATATAATAAATGAAACGCAAATTATATTTTATTTATATATTATAAGTAACGGTAGAAGAATTTTACTACTCTCTGAGCGAAGTACACCTTGAGTAAAGCAAGCAGGGAGAGGGGCGTGCAACGAAGTTAGTAAAATAAAGCGGTGGAGGGGCGGTTCTACGTAGTTAAGCTAGGGCGGCGGAGATGGGGACATGCAGCGGTAACGTTAAGCAATACAAAGCAAGCGGAATTAACGAGCGGGGGTCGGTTAGCAGAAGCTCTACGGAAATCACTCAGTGGTAGCTGTCAACTCGAGTTTGTTTTGTACGAATCGTATGCGTCACGACGGCCTCGATTTCGGTACTCGGCGGTAAAGGAATAAGGCCCAAGTGATAAGAACCACAAAGGACCTGATTCACAGAGACACAGCTCCAAGTGGTAAGAACCACAAAGGAACCGAAAAATAGGAAGAAGAAAAAGCCAGCAGGTCCAAGTGGTAAGAACCACAAAGGACCCGAAACTGTGAAATAACGGACAGACGCGTATCGCGAATCACGACTTTAGATAGCGACGGACAGGACGTCCTAAGCCAAAGTGGTACGAACCACAAATGGCCCGAACGTTAACAGAAAGCAGGTCCAAGTGATAAGAACCACAAAGGACCCGAAAGAAGAAGGAAGAAAAAGACAGCAAGTCCAAGTGGTAAGAACCACAAAGGACTCGAAACTGTGAAATAACGGACAGACGCGTATCGCGAATCACGGCTTTAGATAGCGACGGACAGGACGTCCTGAGCCAAAGTGGAACGATCCACAAATGGCCCGAACGTAAATAGCAAGCAGATCCAAGTGATAAGAACCACAAAGGATCCGAAAGAAGAAGGAAGAAATAGACAGCAAGCCCAAGTGGTACGAACCACAAAGGACTCGAAACTGCGAAAGAACGAGTAGAACACTCCCGACGCGTATCGCGGATCACGACTCGAGGTGGCAACTAACACTTCAAACTCCACTAACTTCACCTTCGGTTCACTACACACTGCACGGTCGGTATACTGATCACTATTCGTCGGCTGGCTTGGCGTGGCTGCTGCTGGTGGTCGCGGAAACAAACTGAATTGCACTTCTGGCGCTATGAGGTATCTCGGCTGTATCCCTTCCATGCATCTCCCCACTCGCCGTATCTCTCGGCGCCGGTCATTGCAGGTCCATTGAGCGGCTACGGCTTAGCATGTGGGGTAGACCAGGAGATATCCTGAGGGTTCGCGCGCCGGGAATAGTGAGCGGGTTCACTTCGCGCTATCCTATCGAGTATTTTCCAACAAGAACGGTATTTTTATGTTAAGAAATAACCAAGATATAAATATAGAGGGAAATTTGATACTTAGCTTTTATATGCAAAATAGTAACTTCGTTACACACCCTTCCTACTTCGGGAAAAAAAGAATACATACCTATCTATTATAACTTTTTTTTTTCAACAATAATATAACGCTAACTAAACGGTAAATAAAAGAATGACCCAATCGGTCTCCAAAAAAAAATGTATATTCCCTAAACATTACCTTTCCCTTAAATTTCTATACCCTACGGACAGGCAGGCGGCCTCCCTGACTAAAACCTTTATTGAGGTTGGCTTCACCTGTTACAAACCTTCAAATAATAAAAAGAAATCGCGGTCTATCAACACAATGTTTGGTATTCAGAGAGATACTGAAACTAAGAAAACAAAAATACCATAAAAAAAAATCAAATCGGCTGGTAATCTCTATCCGTCCTAACGGGCACTTCGACGCTGGTCAAATGGGTGTGGACATCCACATCTGGGGCAACTCACGTGCATGCTTGGGTGCGGGCAACGGCAGATTGGGCATGGGTCTTCCGGTATTACAGGGCTACGGGAGCGGCTACATTGTGCGGTTCGGCCTTGAGTATCCGTGCAGCCGCACGATCTGGACAGCGTTCCCACTCGTCCACACCGGGAACAGAAGAGTACGGCTTGTCGTCCCGTGCAGTGTTGACGGGTGTGTCCGGGTTTCCCGCATCGCCAGCAAAGCTCGTTTTCTACTGGTAGGTAACGGCGGCGCATCTGTTGTGCTGGTTTCGGTGAAGGTAGCGGCTCGAGATCCGGTAACGGGTTACGAAGACGGGGGCTATCTCGGGCCCAAAAAAGGTCGTTGAACGGATCCCACTCGGGATGGGCCACATAAAATTAATGGGGCGGAGATGAAGTATTCTTAGGGACGGAAGCTTTGGGATGCTGCAGTTCTTCTGCTTCTTCCGCAGGCGTGCTCGGAATGTTCCCACGTTGTTCTGGGACGGATTCATTCACGTCGACCACTACCAAAGACGATCGGCCTGATGAAGAGGATTCTTCCCCCTTGGTAGGAGCGGGCTTATCTAAAATCTGGTCGGCTTCTTTTATTGCCTTCAGTAAGTCTATAGTCATCTGGTCTGGAGAAGGCGAGGACGACTCCAAGTTTAAGTCAAGGACATCCATTGTCGGTTTCCTGGAATAACCATTCTATTAACAAAGAAAATACCTGATATGGGAAACGGAGGGCCAAAGAAACTAATTAGTTGATAACAAAAACGGAAAGTTTATTAAAAAAAAAAGAATAAATAAATCAAGTGCCAGTGTGCAGTAAAAAAAAATAAACAAGTGTCGGTATTCCCCGGTTTCGGCATCGTCCTTCCCTCCTAAGGCAGCCACACCCTCAATTTGGTTCCGTCTGAGGCCCACAGGCGGAATCGGTAGGGTTCCGTGGGACGGTTTGAGGGCCTCAGACGGTGCAATTGTTCCCTCAGCGCCGGACTCCATCCCTCTGGCGAGGGATTTGATCTCAACGCAGCCACCAGCATTTCGGTTGTCCATCGAAATGCGGTCAATGGTATCGATACCACCACCGACTCGAGATGACTAACAGGCGGTTGTGGGTTGACCGTCGTTGACGGCGGTCCGGAGGCTGACGACGGTGGACTGCCGACTGGGGGCGGTGGTCTAACGGCTCGTGGCGGTTGACTGGCGGCGGGTAGCGGTGGACCAACGGGAGCTATTCTTGCTTTCAATCCAACCGCCACCGGTCGGGTGGCTATCCGGGCTGGCGGGCCCTCGGTCGGACGAGGCGGGCGGCCAGGTCTTTGGCCAGAACGCAGCAAATCCGCATTCTGACCGTTTCGGTTTTCACCCGCCTTCTCCCATCCCCTCCCGGTGATACCAGGACGGGTGGGAGTGCTGCGCCCTTGGGTGGTTCTCTTGGCAAGCGTTTTGACATTGGCTGTAATAGAGAGGGCGGTTAGGGAATTCGGTGAATCGGAGAGATGCATTGGTCGCAAATCTTTAACGTGAACCCGTAAGAGCTTCTTGCCGGTTCGGGACTTGAGATCGTAAACCACCGGGGAGATTACGCGAAACACGGTATATGGCCCCGAATACTTAGGTGCTAGTTTTGCTGCAAAGCCCTTTTCACCGGAAGATAAATGGTGTTCTCGTTTCATAACCTGGTCTTCCAGGTGGCACCTCCACTGTCTGTGACGCAAGTTGTAGTGGCGGCTTTGACCGGTGAAAGCTTTGGCTAGGTTTACGCGCACGAGATCGAAAGTATTCCGAAGGAACTGTAATCGTTCGGAGTGTTCGGCGGTTTGTTCCGGGAAAGTTTCATTATCATCTGGATCATCGTCAACGCTGGTATCCCGATATATTGCTTTCGGTACTTCTAGTTCTCGGCCGAAATTTAGGAACGCCGGAGAGTGACCAGTGGAGTCGTGGCGGGCGGTGTTTAACGCAAAAGTGAGCTCAGGCAGGTGCTGGTCCCAGGTGCGATGGTCGTTCTCACAGAACTGGGCAATCATCGTCTTGAGGGTTTTATTCGTGCGTTCTACGGGATTGGCCTGAGGGGTATAGGGCGGTGTGCGGCGGTGAGAGATAGAGAGTTCTTTTAGCAGGTTTTCAAATAGGTGGCCGGTGAACTGGGTACCATTATCACTTATAACGGTTTTAGGGCACCCAAAACGCATGATCACTTCTTCATATAAGGCTTGAGTGACGGCTTTAGCGGTTGCGCTTCGGATCGGTCGACATTGTACCCACTTTGTAAAGCGGTCTTGGAGCACCACCAGAAATCGGTTACCTCGACGGGATCGAGGGAGAGGTCCTACCAAATCTGTGCTTACACATTCCCACGGGTGCCTGTTGGTTGATGGCTGCATCATACCAGGGGGTTTCATCTGAGACGGTTTGTATTTCTGGCAAGACATGCAACCTCGGACGTATTTCGCGATGTCACGGAACATCCCCGGCCAATAATAACGGTTTGCGGCCCGGGCGATGGTTTTAGCAATCCCCAGGTGACCGGCAGTAGGCTCATCATGTGTCTCTTTCAGCACAGACGGACGTGCCGACAGAGGAACACACAGCTTCCACGGATCGGACAGTTCCGGGTCGACAAGGTTTGCTGCATCCCAGAAATGGCGGTAAAGACGGTTACCGCGTATGCAGTAGTCGGGATGGGCGGTGGGGTCCTTCATCACCTCTTCCATACGGCGTTTGTACCATGAACAATTTTCCCAGGAATCATCAACGGTTATCTCCATGCAAGGATTATCGGTCTCTGCTGGCAAAGGCTCTCGTGACAGAGCGTCTGCTACTTTGTTTGTTGCACCGCGACGATACACTATGTCGAAGTCATATTGTTGAAGGAACATGCTCCATCTTGCTAGCCGTCCTGCTGGGCTCTTGATCGAGTGGAGCCAACGGAGTGACTGGTGATCTGTCATTACCGTGAAACGGTAACCTTCCAGGTAGGGGCGCATTTTCTCGATGCCCCACACAATTGCGAGACACTCTTTCTCGGTAACGGAGTATGACCGTTCGGGACCAGTCAGTGACCGGCTTGCGTATGCAATGACGTGTTCGCCGGTATCCATATTCTGTGTCAATACAACTCCAAGTCCATTGTCAGAAGCGTCGGTCTGAAGAACAAAAGGCTTATTGAAGTCTGGGCATGCCAGTACGGGTGCTTCAGTCAGGCATTTCTTCAGGGATTGGAAGGCTTCTTCCTGTGCGGCCTCCCATCGCCATCGGTACCCCTTTTTCAATAAGCGGTGGAGGGGTGCAGCGATATCCGCAAAGGATGGTACAAAACGACGGTACCAGGATGCCATTCCTAAAAATCGTCGGAGGTTACGGACATTGGAAGGGGGAGCAAGTTTCACAATTGAATCCACTTTCTCTGGGTCGGTGCATATCCCAGCAGATGTAACTAAATGACCCAGGTATTTGAGTGATCTCCTCCCGAAAGAACACTTCTCGGGATTGATGCGCAAGTTAGCTGCACGCAGTCGGCGGAACACTTCACGTAGATTTTCGAGGTGTTCGTCAAACGTGTCTCCCAGGACAATTATATCATCTAGATACGCAAAACATCGGGGCTCCATATCCGGGCCAATTACTCGGTCCATGAGGCGCTGGAAAGTGGCGGGAGCGGCGTGCAATCCAAAAGGCATAACGCGGAACTGGTACAACCCTCGGCCTGGTATAGTGAAAGCAGTAATCGGTTTACTATCCTCGGATAACGGTATTTGCCAATAACCTTGTTTGAGGTCTATGCTCGAGATGTAACGGGCTCTTCTCAACTTATCTAGTACGGAGTTAATGAACGGAAGGGGGTAGGCATCTTTCACGGAAACGGCATTCACTTTCTGGAAATCGATACAGAATCGAGGTTTTCCATCCTTCTTACGGACGATGACCACCGGTGAACTCCACGGACTAGAAGAGGGCTCTATGATTCCTTCCTCTAACATTCGGTCAACTTCGGTATTAATAATTTCCTGCATCCGGGGATTCTGCGGACGGTATCGTTGTTTAATCGGTTCAGGGTTGGAGAGGCGTATAGTGTGTTGGGCTAGCGGTGTCACACCACGTATGTGTTCGAACGGTCGTAGTTCAACCTCCAAAAATTCCTTGAGTCGCTTCTCCTCCTGCGGACTGAGTGAGAGGGTAGTATCGGCGGTAAGAGTTCCAATAGGGCTGCATGGTTTCGCTTGAAGTTCCGGTTGGATTATACGGTCCCCTATACGAATTTCCCCTGTCCCGAGGTGAAGCGAAAATCCTCGGCGGCGGAGTATATCCATACCTACTACCATATCAGAGGAGAGCCCTCGTATATGCCCGAAGGTCTCGGTGAATCGTAATTCCCCTACAGAGATTTCGGCCTGGTAAGAACTGGGAACATGAATAAGCTGTCCATTAGCCAGCCTAGCGGATCCTGCTGCAATTTCTACTTTTTGCAATCCTAATATCCGCCACTGATTGACGACCCGTCTCCTATGTACGAATTCGCTGCTCCAGTGTCGATTAGGGCCTGTACGGTGCCTCCGGGTAATGCAACAATTATATGTGGTCGGTTGTCGGAATATTCAACGGCTAACGGAGGTGAGGCTACTTGTTTCGGATGCTGATCTGGCCTCACATCGGTACAGCACCCATCTAGTTTTCCGGCCTTGGGCATGGACAATCTCGTGACATTACACCTTCTCTCTTGCAGCGAGAACAGAACAATTTTGCTGGAGCGCGGCATTGTCCTCGGAAATGACCAGTCTGTCCACATCGCCAACATTCACGAGAGGATGCCGGAGCTGAGGTTGAGGGGAGGTTAGGAGGGCCTCGGCTGCTCGTCTCGCGGTTGTGTACAGCTCTTTGGTCAACTTCCATCGGTCGTCGGTCAACGTCTAGCGGTCGTCTGTCACCGCCTGGCGGTCGTCGGTCGGAGTCTGCAGGTCGCCGATCAGCTCCTGGTTGTCGAGAAGATGCCTGTTGTCGGTTTCCAGAGAAAACTTGGACGGAGTGGTCCAATTCTGCTTTCAATAGTTCATACTCCCGAACAACGTTCGCGAAGGTCGCTATGTCACTGAAGTCACTGCGGCGGATCTGTTGTCGGTATTCCGGTCTGAGGTTGCGGTATAACCACTGAAACTCCTGGACGGCTGAAATTCCTCCGTGGCGACGTATGAGTGTCTGCAACTCGGTGATGTACTGGGCAGCCGTTTCATTCGGTTTCTGAAGCCTTCGCCCAATTGCTGCTTCCAAGTCCACCAGGTAGTTAACTGGGAAGAAGAAATTTCGAAAATCTGTTACGAAGTTTGCCCATGTCCTCCAGGAGTTTCGGTTATTCCTGAACCACATGGCCGGCATATCTTCTAACAGCTCGGGCATGACTGGGAGAAGATTGTCTGGATTGATTCCTTGAGCATCGCAGATGTCCTCTAATCTCTCCAGAAAAGCGGCCGGGTCTCCTTTTCCATTGAAACTCACTCTCCAATCATGTACTTTCATGTGGCTGTTCGGCATGGCTTGTGAAAACGGGAGTGACGGCGGTACTGTTGACCGAAGGGAACACGGTGCTGCATACTGTTGTAAGATGGTGCGTGGATCGCCCGGTAATGACGGTGGGAGCGACGACGGTACGGAAAACTGTTGAATTGACGGTTGAGACGACGGTACTGAAAACTGTAGGAATGAGGACGGTAAGGCAGTAGGCAGAAAAAGTGGCAGCGATGGTTGGTATGAATACGGTAGTGAAGACGGTGCTGTAAATTGTAGCGATGACGGCAGGAACGACGGAGCTGCTGACGGTACTGAATATGGTAATGTGAGGGGTACGGAAAGAGGCAGTGATGTTGGAAGGGAGAACGGTAACGAAGACGGTAATGAACACGGTACTCCTGTGTAGACTCCACCAGTCCAATATGTTGTCCGCCCGTTAGTCCCCTGGCTGAGAGTCGTGTTGAGATAGGTGGATGAGACGGTCGTGGTAGGGGTAGTCGTTGTGGACGTTGTTTGGACCACTACATTCCCAGGTGGATATAGGTACGGCGACGTCATCAAAGGTAACGGTGATGATCGACCTTCTCGTAAAAATTTCACCAGTCGTTTCCTTTGTTCATCTACGGTCCCAGGAACTTCTAATCTGAATTTTTCTAACTCTGCCTCCAGATCTCCTTTCCGTAGACGGTAGACCCAGCTAACTCTGACATCACTCGGTTCTGTTCCTAGGTTCGTCTCCTTCAGAAATTCTTCGTCGGAGGAGTTTCCCGATTCTCTTCCTGATCTCGACATAGTTTCACGGATATAGTTCACCTTCGTATTAGCGGTTCTTTAAAAATGTCTCCTATTTCTTACTCGGGACTTGGGTATCTCGGAAATGGTTGGAGTAAGCGTCAAACGGATAGCGTATTTCGCTTCAGCGACCCCGAAAACCTATTAAATGAGGTGTCTTTCGATGATCTATCTCAAAATTCAAAAAGTTGAAAAATCTGTCAAAATGACAGGTCAGCGGATTCGATCGAATTCGGTTGATTTGGGTATAATCGACCCTCAGGAAGCGTTTTGCACTGGTCTCAAACGTCTAGAACGTCGGATTCAAGTTGATCAATTCCTAGGACGTTTTCAACACTTTTCCTAAATTCAGCAGCCTGAATCCACCACGAAAAGTCTTTTTCCAGTCTCCTATACGGTTGTCACGTGAACGGTCACTCCCAGCGGCTCAACGTTGATTGCAATCGCTTCGTTGACCCCAAAAACCTATAAAACGATGTGCCACTTGGCGTCCTAGCTTCAGAACAACAAAGTTCCAAAATCTGTCAAAAAAAAATTACACGTCAGCGGTTTCCAACGGATTTCGGTTGTTTTCACACTTCGGAGAATGTTTTAGTTGGTGTTCTCCTCGGTCACGGTACAGTATTAAGAAAAACGGTCCCTGCTCGGGCGCCAATTTGTAACGCCTTTTCCTCGCGTTAACAATATCTAGCGCCCTCTACCGGTACGGACGGTACCTCGGGCGCCAGCTTGTGCGTTATAGTGTCACGAAGCACCACTACTCCGGGCAGCTGCAGTGAAGAAACGGCAATCCAGGGGTCTGCGTGGTCTAGACAATGGCAGTGGCCAGAAGGTCAGATTTTACTTGACCTTGCTGGGTTCCTAACCTGTTTACCGGCTGCTAATACCTCTATATATAATAAATGAAACGCAAATTATATTTTATTTATATATTATAAGTAACGGTAGAAGAATTTTACTACTCTCTGAGCGAAGTACACCTTGAGTAAAGCAAGCAGGGAGAGGGGCGTGCAACGAAGTTAGTAAAATAAAGCGGTGGAGGGGCGGTTCTACGTAGTTAAGCTAGGGCGGCGGAGATGGGGACATGCAGCGGTAACGTTAAGCAATACAAAGCAAGCGGAATTAACAAGCCAGCGGAATTAACGAGCGGGGGTCGGTTAGCAGAAGCTCTACGGAAATCACTCAGTGGTAGCTGTCAACTCGAGTTTGTATTGTACGAATCGTATGCGTCACGACGGCCTCGATTTCGGTACTCGGCGGTAAAGGAATAAGGCCCAAGTGATAAGAACCACAAAGGACCTGATTCACAGAGACACAGCTCCAAGTGGTAAGAACCACAAAGGAACCGAAAAATAGGAAGAAGAAAAAGCCAGCAGGTCCAAGTGGTAAGAACCACAAAGGACCCGAAACTGTGAAATAACGGACAGACGCGTATCGCGAATCACGACTTTAGATAGCGACGGACAGGACGTCCTAAGCCAAAGTGGTACGAACCACAAATGGCCCGAACGTTAACAGAAAGCAGGTCCAAGTGATAAGAACCACAAAGGACCCGAAAGAAGAAGGAAGAAAAAGACAGCAAGTCCAAGTGGTAAGAACCACAAAGGACTCGAAACTGTGAAATAACGGACAGACGCGTATCGCGAATCACGGCTTTAGATAGCGACGGACAGGACGTCCTAAACCAAAGTGGAACGATCCACAAATGGCCCGAACGTAAATAGTAAGCAGATCCAAGTGATAAGAACCACAAAGGATCCGAAAGAAGAAGGAAGAAATAGACAGCAAGCCCAAGTGGTACGAACCACAAAGGACTCGAAACTGCGAAAGAACGAGTAGAACACTCCCGACGCGTATCGCGGATCACGACTCGAGGTGGCAACTAACACTTCAAACTCCACTAACTTCACCTTCGGTACACTACACACTGCACGGTCGGTATACTGATCACTATTCGTCGGCTGGCTTGGCGTGGCTGCTGCTGGTGGTCGCGGAAACAAACTGAATTGCACGTCTGGCGCTATGAGGTATCTCGACTGTATCCCTTCCATGCATCTCCCCACTCGCCGTATCTCTCGGCGCCGGTCATTGCAGGTCCATTGAGCGGCTACGGCTTAGCATGTGGGGTAGACCAGGAGATATCCTGAGGGTTCACGCTCCGGAAATAACAAGAACGGTATTTTTATGTTAAGAAATAACCAAGATATAAATATAGAGGAAAATTTGATACTTAGCTTTTATATGCAAAATAGTAACTTCGTTACATAACAACAGCATCGTCAACGTACAACTGATTATTCAAAATATCCGTTGCTAAAGGATACTTCACACCCTCATCTATAATTAATTGATTGATCACCCTATTTGCCAAATAAGGAGAGCTCGAAACCCTGAAAGTGACTCTTTTTAATCTGAAATCTCTAACTGCATCATTTGGTGAAAACCGCCAAAGCATTCGTTGAAAATCTCTATTTTCTTCAGCAATTAATATCTGTGTGAACATGGCTTTAATATCACACGTAAAGACGATTGAATATAAGCGAAACCTGAGGAGTATACAGAAAATATCCCTTCGAAGTTTTGGTCCTGTTAAAAGACTTTCGTTGAGAGAAAGTTCGTTTTCAGGTCTAGCGGAGGCATCATAAACGATACGGATTTTATTATCCTTCATAATAGGGTGATGGGGTATATAAAAACTACTTTGATTATCAACTTCCTTTTCTGGAACTGATTCTAAATAATAAATAAATATCTCTTAATATTCTTGTATTATTTCAGAATACATATGATATAACGAAGGATTTTTTATAAGGCGTTTTTCTAATGAAAAAAATCGTCTTAATGCAAGAGAGCGAGACGATTCTTTATCAAACCCCGAAAAGTTTTCATTAAAAGGCAAATGAACTATATAGCGTCCCGTAGAATCTCTAGAATGTGTTTCCAAAAATATTTTTTCACACATTTCATCCTGGGGTGATAAAAATTTCATTTTCGGAATTTCTTTTATCTCCCAAAATTGCTTTAGTGAATTATCCAGAGATAAAAGGTCATTATTATCAACAGAAGCAAAAAGAGATGTGCATTGGCGAACATCGAAAACTTCAGATTGAACTCTTCCCATCAAAACATAACCAAAAATAGTATTGATGGCTACAGGCATGTTATGAGAACTTGAAATTTGACCATTCTGTAAAATATAAGGAAATACTTCTGCACCTAAAATCATATCTATTGGAGCAGGTTTATAAAAATGGGGGTCGGCCATATTGATATTTGATAAATATGACCAATCGTAATGATTATCGAGTAGAGAACTAGGCATGTCGGGACATAATTTTCCTAATATAATAGCGTCAACTGAGAGATAAGGTGAATTTGAAACCCTGGGTCTAATTTTACAGGTACACCTCCATGGGAGGTAATTTCTTTCATAGCATCCTTGTATTGCAAGTGAAAAATTGAAACGGTTTAAACCTAGCTTCTCAAAACAATTCTGAGATATATAATTGGTTTGAGAGCCGCTGTCAAGCAAAACCCTGACCTTCTGGAATAATCCACGGGAACCTAAAATTCCTACTATAGCAGTGGATAATTAAAACGTTAGTGCTCGATGAAACTGAACCACAAAAACCGTTGTTAGGTACAGAATTGGATTGCGTTGGAAATGAATAAATTGGATGCGAAGAAATATTTCTCGGGTTTTCGACCGACTCAGATTCCGTGTTTTTGTGAGTTTCCGATAAGCTACTAGATACAGCGGCGTGCGTATTGGAATTGTTATTGGAAGCAAAATCAGAAACTTGAGCAACAATTTGACGCAAGTGAAGCATAGAATGATGTTTCTTATTGCAATAACGACAAAGAGATTGAGAATTGCATTTTTTGTATGAATGTTGGTTACTCAAACAGTTAGTACACCATTTATTAGATTTGACAATATTCAAGCGTTCAGATGGAGTCTTTTGTTGAAAATCTGCACAACGATAAATGTCATGGTCTGCCTTACAAAGTTGACAGTGACTGTAATTTACATTACCGAAAAAGGCGTTCGTTCTTTTATTGTTTGAAGAAAATTGTTGAATCTTTCCTCTACCTTCAAAGGAACGTGTATTGATACTTCTTTTATTTGTAGAAAATTCAGTAGTTTCAAGAGCATTGACATGTTTGAGCACAAAATCTTTCAAAGACTCGTAGGTAGGAATGGTACTATTACTAGGGGATGTTTCTACTCGATAATTCGTAATAGTATCTTCATCCAAATGTTTTGAAAACATATAAAACAATAAAAAATCCCAATTTTCAATATCAAAACCCAAATTTCTGAGAGCTGCAAGATTCTCTGTGAAAATATCTAAAAGTAATCTCATTGTTTTAACGTTCTTATTAGAAGAAGTAATGGAAGGTGCGTTGTCAATACACCGTAAATGAGCGAAAGCGGTGAGTCTTTGATTATCGTATTCCTCTACCAAAGCTTTCAATGCGATTTCATAATTATTAGCCGATACAGGGGTACGTCGTATCAACGAAAGAGGCTGACCCTCTAGTGAAGTTATCAAATAATTGAATTTTTCTATTTTTGAAAGCGAGTTATTTTCGTGTATTGTTGATATAAACATATCGTAAAATGATCGGAAGGTTTTCAAATCACCAGAGAATTTTGGAATTTCTACCTTTGGAAGTTTAACATTGGATTTGGAAGATGAGGAAGAATCAGATATTTGTTCAACTTTTGGTTCGTTTTCAAACAAAGAAGTATGTATTGCATAAACATAAGCGCGATTGTATTCGGAACTTTTACGAATAACCTCTTCCTCTTCCATCACCGAGTCTTCCAAAGTAGACATGATAGATACAACACTTTGGTGATTTTTTCTAAATTCTGACACAACATCATCCATTTCTGAATACAATAATTTGAACTGTAAGGTTGCCTTCTCGTCCGAACCAGCTCCATCAGCAAATTTCCTCAAATCGACCATTTGATTGGCACATATTTGCCTCAAAGCCCTAAATTGTTTCAATTTATTGAGTTGAGATGACATTGTTATAATATATGGAACGTGAATATTTAAGGTTCACACTGCGAGTGAAAATTAATTATTGATTCTGAATACCAATAATATCTGATACGCCTGTGCTCTTATCATATGTCACAGAAACGATTTTATCAGCTAGCGACGAATGTGAATAAAGTATCGTTTGACCTTGAAAAAAAAATTATTTACGATGCTATACAAGCAAATGAAAGAAAAATGAATAACGTGTAAGGAAAACTTCGTTATGCGGCTCGAAGTTGGACCAAAATGTTTATGCGAGAGTGAAAATAATGCGAGAATTACTAATAATTGATACTGAGCGACAGTGAAGCACTTACCATGAGTATACGATGCGCACTGGTTTCTCTTTCCTCGTTCAGCCCAATGGACACGAAATAAGATGTTTTTGTGCAAAAAGTGACTTGTAGTAGGGCACAACTCGGGCGCACCAGGGGTGGAGTGAAATCAACTGATATAATATAGACGCGACTCGAAAATAGTAAAGTACGCCAAAATTGTCCTTACATGCAATTAATACTATTTGAAACTGATCAATAATAATAATAAGGAAAAATTAAATATATATACAACAGGAGAGAAAGAATCTTGAACAAATGCTGTAATATTTCAGAAATGGCAATTCATTTGAGCTTTTACATTTGCCTGCATTATACTTTAGACAAACCTTATTTTCGAAAATTTAAACTTGTGCTTTTAGCGAATCTACGTATTCCTTAATAAAAATGTTTATTAAACGCATTTTATGCTTTTTATTATAATACAGTGTGTTTCATTTTTAAGATGAAAAAATTACTCAAAAGTAAAATATAAAAACGCCTTTTGTGTAAAAATCGAAAGAGATAGGTATAGGGAACCCTAATATAGTTTTGAAGTGAATCTAATTATGCGTCAAATTACGCCACTAAATATGGGGTGTTCCATTCAACTTTGAGAAGTTATTTAATTAAATGTGTGTCCAAATTTTGAGGCAATTTTTTTCACCACTCTGTATAATATTGCATTGAAAATTGCATGTAGTCGTTAACTTTAACCTTTGAGCTAAGCTGTACTTTTAATCACGAGCATCTTGTTACACGTTACAGGGTGAAAACAATCTTTAAATTATGGTCTGTATTTTCAATTTTCTCAAAATTTCTCAGAAACGGTTATTTTTAGGTATAGGAAATATAATAGTAACTCACCTTTATTTTGTCTCTAGTATCGAAAAATATGAAAAAATATAGGGTGTTCCATAAGAAAAAATATAACTTTGGTTTGAATTTTTGTGTGGGACACCCTATATAATTCAAAACAATTTTGGAATATGCTCCCCATGAACCCACATATGACTGTGCTGAAATTTTTTCCCTAACTCTCTTCATTTCTCGTAGAAATACCGAGGCGAATGTGGTGGGCCACCCTGTATACATATAAGCATCGCCTTTGAATAAGTTTGGTATTGAAATTACATTGAACTTGTTGAAACTTTTCAATAATGGTACATATTATTATCTCTGTAGTTTACCAATAACTCAGAGTTATGGAGGGGGGACTGGTGACTGTATATAACATGAGTCCTAAAAACTTCAGCCATTCACCGTGTTAACTTCCCCTTATTGAGAGTGATTGAGTGATTGAAATTGCAAATTTATTCATGCGGTGATTGTGGTGAATGTTTCACTTGGAGTGACAACTTGCATCGACATCAGCGGGATTCCACCAATGCAGACAGGTTTGTGTTGCAATATGAGCGTTGTTTCTAATCAGATGAATTCACATCGGAGAACTTTGGACCATAGAACAAATTCATGTGTCCAATATGGAGAGGGGAAGGAAATTATCCGTACAATAATGGTCTCGTCAGCAAGAGAGTGGATAGTCGAAACCATCACACTGATTACATCATGTTCTTCAACGAGATGAGACAAAGTAATTGGAAATTACTGGAAGAAGTGTCGATGATCCACAAAGCGGTGGAAGTTAACATGGAGGTGTTTGGATGTTACAATCTGCAAACTGAAGAGCTATCTGATTTAAAAGCTTTCAATGGCTCTAATCAAGTGATCGATTAATCGAGTGTCTTGAACATGGTACCTATATAATACTTTCACAGAGAGCCTAACAACTCAAGCAACGGAATTCAATGAGCGTACTTCAGGTATGTTGTTATACATTCACATTAGTAATCTATTGATTGATAAAAAAGTGGGTTTTCAGGTTGGACTATCGATGAAATATTGTATATGGAGGTTAATATCAACGAATTCACTCAGAGGGTCTTTATACATCGAGTTGCCAAAATTCATCGAGCCAAAGAAGGCAATTGTGGATGTGAACAAACAAACCATTATTGTTTCGCTTGGGCCGTTACTTCAGCACTGTAGCCCGCCGCCGTTAGAATCAACGGAATTTCATCGTATCCACCGTTCCATACCGTACTGAATGTAGCTAGTATAGATTTATCAGGAAAGCTGAAAGATATTCCGAAATTCGAAGTGAAGAATGATTGCTCTATTATTAATGTTTATGGGTTGGAAAGTAATTTGAAGAGAAATAAAATTGAATATGAGGTAGTCGGTCCATTAGATTATTCTAAACGTATACTCAACATCCATGTTGATCTTTTGAATATCACTGATGAGTCTGGTAACATTCATTATTTTTTGGTGAAAGATTTGTCGAAATTAATTCCTTCTCAAGTATCCGCAATTCAACATAAAATATATTTTTGTGATGAATGCTCATTGTATTTCGAAACTGAGCCACATTTACTACGACATTATTCGAATGATTGTAATCATATATTTACAAGTACACCCTCTACATATATACATTTGAAAAATATGTAAGTATCTGAAAATATTTTGAATTTTGAAAATATTGTGAAATCATTAAAAGTTCCATTTGTTGTATACCCTGATTTCTAATTAATTTTGGAGCAGTTGCACACAACGGAACTGAATCCTGCTCACTCCTACAGGAATCAAACTTACGTACATGAACCATATGCTTTCTCATATCTCATGAAGTGTCCTCATGACGACTCCATTTCAAAATTTGTATTATACAGTGGTGCAGAGGCTGGTGAAATTTTCGTTGCAAACTTAGAGGCTGATCATACTAATATGTATCACAAATATTTGAGAAACGTCGAATTGGCGAAAAATTATTTGAGGATGGAGTTGTTAGAGACCATGACCATTGCCATTCAACAGGCAAAAAGAGAATGAAAGCAGCGCATTCAGTATTTTACCTCAATTTCAAATTACCTAATTTCGTTCCAATAATCTTCCATAACCTCAGTGGGTATGACTGTCACTTATTCATGAATGAGTTGTGTTGTAACAAAGATAAGGCTGACGTTATAGCTCAAAGTGAACACATAGTAAAAGATGTATTCATGGAGAATAGGCCGGAACGGACTGGTCATGTGAAAAACATATTTATGAAATTGAGATTCATCGATTTTTGGTCGCCCCTCTGCAAGAGTAAGGGGATCATTCAGATGATGAGCATTTTGTGGGAATGAGATATAATTTTGAAGTTGAAAAAAATCGATATTATGCGACAGAAAGGTATTTTTCCCAATAATTTCATTGATACTCTGGAGAAACTGAAATATCTATGTTTACCGTCCAAGGCAGAATTTTATGACAAATTGAGTGAAAAACATATTTCTGAAGTTGGTTATGAACGAGCAAATTTCCGAATACGTTCAATTGCCGGAATTCAGGTGAATATTCCGACAAATACTTGAGGGGGGGTTTTCTGTTATTGTGTGATATATTCGAAAATTTCCGAAACATTAGTTCGAAAATACATAAATTAGACCCTGCTAATTATTTCACTTCCCCAGGTCTATATTGGGATGCAATATTGAAATATACAGTAGAGCTGGAGTTATTACTCGTTATCGATATGTTACATTTTTCTCAGAAGGGTATACGGGGGTGTCAGTCAATGTTCAGAGAGGAAGCAAATCGCGACTAATCAATTTTGTTCAAATTTCAATCCCGAACAACCTTCTTCCCTCATGTATTTGAATGTAACAAGCCCCTATGGTCATAACATATATCTCAATCACTTCCATTACGAGGATTCACGAGACTTACAACACTTGAAATCAGTCAACTAGATATAAATAGCATTCCTGATGACAATTCCGAAAGATACTTTCTAGAAGTTAATGTGCAGTATTCCGTCGTATAGGAGGAAAAGGAACTTACTGCGCAGAATTCTGATGATTGATTCTCGATATTCAACCAGAATTAGACGTTTAGGAGTATGAAAGAAAAAAGTTATGCGCCGTAGGTGACATCGGTCGTTTTTTTCATGTAAGGGTAGAGAAAAAACCTACTGCGCAGAATTCTGATGACCGGTTCTGATAAAATGAGACTTTCAGGAGTACGAAAGAGAAGAGTTATGCGCAATAGGTAATATCGGTCTTATATCCATATATGGGGAGGGGAAAAAACCTACTGCGTAGAATTCTGATGACCGCTTTCGAGATTCGACCAAAATGAGAAATTCTCGACCAAAATAAGACTTTTTTCGGCAAAATGAAACTTTTGGTAGTATGAAAGGAAATAGTAATGCGCAGTGCGTGACATCGGTCATATTTTCATATCGATTTTCGTATCGATCTAGTACCGTATCGACTATAGAAAACAGATGCGCGGTAGATTACGACCGTCCATATAGATCACGGTCGTTCGAGGTCAGAGTTCACAGAAAGACTAATATAGGTTCTTTCCCCAACAAAATTCAAAGAAAAGGTTATTCGTGGTCAAATTTTTCAGATAATATGCCATAGGAGTGGGCTCGCAGACCGCTAGTGTGAAGATTTTCTACCAGATGACGCCCCTGTACATGTCGCACTGCATACTCAGTAAATGTATCCAAAACTCGAATAGTTTCTACCTCAAATCATTCCACTGCAGTCACCAATTCAGTCTGAATCCTCCTACTCGCTGTTGAATACCTTACCAATATTTGTGTTCATAGTTCCGCTTTGCATTATTATTCAATGTGAGTATCTACCATTCATTTTTTATTTTGATTATCCATTTTGGAACTTATGTGCAACTTCCTATTTTTCACCATAATTTTGTATTTAAGAATTCATATATATTTCATCCATTTATTTTCATTTTTAGGAAGATGTCGTCTACGTTTGAGAATTTGTTGACAACGGATTCTTTTCCTCCAGAAGTGAGGGTGCATTCGAACGTCATCACTAAAGGAGGTGGTGCTGCCCAAGAGATCTACCTGTGTTGGATGTTGCGCCGAATGTGTAGCGGCCACTGGAGATGTCCCCCCTTCCATGTTGAACGATATGCTGGACAAGGCGGATGAGATGACGGCGCCCAAGCTCCTGCATCGTATCGACTCTGGAAACGACTCGAGCATGTTCCCGAGTCCACAACGGGAGAAAAGGGAGAAGGTCTCATCACAGACTTCCAAGGGGAAAGATCTGTCCAAACTTCTCCAGACGCTTGCTGACTATGACTCTGAGGACGATTTCGAACAAACACCACAAACACTTCAGAGCAAAAGAAGTGGTGGGTTGAAAAGGAAGGTGGCTGACAATCCACCACCAACAGTCAGCAAGCGGCAGAAGCGGGCACCGCAAAAGAAGAAGACGCTGCAGTCATCGAAGTCGGCACCCCAATTCCCCAAGAAAAGAAACACCACCACCTCCACCAAGAAGACGGCTGCACCGGTTGGTAAAATGAACGCCATTCGAAGGAGATGTGAACCGGCTTCTTCTTGAAAGTTGTGGCCACGACTACTCTGCACCTTCCGCAGAGACTAAATCTGCACCGTTATTCCAAGAGATGGAGGCACAGCCATCATCTCCTAGAATAGAGGTGGGTTCAGTCTCTCCCATTCCTGAGGGGAGAGACTTCTGATGATAGAATGGCCAACACCAAGACGCATTCCCGAACTGAAACTGAAAAGGCAATTGGGAACCACGATGCGTGCCTGCAGGTGGGCATAAAACGACGGAGATAAGAAATGCGCCGAATGACCATCTTCAATGTCCTCACGATTTTCATCAGTCAGTTGGAAGTCCTGGATGATCCTGGGCAACATTTGAAATAAATTAACCACACCCTGAAGTAGTGGTGGAACATCAAAAAAGCCATTAATCACGCCATACAGTGGTGGGGGGAGGCCCCAATCGACTGTATATCTCTACTGGAAATACCCAAGTTTCTGGAATCAAATATATTTTCCTTTGTGTAAAGCTGAACACGCTCTTTAAAAATGTTTTTCGTTTTCAGACAAATCGACTAAAGAACGGTATAATATTGTGAAGCAGAACAAATGGTGTACAAATTGTTTCGAGTCATACACAGTCTGAGAAAAAATGTTCTTCATCTAACACTTGTCGCTATTGCCAATCGGCATTTCATCATTCCACGATACATTTCGATAAACCGCTAGTAGTATACATAAGGGGCCACCAGGACCGAACTTTCGGTCCTCGTAGCCCCATAGCGTATTTCGAGCGATTTAGGGAACATAGTACGCCTATGTCAGCAGGCGCGGTCGTGGACCCTGGTACCCCGTTAGTACTCCGCCTATGTCCGCTAACGGTCGTCGTCGACATGTCGAGACCTGCAAAAGCCCGATCGGCGAGTTCCGATAGAAGCGTCTTTCAAACGCGTTTTTACTCCACTATAATTCAATAAGAAGTTCTTTTCATGAAGGTGTTGCGCGACTCTATCTTCTTTCGCAACATATTGAATCAATTAAAACTATGGCTCGGTTCAAACCTATCAGAATTTTTTATTTTCATTTTGTAGTTTCTTCCAAATGAAATTTTATATTCTGTTAATGAGGAAAAAAAAATATGAACCAGGCTAAATATAAAAGTACGCCCCTGGTAAAAATTAATAATAGAGAATGTGTACTACGTTTATCCAAATTATCTAGGATGATACTGAGATTATGATGATTTTTTTTTTCTAAACATCGGCAACGTGGAGTTCATATGGAAATCTGCGAATGGCCTCCATAAATCACCTATCTCAATATTACCATCTTATTGAGAAACATCAATTTTTCACTGAGATTTCAGAGCATCATTTGATATTTCGTGAAAAATAAAACTGATCTGGAGAACATTCGGCAAAATTTTCATCTTGAAAAACTATTTTTTCAAAAGATGTGTGTTCAAGTTTTCACGCAAAAAAGGCGCATGAATGATTTCAATGGTTCAAAAGTACATTATTTGGCTATTATTCCTTTCAATGATAATCATTTCGTGCAAGTCATATTAATTCATCTCGCCGAACTTTTGCAACTGAGGAAAAAATATGATGGGTTGTAACCGTACCGAATCAATATTGAAATAACTCACCTGGTGAATCACGTGTTGCTAAGTCAACTAATAACTTCCCACGATACATAGTACTTTCGAAATATCACAAAAAACTCAATTTATTCACTTTTTATTTACTTTTTCATATATTTTGGGGATAACTTCAAATCTGATTCAAGAAATATGTACTTGGCCATTATTTCACAGAGAGTCTTTTCAAATCTGTCGAAATTACCAGTTTCTGTACAGTTTTTAATTGGATTTAATCAACGTATCTGGAGTCAAGCATCTATAATTTAACTTGAATCCGTTATTCGAACAATTTTGAAATGAACCCCTCAAAATGATACCATTCAATACTGAAAGAGATGTATATTAGGTCAAATTGAAAAAAAAAATCAAAAGAATGTTGAAGTACTTTCATTATAAACATAGTTCTACCTTCCCCTTCACACTTTCTAACGGGGCAAGATATCGACTTCAAATGAAGTATATGCGAATAGAGAATACACACCAATGACGTCATCTTTTTCCAAATTGTGTCATCGTTTGGAAGGAACTCGAGTTTTTAATTCAACACTGGTTTGCTTTCATTATCGTTCTTATATTATTTTAATGCGTCTGTCTTGAATCAGCTAAAAATCTACCGGTCAATAGACCAATTGAAGTTAATGAATTTTGTTTTGTATGGGAAAATATTCACATTTATCAATACATATATACTCAATAAGTAAGTGCAGAGATATATATCAATTACAGGTAGAGTTTATATGTTTTAATTTTCAACCTGTTGAGGATCGAACAAGCCGTTCCAAAGTGATGAAAATTTGATTGACATATTCGAATATTTTCCTAATGAAAGTTTCTGTTTTTTTATTTGAATTTCAACGCCATGAACAATTTTTGGGAAAGGATCATTGTGAAAACCTCTTCATCATGTTTATGTTACTGAAAGAGATCTATCAGATGAGAATGATCAGGTTCAGTAGCGGAATAATAATCACATACCGAGGCGGAAAGTTAATCATTTCCTTCGCCGAAGTTTCCATTTCGACACATTTGATGAAGCTTTCAACACATGTCGTGATTGTCATTCTTTGTAAATGTCCATCGCCTGCGTAAAGGTTGAAATATATTTCACATTTTTGCTTCATTTTGATGAATGTGTTTGGCAGGCCCATCATTATCATATCTCAATTATGATTTATGAGGATTACTGCAAATAGACAGCGAGTTACAAGTTGGTTTTCGTGAAGAAGCTTTTCAAAAAACGAAAAAATCTTTCACAGGGTCTTTATTTATCTCACGATCGAGATGAACAACAGGCAAAGACTAAATCAGAAAGTGTATCTAACAAACAAGTAGACTCATTTATGATGATGCTGCAAAGTATACAATTTCATAGAAGTAAGCTGGATGGTTCTTGTAACTAGCGTTTGAATTACGAACTGACATATTAACGGCAATAAAAAAAGACTGGCCTTGAGCGATGGAGGGCGCTGGATCTTGTTCTCGAGACGATAGCTAATGAAATGGTAGCGTACTATTTCTGGAGACTAATGCCGTAGTTATTGAAGAGGTTTAGTGTTTTCAAAGAAGAAATTGCGTATCTATATATTTCCTGTCCTTTCGGTACTGCGATAGTGAGTAATAACTGTGATTTCGTGTCAAATAGCTCTTTTTGTATAACTGCATTGGTGTGTACACGTTAAGGGGGATCTGAACACATGACTTCCGATGAGCAGAATGACGTTTCAAATAAAAGAAGGCGAGTTTGGAGATGTTTTCACCACCTTGCTTTCTTCTGTGTGAACGATTGGTCACTCTCCAAGGTAATTGTGGTTAGAAGTGATGATATTTTCGAATGATTGCTCATAAACCATAGAACTCGGAAAACCGATTAAGGTAAGGAAAAGGAGTTAATTTTTGAATATATTAACAACGTTATACCTTACGAAAAAGTCTGCTTTGTCAAAAGTGCCCATTCCTCTGTTTAATTTACCTTTATATCTACATGGTGGTTCAGAAAATGGATTTTACTCGACCTCAATCAAACAAAAATGTGAACAATATTGAACTGAATCGAACATTCCATTGTGAACAATGAAATAGTAAAATACGAGTATTTCGAAAAATTGCTTTTCTCAAAAATAGTCTCTTCAATCAAAAGTTTGCCGAATAGATTGA